>JAVGVS010000499.1:67500-87500 GCA_032718565.1 Distichodus sexfasciatus | reverse complement strand
TCAGTCACTCCAGGATTTCGCAGGTCTTTTTCTGAGATTGTTGCAGCCTAAAATGCCAGATTTTGCGGCAGCTTTTCTAAATAATTGCAATGAAAGTTGATTGGTTGATTGGACAATGATTTCTCAAAATTCCAGGGTAGTGATGAATTTGCAGGGACTGGTGGAATTTGCGTTAATAGTTGCGATCAAACATTGTAGCAAAAGCAATCACTCACAACGTTTTTCAGTTTTTAATAGGGGGATGATATTAGGCATTCAGCTGATTTTTAGTATTGGTGTTTAATTTTGACCGTCACCGATATTACGTCATTACAAGGTGATGCTACTGTGGCTCCACTGTCGTCTCTTTTCTCTGTGCCGTTTGCTCTCGACGTGCTGCTTCATTTAATGTCCCGCTCACAACACTCTCTGATTGGCTATATGTCACACGAGTAGTAGCCAATCACCACTGAAGCCTTGTTGTCACTAACACACAAGCGCTGCATGATGCTCCAAGAAAGAGAAGAGGAGAGTTTCAGATGAGCTCAGTGTTTGTAAAAAAAAAAAAAAAAAAATTGGATATCAGTTATCGGCAATTATCGGTATCAATATCGACCCTGAAAAAACAATATTGGTCGACCACTAGTGTAAGTGATGACTTTCAGCACAAAATGGCATTAAATCGATTTAATGGACGACTAATGGACAATTAATGACGACTGCTGATATCATAAAGTCTGCTACGACACAATATTGATTCAATTCAGGAGCCAGCGATCAATATGAGACAATATCATATGCTGATTTAATACTTTCATTTAAATAAAATGATAGAAAAGCAACTAAAATATCATCTGACATATTTATTCCTAACCTCAACCTGACATAAATAAATAAATCAATTAATAAATTTCTCTTATAATAAAAACAGACTTGTTAAATATAAAGTGACGTTACAAAATATATAATGTTGATGTTTTCGTTTAATTCCGGATTAATTCTTTTGGGATTGCAGATCGCTAAATCGATGCATCGTTACACCCCTAGTACTAGCCCTCAGCGTGGTTTGCTCCAACCACATTAGCGATGTCTGAATGATCCCTTTAAGCAACCTGGGCTTGATGAAAAAAAGAAAACAGAGCTGTAATTCAGTGAAATGCCTGCGAGCCACTGAGATTCCGACAGATGCCACACACACACTCCAAACTCACACACAAACCAGCGTGACCAAGTGCTTCTGTTCCGGCCCGACCTGCAGAGATTTTTAAGGAGGAAAGAAACACACGGCAGTGATGGAACAGAAGTGCGTCTAACGGCATGGAGCTGGTGCCAAATCGCTGCCCGACTCCTACCGTGTGTGTGTATTTGTGGCGACGGTGGGGGCGGTGAGTTATCTAGTGCCAGCTTTGCCCAGGAGGGGGGGTAACTAACTCTGCCTCCAACAGCTGTAACGCAGAGCAACACATCTCTCCCAACATTTCACCACAATATGATATTGATTCAATGCACGACAATACGATGTCGATGCCGATATCAGTACAGTTACTGTTTACTACTGTTAACGTCCATTTTTCTCTACATTTTAGATTTTGTTTCGTGCAACGCTTCTTTATATGAATGGTTAATTTGTGGTTAATTTTTTAATTCTACTGGTATATTTTTCTAGATATTTACTTTTCAAATTTAGTTTTCTGTAATTCCTTCCTTGACCTAATCTTCTCATACTGTTCACAGAAATAATGCTTCTTAATCTTTTCTTTTTATTAAAATCACAAATTTCATCGTGATATGATAGTCTATTGATTCAATGTCTGTCGATATCAGTATAGTTACTGTTTATAGTATAAATATTGATTTTTGTATGTATCTTCTATATATTTACATTTTAGATTTTATTTCTTGTAACACTTCATTAACTTAACTCATTTTTTCTAACGATCTAATATCTCAAATTTGAAAATAATTTTTTTTTGTTTGCACAATCTTCCCATAATATGCACATGTACAGTCACTGTTTATAGTATAAATGTTCATATTTTTCTATATTTTACATTTTAGACTTAATTTGTTGGTTAATTTCTCATTTTATATACGGAACTAACTTCTAAAATTTAAAAAAGACAAATTTTAGTATTGTTTAGTTTCTTTTTTACTTTTACATGTAATTAACACATTTATGCTTCCCATAATATCCACAGTTATCCAATAATGGCACATTATACTACTGTCATAGAATACATGATTATTATCTTAGGAAACACATTTTTTAATATAAATATATATTTTAGATGTTGTTACTTGAGAAACTTTATTAATTTCTATTTAACTTTGCTTAGTATTCCCTGTAATATCGACAGTTATTTCAGAATATGCACGAGTACAGTTAGTGTTATTAGTATAAATAAATATTTTAGGTCATATATTCTTAATTATGTTTTCTATATATTCACTTTTTAGCTTTAGTTTCTTGTAATGTTTCTTCAACTTAATCTGTTGTTAATTCCTATTTTAATTAAAGTATCCGCAGTTATCGCATAACATATTTATGTACAGTTACTGTTCATGGTATAAATGCCTATTTTAGAAAACATATTTAATACATATTTTATATTTTTTTATTTATAGACTTTTCATTTACAGTTTTAGAAATGAATCAGGGTGTAAAACTATGTATCTGAGAAATAAAACTTTCTGAATCTTGAATTTCATGTATATCACAAAATTTGCTATGATACAATTTCGATTCGATTAGATTCAGCAGCCAGCCATCGATAGGAGACAATATTATACACCTGATTTAACACCTTCCGTGCACATCAAACCACAAATAATTTCAGAGCTCAACCAAACTTTTAATCGTTCAATCAATATATCATTGTAGATCAATGTATCGTTACCCCCCGAATCATCTTTTAGAGCATTTTAGTGTCCTGAGCAGGGCACGTGACCCTCGTGCCGCCTCGTCCGGCGCCAGATAAAGCGGGCACAGCAGCAGCAGCTGGCGCGTGGAGTCATTACTCTACCCCGCGCAGACAAATCACTGATTACACCAAAGGGCAAGATGACAGGTACGGCTCGGGCTGACAGCTAAATCAATGAAGAATGTCTGAATTATTGGTTGTTTAACAGAGTATGTCAGGCAGAATGTGCAGCCGAGTAAGATTACCAATAACACTCCGAGGTCAATTTCCCTGGCAGTGCGGGAGGCTTTCTCGCTGGTACGTACTGCCAGATTTTTTTTACACCACCGGACAGGAACAAAACCAGCATTGTTCTAGAACATTCTTCTGGTGTTTTTTTAATCAACTGTTTACAACAAACAGTCTCTCAATGTCCAAAACAACAGGATATAAACGAGTTGGCATAACACCACCTGACTTTATGAGAGGGCTGTCAGCGAGGAGATTTAGAAGTGTACCAAAAGGAGTAGATAAAACAGCAGTTTACAAACGCTCGGTGGAACGCAGCACGCCCGATCTTGCTCTAAATGAGTGGTTCCCAAACGTTTTCTGCAGGATGCCACTTTTGGGGCAAAGAACATTTTTGAGCCAAAATAATTTTTTTTTATGGTATTAAACAGACACTCTCATCCAGACTAACTTCCATTCCCTAATTACAAGACAGCCTCTCTGGTTTCAAAGCCACAATCCTATTAAAATGAGTGATTGTTTGCCATTGTGAACACAGCACAGCACACAGTGCTTTTTTAGAGCACAGCCCAGGGAGCAGTGATTGGGGACGGTACCTTGCTCAGTGGCGAACCAGCGACCTTCAGATCACAAGGCCACCGCCTAGCTGTTACACTACCAACTGTCCCTGTATAATCACCAAGGCAGGGTTTCAGTCGTCCGCCACTTTATTTGCACCTTTCCGTCACTCAAGCCTGGTTTTTAATGATGTTTGTATCCAAAAACGATGTAGCCAAGGTGGAAATAGTACTTTTTCTCCATAATAAATGTGTAGAGAAGAAACACGTCTTGTGTAAATCAGGCGGAATGTCAACCAAAGGTTAGCTAGTTAAAGTGTGGGTTGAAGCGTGTGCCTAAACATGTGAAAAACATTTAATAGGGGTGTAACGATACATCAGTCTACATCGATTCCATGATCAACGAGCCCATAGCAATGATCCAGAATTAAAACACTGATCAAACATCATAGATATTATTATTTATTGTGATTTGATATGAATGGAAGTGATGATGTTAAATCAGCATATGGTACTGTCTCATATCGACCACTGGCTCCTCCATTGAATCTAACGGAAATAAGAAATCGAGTTTGTGATATCGTTTGGATCGGTGTACTGTGATATGTTAAACTTTACACCGTCGATATTTGATAAATTAAATGATCAAGGTGAATTTTCTAATTCCTGTTTCATGGACCATACTTTCGTGACGAATAGTCGTTATTAGATCGTCTAATCGGAAAAATAATTAAACGACTACCAAAATGATCCTTAATTGCGCACCGTTTCGCAGCGTTCCTTTTCTCTCTTACCTCTGCAAACTGCAGCCGGTTGAAGCCGTTGGGAGGGCTGGTGAATTTGAAGGACTTTTTGGGCGTGACCCAGGTCTCCAGCACCTCCAGTTTGCTGGTTGCCAGGTTGGTGGCAAGATGCCTGACCAGGTAGCCCTGGAACTCGTCAGACAGGAAGTAGATGTGGACCGAGGTGGGGTGACCCATGGCAAAATAACTGCAGAGAGAGAGAGAGAGAGAGAGAGATAATTAAATGTCAAATTCAATTGTTTCTACTCACAAGGCAGAAAAAAGGATTCTCTAATCTACATTTAAAGGAGGCAGGAATGTTTGGATTTCTGGTGACGATAAAAACTGCCTCATTCTCTACTGACGGTTTAAATATTGGCAGTTTTACTGCCCTCTTAATCTTTGTTAACTGTGTAATTATGTGTTTTATTTAATTATTTATTTATCTATTTATTGATTTAACAATTTGTTTATTGTATCATTATTGCAACGTATTGTATCATTCATTTATTCATTCATTATCTGAACCGCTTAATCCCAACTGGGGACGTGGTGGTACGGGCGGTGACCAACCCTGGGAAGCCGACAACACGCCGCAGGGCACACACACTCACGTTCACACCTCACGGGGCCAATTTAGAGTCGCCAATTAACCTATATTGCATGCTTTTGGACTGTGGGAGGAAACCGGAGCACCCGGAGGAAACCCACGCGAACACGGGGAGAGCACACAAACTACACACAGAGAGGCCCCACGGCCGACCCGGAGATCAAACCCAGGACGTCCTCGCTGTGAGGCAGCAGCGCTAGCCACTGCGCCACCGTGCCCTCCACGTTGTATTATATAGTTCAATATTTTTTTTTCTATTCTACTGATGTAAAGCACATCAAATGAACCTCGTTGTATGATATTAAGCTGTATAAATACTAGGGATGCACAATGATAACCGAATCGTATCAGAATCATATTGGAATCGGCCGATACTTGCTTTTTTAAAGTCATCGGCATTCGACCGATACTAAGATTTGCCCAATATTTGATGCATATATTTGTGTGTGGGAACGGTAGCGCTTGCGCCAGCCATGTCCAAAGTCTGTGGTGAGATTTTATATGTGACCCTCCACGGCAAAACCAGTCGCTTGTCGCAACGGAGGTTTCCGAGAAAAACGACTGTTTATGTTGCGTGGGGTAAAATTTTGGATTTTTTGTTTTTAGTGTTTTGAAACAGTGGAAGGTCTATACTGTACTGTTGTGAATAAATTTCGCTGAAAAACTTACCCTTTCCATCCTAAAAACGTGTTTAAAAAAATTAAATCATTAGAATATTATTGGCCTGATTTCTTCAATATATTATAATTTTTTTAGGTGTACTAGCAAACTTTTTGTCTCTTGTTTAAACTGCAGTCACATCATCGCGTCTCACCGTATAGAGTTGTATGCAAAAAATACGACGACGTTTACTTAGCCTTCAGTCCTCTTGCTAATTAGATTTTTCAGAATTTGAACGTTTCTCATTCTTCCCGTTTCTACAACATCAACTCATTCCCACGTAAAGTCTCAATTAGCTTTTATTCATCTGCCGGCCACATTGGCGTCTTCAGGCAGGGCGCTTCTTTAAATAACAAAGGGTTTACTCAACCCTGCGGGACGCCTTTCACCAAAAGGGGAGAGGGAACGTGACACGGTAACGTCGACTTGCAAAAACCAAACCGTCTTTTAAACACACTTCTCTCCAAGCCCCGAGTGGCCAAAAAAGCACCAACAGAACGTCCATTTATACCCACTCAAGGACAGTTTTCAGGGTAAATGGTGCTACTTTTCCTGCTTATAGTGGCGGTTTATATGAATGTCCTCAGGCGGAGGTGGAGCTGGAGCTCTGTTATTGCTCCCCCACCTCTCCCCCATCGGAGGGCGGAACGGCAAATATTTACCGCAGCGTGTGCGTTCGGGCCCCCGGGGGCCGGCCGGCCGCCGTGCCGATTCTTAACAGAGGCTCCATTCAGCCAGCACCGCCTCCCTCTCTCACCGCTGATGTCACAGAGTCTCTGGGAGAAACACAGCACTCCCTCTCTGCCCTGCTGAGCACAGCCCCCCTCTAACTAACTAACACCCACACACACACACCCCCCTTCCCCAAAAATGCCCCAACAAGACGGCTGTTGTGCCCTGTTGTGCCACTGACGGCCCTTGCTCATCACCTCTGCTCACACCAGGGGACGTTGGGCTGCGTCCCGGAAACCATTCCCGGACAGTTCAGAGAGCTAAGGGACTACAAGGGAAGTTGAAATTAGCATCGACGAGTTGGCGCAATTTCACCATGGTACAAAAAGAATGCATGTATGATTTGCTCATTTCGTTTTTAACATTAAAATCAAAACTTGACGTCGTTAGGAATGGAAAAAAAATGTATCGCCTTTTAAGACAACCAACTAATCGGTTAATCAGATTAATCAACGTCAGATGGTCAGATGAACCGATTATCAGAATAATCATTAGCCCTAATAAAGGTTTGTTTTCCCATTTTGTGCTCAGATAAAAAAGAGGGAAAACCGTGCACTCATACTGGCTACATTAGCAGTTCTCAAAGTGTGGAGTGCGCCCCCCTAGTGGGGAAGAGAGGCATGACAGGTGGTTACAACGCTGTTACCGTTACTGAGAACAAAATGCAGCGTGTTACTGTGATTAAGTTCATTACAGCTGTTTCCATCCGACCAGGCTCTCTCGCTCACACACAGGAGCTGCAAATTTTTGTTTTTGTTTCATTTCCGTTTTGTTGGGTCAATATGGGACAGGACTCGAAAATCCCCCCTCATGTGAAATGGGGAATAACAGAAAATGTTTGAGAACCACTGGGTTACATACAGAAGATTTTTGGAATGACCAGATGTGTCGCGCTGTGTCACGCAACCAAAAACAGAAATGGAACGAGTGTGACTTAATATTTCATTTAAGTGCAAAACAAGAAATCAGAAAACGTCTTGTTATTCGTGTTTTCTTTTTGTGTTTGGAAATGAATATTTTTCGTTTTTTGGCAGGATTTAGTGTGAAAAACGAATGAAAGAATGGTACACGGATCTATTTATCCGTTCAGCCGTTACAAAACGTGGATGGAAAAGGAGCTCGGGTGCCAACCTGCAGCGGGCGTCGCTCTGGTCCCCCTGCAGCGAGGTGGCGGCGCGTGCCAGGCCGAGGCGGGCGAAGGCGTGGTAGTGGGTGAGCAGGGCGTCGCTCAGGCTGCGCACGCCGTCTGCCTCGTCATACACGTTCTCCCAGTAGGCCCGCAGGCCCGGCGTTCCCTCCGACACGCTCCCGAACAGGAAGGCGTCCAGCTGGTTGATGATCTCCTGGTTGACGCTGGCCTCGAACTTGCGGGCGAAGAAGGTGGGACGAGTGGTTTGCTGAAAGAGAGAGATGAGACAGAGAGTGTGAGAAAAAAATAATAACAGTTGAGAATTTCCCAGTTGAGGATTAAGCCTAGTCGTACACTAACTTTGAGTTTGAAGGGTAAATCTCCATTGGTACTACAGCTTAGTCCAAGACTAGACTTAATCCATGAGCAGGAAACCGGCCCTAAGGGCCAGTTTCCCAGTCTAAGATTAAGATTAGTCCTAGACTAGCTTTGGCTTTCAGTGGTAAATCTCCACTGGTATTGCAACTTAGTCCAAGACTAGACTTAATCCAAGTTCAAGAATCAAGCCCTAAGGGCCAGTTTCCCAGTCTAAGATTAAGATTAGTCCTAGATTAGCTTTGACTTTGCCCATGGCTGGTTTCTTGAACATGGATTCAGCCTTGGACTAAGTTGCAGTACCAACAGAGATATCACACTGATACTCAAAGATAGTCATAAGCTTAGGCTTAGTCTCAGTCTGGGAACCTAGCCCTAGAGGCCAAACAAATGATTATTTTGATAATCAATTAATCTGTCAATATTTTAAATTAATCGGCTAGTCGGTTGTACAATAAAGAAAAAGATGGGGTAAAAGATACATATTTTTAGTTTTTAGTTTACAATGAGACTATTTCACAGCCACAGATTCCTGCTTCCATCTTAGCCAAGGTGAACTCCATCCTCCAACTCCACCTTGCAGCTGCTAAGAGCACACTGTACTGCAACGAACGTGTCCCGCGCGGGAACACTAGCCTATCAGATGCCACTTCTGCCAATTCAACACTAATCAGAAACAACAGCTAGTTCAAAAGACTCGTCTTAGTAACGATAAGAAAATAACAGTATTTGCATTTTGCCAAAAAAAAATACTTGGTGGAAAATCTCCAGCATTACAGCTGGCAGAGGAGTCAGGGAAGGTGGGAGAGACCGAGAGAAAGATGAGAGAGAAAGAACAGAAGAAGGTGAGGGAGAATAAGAGACTCTTCTGAAAACTGAAAAGAGAAGGAGCGAGAGGAAGATGAAAAGGAGGCGGAGGAGGAGGAGGAGGAAAGGGAGGTAAAACCAGAAAAAAGCGAGACAGACGGAGTGCCGCTTTCACCAGACGTAATTGACGGTAAAAATAACAATCAAAGCAGTCTGTATCTCTGGGCACGCAGCTCAACTTGCCCGGACGCTAACAACTCTAATACAGAATAGAGAGAGAGAGAGAGCGAGAGAGAGAGGGCGCATGGGAAAAACACAAAGCTCAAAGGAGAAGGAAAAGTACGGATCATATAGTTTTACCATAATATGCACATTAGGGCTGTGCAAAAAAAATTGATACATCAATATATCGCGATATTTCTTTTCATGATATACTATGTGACTCTGCACGGCGAAACCAGTCGCTTGTCACAACTGAGGTTTCGGAGAAAAACGACCGTTTATGTTGCATGAGCTAAAATGGTGGATTTTTTTGTTTTTAGTGTTTTGAAACAGTGGAAGGTCTATACTGTACTGTTGTGAATAAATTTGGCTGAAAAACTTACCCTTTCCATCCTAAAAACGTGACTTTCTTGAGGCGAGGAATTCAATTCCAGCAGAATGTTAAAAGTTTCTGTTTTGACCGCTCTACTTCAATATTTACGGTAAATCCACTGGTTGACTAGCGTGAAGATATTTCTCTGGCTCTTTCAAGTGGACTAGAATATCGAGGTGAACATGTCACATTCCAAGGCAGAAGCAGTGGCATGGACTGAATCGTGCAAACATTATGGGCTAACATTACTGAACATTAACATTAAGTATAGGCTACTTGCGAGCCAAAGCTCACAGGCTTTTCAGAGATTACTTCCTCGTAGATTACTACGCGTGCGTAGCCTGTGTGGCTGTGAATGCAGCGTAGGCTACCGTAAATGCAAACGTAGCTGCGACCGCACCAAGCGTCTGTGAGTGCTACGTCAATAGTCAACTTCAAAGGCAGATTTCTCCGTTTCTCCCTTGGCGTGACAGGAGAAACACGACTCCTTTGAATGTTGATATCTCAGTCATATGTCGCCCAATCCATTCGATATTGGTATCGATTTGAAGGTTGCTGTATGCTCTTTGATGAAAACTGCTTTTGCCCTGGAGGGTCACCTATATCGATGTCTAGCTCCAAAAATCAGTATTTCCGAGGAGGAGAATCATGCACCACAAGCAGCCTCAGATAACTGACTGGACACTTTCATTTCTCATTTTCAGTCTTAGGCACTTTAATTAAGACCCAGATCGTACACAGCAACTTGCACTTCAGCTCTGTTTTTACATTTTCAGTGAACTGCAGAATATCGCAATATATTGTGATATAATCATATCGTGACCCATGTATCGTGATACGTATCACATCATGAGGTCCTTGCCAATACCCACCTCTAACACATGTATAGCTACTGTTTATAGTGTAAATCTCGATTTGGGAAACACATCTTTCTATAAATTTATTTTCTTTAGCTGTAATTTCTTCTGTTAGCTATTAACCTGTTGTTAATTTCCCATTTTTGTTTATATTTTAATTTGGTCTTACCAGCGATCAGGGCAAATGTCATATATTGTACTTATATAACTATGTATGTGACAAATCCTGAATCTCAAATTATCTGAATTAGTTGATCAAAACTAATCTGAGAGGCATTTTCAGCAAACTACTTCAGAGACATGTTTAATGAAGCTCACAGACCTGTCTTAACTTGTTGATAAAACGTATGAGACCTTTGAGAGATATATTTATATAAGAAATTCAGAGCACATTTCACTGCATGTTGTACTTGTATAATTGAATAGATAACAAAAAAAATCCTGAAGTACCATAACTCAAACGTTACTGATGGAATTCCACAAGGCTCTGTCTTAGGCCCCCTCTTTTTAACCATGTTTCAGACCCTCACCCACCCTGCTCTCTGTTCTGTTCAAAGAGGTTAAGCACTACGGTTCAAACTTGCTGCACTTTACACTTCATTAATATTCAGTTCTTTTAAATCAGGTGCTTTGATATGAATGGAAGTGATGGTGCTAAATCAGCATATGATATTTATGCTTCTCTTGAACTGAATCGAACGTAAATCATACTGTTGCAGACTTTGTGATATCGACACACGTCAAATCGTCATCCGTTGAATCAACGTAATATCGTATTGTTATGAAACGTACCCCTAGTTGGGGTTAGGCTTAGGGTCAGGGTTTAGGGGCAGCTATAGACTTATTAAGCTGCAGTTTTCATGCGAATTTTGTGTGTGTGTGTGTGTGTGTGTGAGAGAGTATGTGACTATGGGGGAAGGGTGGACAAACAATACAATACAGAAGTGGGGGGTGAGAATGATACAGAGGGAGAGTGCAGGAGTATGTGGGAGTGGGGGTGAAGAATAATAACGTGATTTAGAGAGCGCCGTGCTGGAGAATCTCTTTGAGCTTTTTTGGAGGACGACAGCATCCTGGGAACAGAGCGTCCTGCCACGCCGTGTTACAGACCCCCACCCTCCCGACCGGCTCTGCTTTGTCCTCCTCCTGTCAGGGGCCCGGGGCCAGAGACGCCGCGCTGTCACGCTGTAATTACTCAATAGCCATCACCACCACCACCTTCCCGCCTAATCACCCCAAAAATAAGCACTCAGACCCTCTCCCACCCGGCTCCCTCTCCCTCCCCAAATGGTTAATCACAAAGAATGCTTCAAACTTGCACGCTGCATTTTTCACTATGCCAACATTCTGTTCTGTTATATTTGTACGCTGTTCAGATCATGTTTATAATGGTAACGTTTATCTGGAGTTTTTTTTCTGTGTATTCTCTGTACCTTATTTAACCTTTTCAAAATTTAGGGTCAATTCAGGACAGATTTCACTGCGTGTTTAACTTGTACAACAAAAAAAATCTTGAATCTCAAGTGCTATAAATTAAACATTACTGACGGAATTCCACAAGGCTCCGTCTTAGGCCCCCTCCTGTTGTGCGTGTTAAAGGTGCAAATTGGTAATAAACCATGTTCCAGATCCTCACCAACCGAGCTCTCTGTCCACCCCAATGCAGTTAACTCACTTCCTTGTTACGTTTAGAAGACGCAGGAAATGAAAAAATGCATCACATTTACCTCCAAAAATAACTAAATGATGTATTGCAACATTTCTCTTCAAAATTACATTAAACACACATATACAGTATACAGTTCACAGTACTGTATATATATTATTTTAAAATATTTCTGTATAGCATTTACGCTAGCTTTGTGCACAAAAGGTGCTTTATCAAATATCACTATAATAATAATAGTTATTATTATTATTAATCCAAGATTGCCTTTAACAGCCAAATTGAGACTGAACGAGAAGTTAGAAAAGGCTTTAAATGTGGCTGTAATTTCCAAGCGCTGGGTTTTCCTCTCCTCATCTTATGAGCGACTCATCCTCCGCTGCTGGGCCAACCAAAACACACACACACATATACACTCACTCACACACACTCACACACACACACTGAGAAAAGGAAACCCTAATTACCACTGCAGCTAGAGGCTCCAGCCCAAATACCTCACCATGTTATTTCCTCTTTGGCCTTAATGTGATTCTGACTTTAATCAACATGTCGCGCCAAACTTCACTCGGGACCCGGCGCTCCTCACGTCCCACTACGAGCACGCGGCCACGTCCCCGGCCTCGAGGCGGGCGCGGCACACGTGGTGATGTCATGGACGCAAGGTAGGTTTATGGGGGAAAAGAGTGCTGAGCGGGGCAGTTAAAATAGGGCACGTAACTGTGCCACGAGCAGCGCTGTGACTAATACTGTAACTCACAGTCAGCATTTTAGCATCTTAAAAAACATATTCAGAGGGCTAGGCAATTAATCAACATTTAATCAAAACTGGTATTTATTTACCTCAAAATGACGTAATATTACCTGTGATGGTTATCTCAACTACATGCACTGCATAATTTGTGTTATTTTTGTGATATAATAATATGATAATAATAATAATAATAATAATAATAATAATAATAATAATAATAATAATAACGTGAATTAATTAATTAATTAATATTTATTAACAATATCATGATTAAGTGAACATTTTTAAGTTTTGTAAAAGATTATTTTAAAATAATTGTATTTAAAATAATACAAATAATTAAGTGATAATAAAATTTTGTTAGTGAAATATGAGGGCAAATCGTTACGATCATTAATCGTAATTTAGGTCAAATGTTCAATTAATCATGATATTGATTTGAAGTCATACTGCCCAGCCCTACACTGTAACCAAACTTTAATTTGACTGTTATTACGGCATTACTAACCCTTCTAAGTTAAATATCAAATATAAAATGTTTGCTGTAAAAATGCTGAAATAAATTGGCAGCATTCCCAGGATTATTATTTGATTTTTTTTACAATATAGCTAAAATAGAGATTTTTCAGTCCACTTTATCCTTTATTTCCTGCAGCGTTCAATATATTGTAATTTATTATTCTTGCATTACACTGAGATCCCCAAGAAGTCCATTAGACAGCTTCAGCTGATTCTAACCAAAACCTAGAGAACAGATCACATCATGCCAAATCTCATATTCTCAGCTCCTTGCACTGGAACTTTAATTTCAAAGCTTTGCTAAAAGTATTTTAAAGTTTGATTTACTACAGACTAAATACTTTAAAACTATATTTGCATATTTGTCTAACACTGTCTTGTGATACAGCTCAGAGAAATGAATTGTATCTTTTTATTTTATATATATTTTTTAATTCTTCCTTTTGCTCTAACATTTTATTAACTCTCTTTCATATTTCATTCATAAAGCAGGTGAATGTGTACTTGATAATGTGCTACATAAATAAACTTATGCTTTGACTTAGTAGAAGAGAGAGGAAGGCTGAACAAAATGCAAAAGTTGCAGTTCTATTGAATTACAAGCGGTGGAGGATGGAAGAAGCTAAACTTGTCGGGCAGGGCCAGAAAACAGTCGTCTGGAATGCTTGGGCAATACCTCAGAGCATGGGAGTCTGCCGGAATCTGTGGATCATTTGCTTTCACATAAAAACCAAAAACCCAAAAAGCAAAAATCTTTTTAAAGACCCAGTCAGATGAAAAGCAGAGCCATGGTTTGGTAACGGGTGAAAAGAAAAAATGTAGAAAACCCTGAATTTAGTTTTTACGTTGTGTTTGAGTTATGCAGTTCAACGGCTTTTCACACATACTACAGTAGGTCTAAGTAGAGTGGAACTAAAACACAGCCTGCTTATGTAGAGAGGTTAAGGGTTAGCATAGCTCTGCCCAGATCTACTGCTCTGGTCCCGCCCACCTGCATAGCGTCAGTAGCATACCTGGTAGTCTGGACAAGTTCAGAAGAACCCATCATATGCTAGGTCGGCGGTTCCTATGTCTCCATTCCTCTCCGTTAGACCGCCGGGTATAAGTTTACCCATTTTATTATTTGTCATAAATTGTCATAATTGTTTAACCTGTTCTAAGAACTCCTGTGATTAGTGAATGCATGAGAACACGCAGCTAATCCGTATGAGCTAGCTTGATGTGAATTGTAGCGGTGGCGTAATGCATGGTAAAATGTAAGTTAGCGAACTATCTGCTACAGTCTACCAACTCTTGTTTTTTCAGCGTTCCTCCGTTATTTTAGCCTTTCCATCGTTGTCCTCCTCAGCCGTATTTCATTTCAAAAAACAGAATAACAAATTGTTATGAAAATGGAAAAATAATTGGTGCTTTTTTTCCATCACAAATTCCATCCATCACTCTTCTGGTTCGTTGAGATTACACCACTTGTGCTTGAAAATCCAAAACGCAGTGTATTTTCCATTATTTTTAGATTTTTCATTTGATCCCAAATTGAGAAAAGGACATTTTCCACTTTTCTCATTTTGCTTTTGGAACCCGAAATTGCAATCTTGTTTTTGTGATTTTGGTTTTAAATGCTAAAATATGAACACCACGAATGATCTTAGATTGGCCCGAGTCCCGAACTCTGCTCCATAGCCTCATCCGAGCCGTTATCGGAATCCTTTGGGTGGTCGGACGCCTCTGGGATTGATCTGGCGGTCGCTCTCCACGCGCCTGCCGGCGTTAATTACAGATCAACGCCAAGTTAGCGAAGGATTTCTTTCCTCTTCCGTTAAATCCTCATTGGACTTCAATCAGGTCTGAGATTGGCCCGGCTGGCCGAGCTGTCTCGCGCTATTAGCTGTTTGTTAGGGGCAAATTAGGAGGCTGTAAAAAAATCCAGCTACACTCACACTGGACTAAACCCTGATTGTTGAAGGGTAACTTCAGCCCTTTTGTTATTGCTAGTATTCATTCGGTTTTCACATTAGAACTAAATCCAGTTCCAGAAAACATATCGGGATCCATACATATTGAGCTTATTTGTGACTCTGCACGGCAAAACCAGATGCTCGTCGCAAATTTTCAAAATTGAGTTCAATAAATGAATATAAGATAAGATCGAACAACATATGACTGAGATATCAGCATTTAAAGAGTGTTCCGGGTTTCTCCTGTCCGTAAGCTGAAATCTGCCTTTGAAGTTCACTATCGACGTATATCTGAGCCTTCATTGGATGCTTCATTTAGCTGCGGTAGCCTACGCTGCATTAGCCACGTTATTACCTGCGTTAAAGGGTCGCTAGAACTCAGGAGACGAAGAATGGATTCCGGAGAAATATCTTCACGCTAGTCAACCAGTGGATTTACACTAAATATTGAAGTAGAGCGGTCAAAACACAAACTTTTAACGTTCTGCTGGAATTGGAATCTCCACCTCAAGAATCACGTTTTTGGGATGGGAAGTTTTCAGCGAAATTTATTCACAACAGTACAGTATAGACCTTCCACTGTTTCCAAAACACTAAAACGCATCCAACATTTTGCCCATAACTATAAGCTCGTTTTTTCTGGAAACCTCCGTTCTTTGTTTACATTATGGGCGTGGAACTAATTATTCCTAGGGGTGCACGATTCAGAATGTCTCACAATTCGATTTCGATTCTGATTCTTGGGCTCACGATTCGATAAAAAATTGATTCACAATTCATAATAACCTTAAATGACTTGTGTTGTGGACTCATCTCGTGGAAAAAGTAAACTAATTAATAGTTATGTTAGTTGAAAAAATCTGAATTGATTTTTTGGAATGGATGAATCGAATTTTGAATGGGCAAGAGAGAAAGAATCGCGATTCAATTGATTTTTCTGCACCTCTATTAGTACATTTCTTTTCTAATTAAATAAGAATGTGCTGTTGTTGGTTCCACCTCGGTAAGTAAGAGCCCGGCCCTATCTATCCCCGCAAGTGGGGAAATTTACTGAGTGTCATTGTGAACACAGCACAGAACACAGTGCAACAAAGCAGACTAGTCTGCGTTTGGCCATCCGTAGAAAAGAACATTGAGCAACTTCGCTTTCAGAGAAGCAGTGCTTGGGGATAGCACCTTACCCATCACCTCAGTGGTACATTTGATGGAGACGTAAACCAGCAACCATCCGATCACTTGGCCAAGTCCCAAACCTGTTGGTCAGCACCAACTACCGACTGTATTCACAGAGTAGTCGTGGATCTAAACACAAATTTTTTTAATCAGCGTTCTCACCTGGAAGCGGGGCAGGTCAGGAGGGTTTGAAATTAGATTGGTGAAACATGCCTGATCCTAGTAACGCTGGCACTTGCAGCCCAGCTTGCGGTTCCAGTTAGTGATGCGCAGGTTGTTGTCCACCATGCTCTCACAGTGAGGGCTGTTCTCCAGAACCGTGTGGAAGAACGACTGCACAGAGTGAAAGCGTCATGGCGTCTGATGAAAATGAAGACGGATGTGTTACGCGGCCGCCTTATCTCCAGGTCTGCTCTGCTAAATGTCTGCATCGGTGAAAAATGGAGAGAAGCCTGCCCCACTTCAGCCAAAACTGAATATTCGAGGGGTGACAAACTGGCCGGTGACAGGATGAAGAATAACACCTCACCCTCAGCAACACAACGCATCGAGCGATCATTAAAATGTTATTTACTAGGGGCGTGACGATACATCGATCTACACTGATACATCAATTCAATGATCAATAAGCACAGAGCATCGATCCAAAATGAAAACGTTGATCAGACATCTCACATTTTGACATTATTTATATTTCGCAGTATTTTTTATTATAAGTGTAACTCGAGAAACGTAATAAGCGAACATTCTGTACCTGTACACACTACAGAAGTAAGAAAAGAGTCAATCTTTGTTAATAACACAGTAGCAGAATGAGTTTTTTCTTCCTGAAGAAATCGGTGAATGTGGCTCCTTGTTTTTTCATTTAAATGTAGGATGAACTCAGGAATAAAAATGTCAAATAATATTTTAGTTGCTCTTTGTGATTTGATATCATGGTGATATCAAAGTGATGGTGTTAAGTAATTATGTGGTATTGTCTCATACGATCGCTGACTCCTGAATTAAATCGAATGGAAGTCACATCATAGCAGACTCTGTGATATCGGTGATATCAGTGATTGTCAGTTGAAGTGATGGTAGGGATGCACGATAATATCAGAATAATATCTTTCAGCTTTTTTTAAAGTCCATGCGAGCACGCCGGACCCATTCTTGAATTTGCCGATATTTTCCACGATAATTAATGATGCCACATTTGTGTCGTCGGAAGAGTGGCGCTTATTACCAGAGCATGTCCAAGTCTGAGGTAAGTTGCCACGGCCTGCGCCTTCTGTCTTAAAATGTATGGTGTTATTTTGTGGCAATGTGTCTGGTCTGGTCGATGCTTGATTTTTGGATTGAAGCTATGAACTTGTTAATCACTGAATTGGTGTATCGATGCACATCAGTGTATCGTTACACACTTATTTTCCACATACAAAAATTACTTTAGGTTTAGTCTTTTATTAAAACGTCTCTATAATTTAATTTGTTTGTAAACTTCATCGTACAGCCTCAGCCTCCATTCAACACCATGTTGTACTTGTGACACTTTTTAAATAACGTGTAGATTAGCGGAGTGGGACGGACCTCGGCGGGCAGCAGCGTGTAGGCGTAGAAGCGCTTCATGCTGGTCACCAGGTCGTCCTGGGAGTGGACCACGTACTCCACAAAGGCCCGGTTCAACAGGAACCAATCGGAGCCGCCGTCCACCGAGATGCCCTCGGGAATCTTCCTGTCGCCCAGACGCCACATATGCGTGTCTACCTCAAGAACAACCGGTCAGACCCTGCTTCCTACCAGTAAACCTGAGAAATTTACGAAAACAATAGCAGGACTTGTTTCCTGGTACGATGTATTTGAACGTTATTAAGCCCGCTGTTTTTGTTTCATGTGGTACCAAACTGCGTTAATATTTTTTAGTGTATATAAAAAAACTGTGACTATGAATATAGCGACTGTGTGAAGGCTAATTAAACGTTCGACTAGAAGCTGGGCAGTATAATCAAAAGCTATGTGACTCTGCAGCAAAAGCTCCAATCGCTTGTCCTGGCACCCCTAAAATTGAAATTGGTTCCACGTCCGCCAAATATTAATGCATAGCGGAGGTTTCGAAGCAGCGTTTATGTTGCGTGGGGAGGTAATATTTAGATTTTTGTTTTAGTGTTTTGAAACAGTGGAAGGTCTATACTGTACTGTTACCTGAATAAATTTGGCTGAAAAAACTTTTACCCTTTCCATCCTAAAAACGTGACTTTCTTGAGGCGAGGAATTCAATTCCAGCAGAATGTTAAAAGTTTCTGTTTTGACCGCTCTACTCCAATATTTACGCTAAATCCACTGGTTGACTAGCGTGAAGATATTTCTCCGGAATCCATCTTCGTCTCCCGAGTTCAGTTAACCCTACTTGCCAGGTAGGCTATCCGTGTGGCTGTGAATGCAGCGTAGGCTACCGTAAATACAAACGTAGCCGTGACCGCACCAAGTGTCTGTGAGTGCTACGGCGATAGTCAACTTCAAAGGCAGATTTCTCCGTTTCTCACTTGGCGTGACAGGAGAAACCCGACTCCTTGAATGTTGATATCTCAGTCATATGTCGTCCCATTCATTCCATATAGGTATCGTTTTGAAGCAGTTTATGCCCTTTCATGACTGCTCAATTTTGAAAATTTGCGACAAGCGACTGGTTTTACCGTGGAGGGTCACAAATTGGCTGATCTTAATATTTCTCACGACATGATAGAAAATGAGTATGAATGCTCAAAAATTGCCAAAACTTCAGCATTTCTTCATTTTCCATTAATCAGAAAAATGGTTTTCCCATTCTATAATGTTAGAGAGTAAAAAACAATTTTATTCTATATCCAGATGGATTCTAAATGGACTAAGAAGTGTTTCCACCTGCACTGACCTTATTGTTCTTCATAGCCTATCGCCATAGAATGTTTCTGTAGAATAAAAACTCTGAATATGAATATGTGACCAGATCTGCCGTAATGAGTCGGAAGTCGGCGTTCTATTTATTTAGATACGGCGCGATTATGTTGACAAACATCAAAAATATCGATTTTCTTTTTTGGTCTTATATGAAAGAAAAGGTCTTCAAAATTAATCTGGTCAAAAAGAAAATATTTCAACATAATCGACTATATAATTGATATTCTGATCTTGGACAGACGAATAAAATGGTTGCTTTTGGTGCGGAAGACTGTGTAGAACCACTCAAAAACTACTCAGGAATCGATAAGAGAATTGATAAGGAATTTGATCGATAGGCAGAATCAACAATGGCATTGACCAGTCGGATCTTTATCAACTCCCATCACTAGCCTTTTAGCACATAACCAAGACCTCCAGCTTCTGGTTGGTCAGTTAGAGACCTTGGGCCTGATTCACCAATATTTTCCTAATTGTTTTCTTAAATTTCTTAAGGACGTTAAGACTTTTAAATATAGTAGTATAGTGTAGGGTTAAACTCAATAAGCTAATGTTTTGCTCAAACATGCATTGAATAATATTTGTGTTCTTTACTGTTTGTAGATTCTGTTCTTGCCTAAAAACAAATCTCCAGTATGAAAACATTGAAGGATGTCAGAATCTTTGGTAAAACTGAAGCCCAAACAGCTACCACTCCGGAAAAAGTCTGCGTTGGTGTCAAGCCTTGAGCGAAGCATAAACCATTGGCTGATATGTGATTAACGGGGACGGCTGGACGTCGG
>JAVGVS010000499.1:0-65000 GCA_032718565.1 Distichodus sexfasciatus | reverse complement strand
GTTATTGGAACCAAGAGCTCTCCCCCTCTCTTTCTCCCTCCCTGTCTCTCTTTCCCACACTCTACCGCTCTCTGTCTCTCTAGCTGTCACTCTGCCTCTCTACCACACAACCCAACACCCCCCAACCCCAAACACACACACACACACACAGAACGGGAGTGGACATGTAGTAGAGATGGAAGACCCCTCACTCAAAAAGAGGATGAGAAAGAAGATGGAGTCTTTCATTACACTCTTCTACTCTGATACGCCTGTGAAAACATGACAGACATCACACAAGCTCCGCCCTGACCCTCACATGACCTGCAGCATCTTCGTAACACACACACACACACACACACACAAGTGCTGTTAAATACATTTTAAAGCAGACAGCGTTTCAAAGCTGTGGGAGATCAGAGGTTGCCCCCCAACACAACACACACTTAAACGCACTTATACACACACACACACTCTTTTGAAAGCAGCGCACCTGAAGCCCGAGCCAGCAAGCGGGATAAAGACAGGCTGCCTCCGTCTCTTTGATGTCCCACTTTAGGGAGCTTTAGCGTGCCGCTAGCCGACCCCCCAGCTGTGGGAGCGACTGATGCAGTGCTCAGATTAAAGGGGCAACTCCTCAGCACACGCTAATGTGACGGATGAAAGCTAATGGGGACTTTTAGCAGACACAGCGCTAGAGTCCGACAAACACGTGGATCACAGAACTCTACACACCACACGAACACACATTATTACTGTTTAGCTGTAATGTTTTATTAAATTATTAGTTAGTTCGTTCATGAAATAAAAAATAACTGAACAATTAGTTAAAAATTATTATTAGGCAGATTGAGGTTCCATATGCCCCATCCTAAAGTCCATTACAATAAGACAATCTCTACACACACACACACACATACCACGTTCGCACACACCACAATGAAAGGCTCAAATCTGTCTTTTGTCTTCCACATGAATTAAACACACATTTCATTCTCTTCAATGCCTCTCTCATCCCGTCTTTTTTAATAGTTTTAAATCTGGCATTTGACAGAGAAAACAGTAAAATTAGGAAGAAAACAAAGCAAAAATTCACATCAGAATAAAAATAAAAGAAAAACAAATTCCACATTCCTCTCCAGGATTTACACTCGGCCTCCCGTCTTCATTGTCATTTACGTTTTGGCATTTAGCATGTTGTCGTCCAGAGCAACTTACATTTCTTCTTAATTAAAGGGACAGTCTGGCTGGAGCAAACTGGGCTTTAGGGTGTCTGGCTCAGGGGGGGTTTATAGCTCTCCTGGCATTTGAACCAATCTTAAGGTCACCAATGCACGAGTTTAGACCACTAAAGTGTAGGGCTGGGTTCATCGTTCACGGTCAATATCGATTTCTAGATTCGAAAAATAAATCGATTCAAAAATTTGCGGATCGATCTTTTTCCTCGGCTATACTACTTCTCGTGACTGCGCAAGGCTTCTCGCCGAGAGCCATGGCTGAAGCTGCTCGCTCAAATCACCATCAACTCGCGAGGCCGATAATTTAGCAACACTTACGGTTTTAAAACAAGTTTTATTTTATAACCAAGCAAAACTAGTATTGATGCAAAGAAATCTCCAAATAAATCGATACGAATGGAATCGAATCGAGAGTTGAATGGATCTTAATAGCAGCGGATCAGATCCGAAGATCGATTCAGGAAATCGCTCCTTGATTCCAAAGCCCTACTAAGTGTAACGATACATCAACATCGATTCAGTGATCAATGAGCCCAAAGATTCAAGATTCAAGATTCATTGATCCAAAATAAAAAATGACACTGTAAGTGTGGTGTGAGTGACAACAAGGCTTCAGCGTTGATTGGCACCTACTCGTGTGACATAAAGCCAATCAAGAGTGAGCAAGAGGCAGGACATTAAATGAAGCAATGAGGAAGTCGAGAGCAAACAACACAGAGGAGAAGGACGGCAGCGAATCCACAGTAGCGTCACCTTGTAATTATTTAATATCCGCGATGGTCAACATTAAACACTGATACCAATAATGCCTAACATCAGCCCCCGATAATCAGTCGACCCTTACTACAGAGCAAGGAGCCGGACACTCTGTGTGTGTTGTGGTACTAGCGGTGGCCAGGTTTTTACCTAATGGGGTACTGGGTGCAAAGGGAAAGAGCCGGTGCCAATGCTGGTGCTGAAGCTGGGAACCGACGAGAACCACCACGCATTTCCACTGTCTTAAGAGCACAACGAAGGTCAGGTGACATGTCACACACCACGCCTATTTTCTCTGCCCACCTCTCATGGCATCACAGGCTGTGGGTTCAAGTTCTGATGGTGAAACAGAACTGATCTAGATTCACTAAGGTCTGCGGCACCACCGCAGGCTGGAAAGGGTCTGTGAGCCTAAAGGGCGACCCTACAGGATGAGGAGCCGGAGTGTGTAGGTGGGTTCTCACCTGATGGGGTAGTCGGCGGAGCTCAAGTTGATGAAGAAGTCCCAGCTCCAGTCGCTCATGGCCAGCAGGTCCCTCATGCTCTGCAGGTACATGCCCAGCAGGCTGGCACCGCCCCAGATGGTGGACATGCGCCAGGACGTCACCCGCCTGTTGGGGTACTGACTCGCCAGCGCCAACATCTGCCTGTGGAGGTAGTCCGAACGCTGTGGGGAAGGGATACACACACATACATGGTGGGGGAGGGTGTCATTTTTTTGTCCCCAAAAGAGGTCTGTCACCACGTCTGCAGGTGCAGGGTCTGACAAAGTACGAATCAGTCAGAAACACACACACACACCTTATTATAAAGGTATTTTTCAGTAAAAGGAGACATGAGAGAGCTCCAGACGTTGTGACTACACCTGCACACCGATAGCGAGTCTTCTTTTACGTGCTGCCTTCTAACTCTCTAATCTCTCGCTCCCTCTCTCTCTCGTTCCTGCGCTCCTCCGTTTGCTCTCCGTGCCTTTGATCGGGCCGTGTGTGTTCCGCCCACGTCTCTAACGGCTCATGAAAGCCGAGCAGGAAAAGAAACGAGCCAAGCTTGACTCAGGATGATTGACTAGATTGGCTGACACTTTATCACGTCCTCTCTGCAGTTTACAAGACGACATGACACACACACACACACACAAATGTTCCCACATTCCTACCATAACTTGAAGTAGTTGATTAAGTGAGCAGTGGTGTGTCATTACCAAAGTGGGAGAGCATGCGTGTGTGTGTGTGTGTGTGTGTGTGCGTGTGTGTGTGTGTGCGTGTGTGTGGGTGTGTGCGCGTGTGTGTGCGTGTGTGTGTGTGTGTGTGTGTGTGTGCGCGTGTGTGTGTGTGTGTGTGTGTGTGCGCGTGTGTGTGTGTGTGCGTGTGTGTGTTTGACTGAAATCCTGAAGTGCAGATCTAAACTAATCTTCCATCAAACTGCTTGGAGCTTCAACTCTTTCTCTCCCTCTTCACCCCTCTATCTCTCTCTCTCTCTCTCCCCCTATCCCTCTCTCTCCCTCTTTATCCCTCTATCTCCCTCTTTATCCCTCTCTCTCCTCTTTATCCCTCTTTCTCTCTCTTTCTCTCTCCCCTCTTCACCCCTCTACTGTCTCTCTCTCTCTCTCTCTCCCCTATCCTCTCTCCCCTCTTTATCCCACCTATCTCCCTCTCTCTGCTCCCTCTCTCTCTCTCTCTCTCTCTCCCTCTTTATCCCTCTATCTCCCCCCTCTCTCCCTCTAGTCCCCCCTCTCTCCCTCTTTCCTCTCTTTCCCTCCCTCTGTCCTCTCTCTCCCCCTCTTTATCTCTCCCTCTCCATCTCTCTCTTTATCCCTCTATCTCTCTTTCTCTCTCCCTCTTTATCCCTCTGTCTCTCTCTCTCTCTCTCCCCCTCCCTCTCTCTCCCCTCTTTCTCCCTCTATCTCCCCTCCCCGCTCCCTCTCTCTCTCTCTCTCTCTCTCTCTCTCTCTCTCCCCTCTTTGTCCTCTCTCCCCCTCCCCCCTCTCTCCCTCTGGCTCCCCCCCCTCTCTCCCCTCTTTATCCCTCTCTCTCTCTCCTCCTCCCTTCTTCCTCTCCCCTTCTTTATCCCTCTGTCTCCCTCTCTCTCTCTCTCCCCTCCCCCCCTCTCTCTCCTCTTTGTCCCTCTCTCTCTCCTCTCCCCTCTCTCTTTCTCTCTCCTTCTTTATCCCTCTGTCTCCCTCTCTCTCTCTCTCTCCCTCTACCTCCCCCCCTCTCTCTCCCTCTTTTTCCCTCTCTCTCTCTCTCTCTCTCTCCCTCTCTCCCTCTTTATCCCTCTGTCTCTCTCTCTCTCTCTCTCTCCCTCTTTATCCCTCTCCGCCCCGCCTCTCTCTCTCCCTATCCCTCTGATCCCTCTGTCTCTCTCTCTCTCCCTCTTTATCCCTCTATCTCTCCCTCTCTCTCCACCCAACCTTCCTCTCTCCCCTTTCTTTCTCCCCTCTCCCCTCTCTTTAGCACTCTCTTTCTCGCTCAGTCCCTCTCTCCCTCTTTATCTCCCCTCTCTCTCCTTTTTTATCCCCCTCTCTCTCCCTCCCTTTCTCTCTCTCTCTCTCTCTTTCTCTGTTGCTCCCTCCATCTTCTCCCTCTCTCCCTCCATCCCTCTGTCACTTCCCCTTCTTCCCTGTGTTGCTCTCTCTCTCCCTCCCTCATCATCCCCCTCTGTATTTTTCCTTGTTTACCTCCCTCTCTCTCTTTCTTTTTCTGTCCCTCCCTGTCTGTCCCTCTATCCATCTCTCCCACACTATCACTCCCTTTCTCCA
The DNA here is from genome assembly GCA_032718565.1 of Distichodus sexfasciatus. NCBI lineage: Eukaryota > Metazoa > Chordata > Actinopteri > Characiformes > Distichodontidae > Distichodus > Distichodus sexfasciatus. Next base: position 60,269 of record JAVGVS010000499.1, on the reverse strand, counting down.
CTCCCTCCCTTTTTTCTCTCTTTCTTTCTTTCTCCCTCCTTCTTTCTCCCCTTTCTCTCCATCCATCCCTCTCTCACTCCCCCTTCCTCCCTCTGTGTCTCCCTCTCACTCCTTCTTTATCCCTCCCTTTCTCTTGCTCCCCCCTTTTTCCATCCCTCTCTCATCTCTCTCCCTCCTCTCTATTCCTCTCCTATCTATCCTTCCTCTCTCTTTCTCTATCTCTTTATTCCCTCACTCCTCCTTCCTTACCCCTCCCTCCGCTCATCCCTCTCACCCCGCTCATCCTCTTCTCCTCCTGTTACCCTCTTCTTCTCCTCTCCACCAGTGTGTTAGAGGATGTACAAACAGGATGCCTCTGTCTCAGAGCTCCATCCGCTCTGAGCACTGACTTGTACAGTCATATCCTGGCTTACACACACACACACACACACACACACACACACACACATACCCCTACACACACACACAGGAGTCAGAGGAAAAACACTCACTACAGGTACCAACAATGTGTGTAGTATTTGTGTGTTAAATAATGGGCGTATATCTGACAAGGAAGGGAAAGAAGGGAGTGAGGAGGAGGAGGGAAGAAAGGGAGGGATAAAGAGGGAGAAAGAAGGTGTTCAGGGAAGGAGGGAGATAAGAATGGAGAAAGATGAGCAGGACAGAGGAAACAGAGAGAGAGGAGACCCTAAGCCGGATATGTGGTGCTATTTGGAGATGTGTGGGTGAGGTGTGTGTGTGTGTGTACCTAGTCGATGTGGATATAGAAGGTGTGTGTGTGGCGGGGGGTGTGTGTACCTAGTCGATGTGGATACAGAAGGTGTATGTGGTGTGTGTGTGTGTACCTGATCCGATGAGGACGTAGTGGAACTGTCAAGTGTGTGTGTGTGCGTGAGGTGCCATGTGTGTGTGTGTGTGGGAGTGTGGGGTGTGTGTGTCTGTGTGTGGGCCTGCCTACGTGGATCTTGGTAAGTACGGTGTGTGTGTGTAAGTGTGGGGTGTGTGTGTGTGTGTGAACCTGCTCTACGTGGATGTAGTAGAAGTGTGAGGTGTGTGTGTGTAAGTGTGAGGTGTGTGTATGTGTGAACCTGCTCTACGTGGATGTAGTAGAAGTGTGAGGTGTGTGTGTGAGGTGTGTGTATGTGTGAGGTGTGTGTGTGTGTGTGTGAACCTGCTCTACGTGGATGTAGTAGAAGTGTGTGTGTGTGTGTAAGTGTGAGGTGTGTGTGTGTGTGTGAACCTGCTCTACGTGGATGTAGTAGAAGTGTGAAGTGTGTGTGGCTGGCTGTAAGTGCTGGGAATTGTGTGTAGACTAACTCCGTGGGTCTGGTAAGTGTAGAATTAACAACAATGAGAATAGCCTTGTATGTGTGAGGTGTGTGTGTGTGTGTGTGTGTGCCTGCTTTCTGACTGGATCGCCCATTAGAAGTGTGAGGTGTGTGTGTGTGTGTGAGGGGTGTGTGTGCTGTATGTGTGGGGAGTGTGTGTGTGTGTAACTTATTTTTATGCTCTCGTGTGGATGTAGTAGAAGTGTGAGGTGTGTGTGTGTAAGTGTGAGGTGTGTGTGTGTGTGAACCTGCTCTACGTGGATGCAGTAGAAGTGTGAGGTGTGTGTGTGTGAGTGTGTGTATCTGTGAGGTGAGTGTGTGGGTGTGTGTATAATATGTGTGTGTGTGTGTGAAAGGGTATGTGTGAGGTGTGTGGATGTAGTAAAGTGTGAGGTGTGGTAGAAATGGCCTGTTGCGTGCACCAGCATGAAGGCGATCCGCACGGGCACAGCGGGCTGTCTCCATGGAGTCCTCCTCCCAGTGCACGTTCATGCTGGCCTTACCTGCACACACACACACACACCTGGCTCTTCAGTTTCATCTCGTCCACAGGAGATCCGGCCGCACTGAGGCCAAGACCTGTTTGCTAGCACATGCACACTGACAAAACACACATCATAGTGTAAACTGCACAACCACACACACAAAAATCTGAACAAACACCTTCATCAAGTTCCAGATATGACGCCCCAGATGTAACAGATTGTCAGATGTCGTGTCCTTCAGCTTACTCAAGGGGTGCCGCCGTACATCGATCTGCGTAGAAGCCATACATGAACAACATCGCCTCTGTGAACAGGGCGCTGTTTTATTAAAGGAAAAAGTAAATTAAATTACGTATTTTAGCTGCTTTTGTCGTCCGTGTGAATAAAGAAGGTGGTGCTGTTAATTAGCATTCGATGTTCCACAACGACCTGTCGGTGGATCGATCAAATGCAAATGTGGAACACGAACTTTGCGGTATGCGACGAGCATCCAGTCGTCGTCCACTGGTGACTGAATTATGAGTTTGTCGTGCGAACACGGCTGGCTGCGACCTCGCAATGTATTCATCCGCGTGAAGAGCAGCGGGCAGCTGGTCTGCGCCGAGGAGCAGTCTGGGGCGGTGCCGCCTACTCTTGAAGTACGCACTCGGTTCATACCTTTTACTGGTCACCGCCTGGGAACGCCCGGCGACCTTACCGGTTTCTGGGGCCGCTCCCTAAGTTGTACCGAGAATTGACCGGTTTCTTTTAAACCAGGATGGCGAAATTTCTCTTCTACTACTTTTCCTGTGGGACTACAAAAAGTATTGCTTGTTTGCGAATTGAAAACACTTCAAATTAACACGTCGGCAGCTGGTTAACGTCTACAACCAGATGGAGGTCTCAGATGATATAAGACTGATTTCTAATCAGCTTGAGATGACAGAGATGAGATCTAAATATATTTCTGCCCATAACAAACTTCAAAATAGAACAACGTGTAAGTCATTTTGCTTGCGACAAAATTTAATGACGCTCAGTACTGGCATGAGCTGAAGTGGAAAAAGGAGTCTGCTGGTTTGGAATTGAGCTTAAATTTCATTTTCGCGCCCAGGCACCAGTTCCAAGTTGGGCACTGGCACTGCACAAGTGGAAAAGGAGCCACTGGTCCTAAACTTCAGTCCTGTCTGAGCACCATCGCTGTGATCCAATAGACCGCAAGAGATTGTGAGATGCTGACATCACTCATCACTGCGTTACCAGAGATTTCCCCTACATCTCTCTTGCCGGAGTAGCGAGCAAGCAGATATTGTGAACTCATTTGGGACGTGGTAACCTTCTGTACCCTCCGTCCAGCAACACGTGAGCGCAGAGGTCAGTTAGTCGATTCTCGCTCTCGTCTCCAGAGCCGTGAAGCCGAGTTAAGAGCTGTGTGAAACATTAACCTCTCCTCGATAGATCCGAACATAAGAATCGTTAGTAAGTGGAAGTGTTTCACTGGGCGTCTGAGCTGCGACCAGTCACAAAGACACCAGCAGAGCGAGCTCCGGGCCATTTCAAATAGCCTGTCAGACCGCCAGAGAGAGAGGCCACGGGCAAGGGGTTGAGTGCAACTTTCTAAAAATGGTTCGCCGTCTAAACACACACACAAGTGTCACCACGATGCGGCAGCTTCTGAAGACCGGCGAATTCTGAGGCTTAATTTGAAACCCCGTATAGAGTTCGCCCATGTGGCCGGGGTGGGGCCGCGCTGCTCCGGTGGGGCTGGTGAAGAGCCTGAACAAAGTAATGACTAAATCGGTGATTGCCCTGTCACACGGCATCATAAACCAGCCGGATTGCAGACAGCGGCTTCTGAGGACGTGAGGCAGCAATAATGACCCCGCCGAAGAGGAGGCAGTGGAAGTGGGTGGGAGCGGCGAGCGCTACTCCGCTCACCGCTGGCCATGAGAACGTGGCACCGGTGATGAAGGATTGGGGAAAGCAGGGTGGGGAATTGGCGCTCTTGCTGTACGAAAAAAATGGCACCGGCTCCAAGTTGGAATCGGCAGCAACGGCAGCAGGTCAAAGGAAAAGCCGGTTCCGACATCGCGCCGATTACAGAAAAGGGGCACTGTTTGCCTTAAATTGGGACTATTCGGCACTGGCACAGGCACTACTGACACCAGTGGAGATCTCTGGTATTGGTAACTCGGGGGATGCTGAATTTGGGAACTAATTCCCTTTTCTACTGCGCTGGTGCCTTTGCTGGTGCTGAAGTAGGGTATCAGTGACCCGTTTTCACTGCACTGGTTTCGGGGCACCAAAAACCAAGTCATTAGTGAAAAGGGTTTCGTGGTTCCCAAATTCAGCATCTGAAAGCCTGCTTACCTACAGTCTCTTACTGGTGTCAATTAAAGGCAGTTGGTGAAGTGGCGGTTGGGGAGTTAGCCCCGTGTCGGAGGGTTTTCAGATTCAAGTCCCAGACCGGTATAAGTGCGACTGAGGTACCTGTGGGCAAGGTACTGTTCCCGAGCACTGCTGTCACTTTCTATGGCTGCTCCTTCTGAGAGGGGTCAAATGAAGAAGGTCACATCTGGTTGTGGTGCACTGTGTGCTGTGCTGTGTTCACTGTGACAAATAATCACACACTTTAGTTGAAAGTCTCCATAGTTTACTGCTGTAGGGTTCTGGTTGAATGGAGAAAAGAGAACTTTGAGATACTGCAAACGCGTCTTTTGTGCTGTTAATGCAAAGTCTACTCACTTTCAGGACCTCACGTCTTGCTCAGAGCCTGCAATCTTCCCGGAATACATTTTTTGGCGTTGCCACTTCAGTAGCGTTCTACAAACCTGCTGTTTCAACTCTTCGTCTCTTTCTTGTGTCACCGAGGTAATTTAAGCCAGAGCCCTGTGGTGAAGATTGCAGCGCTACCCTTCAAAAGTGCACTCGATTCACCTCATCAATAATTATCAGAGACCTATATATATCTACGCACTGCTTCATCACACACACACATACACACACTATCCATATCTCGTTCGACCATTCGTTCATTTTATTTTCAACATTCTATTCTAAAACCAAAACGAAACAGAAAAATAGTAATGAGTCGTTTTCCAATGTTCCAGTGCAAAAATGGACAAACAGAAAACATACTCATATTACTTTTTGGTTCATATATAACACACACACACACACACTCTCGGCTTAGGTCAAAAAAAGCTTTGCAATTAAAATCTTCCCGCCCCGACCCTCCTTCTCCTTCCTCTCCTCCTTCGTCCCTTCTCCGACTCTCCTCTAAACTGTGCTTGTCCATATCTCTCTCTCTCTCTCTCTCTCACACACACCTCTGGACCCCCGAAGGAATCTGTCTCGCTCCTATTGATCATTGGCAGGCATCTTATAGCCCGTAATGCATAAATATGTTTTTTCATAGATCTGATGAGAAAGTAAGGGTTGGTGGAGACGGCGGCGAAGCAAGCGAAGGCGGCAATTACGACGTTAACCTCATGCGGAAATCAGTTCTCATTTCCAGCCTGTCTCTGATTATAATTACAAGCGGTGCCGCTGTCTGTTTGCCGGCCCTGTAAGTCTTAATGAAGCCCTCGGCTGGCTTGACACGCCAATTAATTTGCGGGAAAAACCGTTAACTGGCGTTGTCCTTTTTAAAAATCAAGGCAGCTCGAAGATATTTTTGTTTGACGAAAATGGCTGGGCCATCGTGCTCAGTCATTATCTAGGCGGCAGCGCGGGTTTTTATTTGTTTACCTGACGTGACGATAGTGTATTATTAGAAATACTAGCAGCGACTGAGAGGAGAGTTTCAGCATCTCGGTTCCAAATATCCGTTATAACCCTAACTAGCAATAGTCGGTTTCGATATCAGCCCTGAAAAGCCAACATCGGTCGACCTCTTATCTCATGATGTGTCATGGCGTGAGAACTCTCACCCTCCAGGGGAACGTGGCCGAGGTGACTTTTTGAACATCAGCACCGCGTCGCCATGTCTGCAGTGGAGCACCAGCGGTCCTGCGCGGCTCCATAGTCTTGCTTGTAGGGACAAATGAGAATGTAGCCTCTTGCCCGTGATCTGCCTTTGGGCGGTCCCGTGGCGTATGTCGGCGGTGGTGGGAGGCGGCGGTGGCGGGCAGTTAATGGGGTGGTGATTGCCGGCTGCCTTTGGCAGGACCGAACCGGCGTTACTTGGCGTTAGCGTTGGCGTTGTTGGTGTGGTTGAGGCCCCCCTCGGTCCCTCCATAGCGCAACGCCTCATCAGAGGTGGTCCTTTTCACCTGCCGGGCGTCGGCCTTCTCTAGTGACTACTGCTTGTGCCCGGCCTGTGGGTGACGCTGCGTTGTGTCCTGTGCCCGTGGGCGAAGTTGCTGTTATCTCACGTTGTCAAGTCTTTGAGCGCGGAGTTCGTTGTTGCTGTCCACGGCGCGCACCTCTTTGGGCGTACGGTCGGGGCGTGCCGTCCTGATAAGAGAACGGAGAGTCATGAAGAGGCGGTGGCGAGAACGGCAGAATCAGGATTGGCTAAAAACGCCTGAAACATTTTTCAAATTCACGTTTTTCGCGTTGGCCAGTTGTTATTCTACATTTTAAAATTACCAATTTCTAACTTTACGGCAGGGCTTTATATTGGTTCCAGATACTAAACTATCTCTCCTGTGACTAGTAATAATCCGTATCGATATAGGCCCTAGAAAAAAAATATTGTCAAACCTTGCCACCAGCCCAGCCTGCAGTGGCCTGGAACCTGACCACTTAGCCGCAATCTCCAAAAAACTTTGTTTACATTTGTGTTTGTGTGTATCAGTGAGAGAGGAAGACAAAGTGTGTGTAGTGGAGTGTGTCACAAAACAGTACACACACACACACACACACACACACTGTCAGAGAAACGAACTTACTTACAGGGAGGAAATGAGGGCTTGGATAAATGGCGAAGAACAACAGGAGGAAGTTTGGCTACTGCTGCGACAGAATATCAGTCGCTCACAAAAAGCATGAAACATGATGCACACCAGAATTAAAAAATATCGCTTGGGGCTCTGGCTGAGTTAGCCCCATCTCTCTCTCTCTCTCTCTCTTGCTTATTTTCTTTATTCTATTCATATCTAACTTTCCCAACTTCTTTCCTTAGTTCTGTTCTTTCTCTGTATCTCCTTCTGTAAACTCCCTCTCTCTCATTTTCCTTTGTCTAATTTTCCACTACTTTTTAGTTGACAACTCTCTCTCTCTCTCTCTCACCTCCTCTCTCTCTCTCTCTGTCTTCCTCTCTCTCTCTCTCTCTCTGTTTTTGATCCCATTGGCCCTTTATATCATCCATCACGGGAGGTGAGAGCCAAACCTCTCGTTAATCAACACACTTTATCCTCCCTCTTTTCCTCCTCTGGCTTTGCTGCTGTTGAGCCCCACCACAGACCTACACGCACACAGTTGAGGGTAACAGGTGTGTGTGTGTGTGTATGTATGTATGTGAGCGTGCTACACCTCCACCTGTAAAGCCTGTAAATCACTCTAGTGAATGTGGAACAAGCTCAACACAGTCTTTAAATATGGATGAAAAGCAGAGCAGGGTGGAGGAGCTCCGGCGAATCCCGAGGCCGCTCGACAACGTCACACTCTTTTCTTTTGCCTCATCAATAATTGAGCGGACGAGTCGGCAGTGCGTGCCTGAGAAGAGCGTGTCCTGGTTTCTGCAAAATCATATTTCACCTCTATGCCTCCGGGCGTTTTCCCATCATATCAATCTACAGTGAAAAATTCATCTCAATACGAACATCAACAGCAAGCGCATTATTAGGAACCACAACCGTGTCAGGTGTCCAGGTGTTGGTGGTGTCAGAGTCAGAAACTACAGGTGTGTAACAGAATAAGAAACAGTGGTTGGTTCACAAGAGGGCAGTCCAGGGCAGAGTCACACTTTGCAAAGAAAAGACTAGAACATTTAGCAGACTCTCTTATCCAGGGGTGCGTTTCCCAAAACTAAGATAGCAACTAATAGTGTACATTAGCAACTAACATAGTGTACATTAGCAACTAACATAGTGTACATTAGCAACCTAACATAGTGTACATTAGCAACCTAACATAGTGTACATTAGCAATTAACATGTAGTGTACATTAGCAACTAACGCATAGTGTGCATTGGCAGCTAACATAAAAGTGTACATTAGCACGGCTAACATAGTGTACATTAACCCTTCTTGAGTGTCGTTAACAACCTACCTGGTGTACATTAGCAACTAGCGGAGTGTATTAACTAACACACCAATTGTACATGCTTAACCCCAACACAGTGTACATTAGCAACTAACACATGAGTATTACATTAACAACTAACACAGTGTACATTAACCCAGCTAACATGGTGTGCATTAAAGGAACTAACATGGTGTACATTGGCAGCTAACATAATAGTGTGCATTAGCAACTAACATAGTGTACGTGCTTAACTAACACAGTGTACATTAGCAACTAACATAATTATTGCATTAGCAACTAACATAGTGTACATTAGCAACTAACATAATTATTGCATTAGCAACTAACACAGTGTGCATTAGCAACTAACATAGTGTACATTAGGAACCTAGCATAATTGGCCATTAGCAGCTAACATAGTGTACATTAGCAACTAACATAAATAACTTACATTAACCTTCAACACAGTGTGCATTGAGGAACTAACATAGTATGTTAACGCTAACACAGTGTACATTAGCAACTAACATGAGTGTACATTAGAACTAACATAGTGTACATTAGCAACTAACATAGTGTACATTAGCAACTAACACAGTGTACATTAGTAACTAACATAGTGTACATTAGGAACTAACATAGTTACATTAGCAACTAACATAGTGTACATTAGCAACTAACACAGTGTACATTAGCACCTATGCTTTTGGGAAACGCACCCCCATAGTGACTCCCATTTCACCTAATTTCAGGGACAGTTTTCCCTGAGAGCAGTTTGGGGTTAGGGGTCTTGCTCAGGGAACCAATGATGGTAGTGCTGGAGGTAGGATTCAAACAACTTCTTAGTCCAGAGGCGAGCATCCTAACCACTAGACCATCACCCCAGAACAATGCTCTTTAACTACGGGAGGTCAAAGGGCAATTGGAGTTACTCTGATTTCGTAGTCAAGGGGTTTTTTGAAGACCTGGAAGGAGAGTTCATGTCTTTAAATCCATCTGGGGCTGGAGACTGGCTCATGGATCCGGACTGAAACCTTACGCCCATTAGAATCCTACTTAAGTAAAAGTAGCTTAGCTTTTAATGCCCACCATCTTACTTGCGCCTTTTGGTCATTTGGATCTGCTTTATAGTGACGTTATTGAGCGCGAGCAGCCACCGGTATATGCCAAAAGTAGGCGGACGGACTCGGTAAAAAGGCTACTTGTTCTCTGTGATAAATATTTACAGGCATGCGTTAAGTAGAAATGCCTCAGCAGGCCGCCGTCAGATCAGCATCTGTGTTGGAGCTTTCTGTGGAAGTCTGGGACAAACTTGCTCATATGGTTCATTTGAATAGAATAAACTACACTTTTAGATTCAGATTGTAATGTGTCAAACTTCCCAGCATTAATTAAATATATTTAGATGCTACTGATAAAACTCAGGTCAAATACAAAGTAATGAAAGTAACACAAATACAGAAACAAAATACAAGTACTCAAGTACTGTACTCCAGGGGTAAATGATATTAGGGATGCACAATAATATCGGAATTAGCCGATAAAAGATTTTTTAAAAGTCACTGACATCAGACTGATGCTAAGATTTGCCCGATATTTTCCGCTGACCTTTAACGGGCAGCTGGTGGCGTAACGGTAGGGTGTTCAGAAGGTCCTAGGTTCGAATCCAGCCGGTAAAGTTACCACTGAGGGTAACCGTCCCCAAGCACTGCTCCCCGGCCGCTTGTTAGCTGCCCACTGCTCCTTCATGGATGGGTTAAATGCAGAGGTCACATTTGGTTGTGGTACACTGTGTGCTGTGCTGTGCTGTGCTGTGTTCACAATGACAAATAATCACTGACTCACTTTCACAATGGTTAATGAAGCGTACGCCGGAAAGGTAGCGCTTACGTCAGGCATGTTCAGAGTCCGAGGTGGGATTTAACATGGCACGCGCCTTCCGTCTTAAAATGTGTGACGATGTTTTGTGCCAAAATTCTGAGCACGCAGTGGAACGTTTGCGAGCATAATGTCTTGTCTTTATGCGCTCAACTCTACCTGCACACGTTAAAATATTTAAACTAACTAAATTGTGTGTTTGCCTCACTTGGAGGATGTTCGCACTTAAGGCGCTCTTATCATACTTTTCTATGTGGTAGTATGCATCTCAGGAAATAACCGAGGTTGTAGCTTAACGGCTCTCTATGCACTAGGTAGTGCACATGGAGTGTCACACGCGCCCTATTTGACTTGGTACGCCACACAGGACGGGAAGTGACTTTTTCTTAAAACGTTGTGCACTACGCTGGAAATGCTGCGCCGTCGCTCCACTCTGCTTTCACGCTCGCTTGACTTGGCACTGTGGTAGAAATGTCAGTCATAGCGCTATTTTTGTGCCAAAATTCGGAACACTCAGTGGAACGTTAGCAAGCAAAATATGTTTTTTTAATGCGCACAACTCTGCCTGCACTCGCGCTCGACTCTGACTTCCTCATTTATCAGCATCGGTAACGGTATCGGCAGACGCAAGCATGAAATAATATCGGATATCGGCATCGGTAGTAACGTCGTATCGTGATGAAACTTGTGATTTACATCGCCAGTAAACAGCTCAGCTTCCCTCCTTCCTCAGTCACAAATTGGCAACGTGAGTCGACACGGCTATTAGTTACTGAACCAGAGGTCACTCACAGACACACACGCACACGCACATTCTCATAAACAGAAAACACACATGCAGACGCATGCCTACGAGCAGTGTGTGGGCTGCTACACACACCATATGGATTTAGAGGTTACACAACTGCTGAACTTTTGCCCTTTCTCCAATAACACAGACGCGTCCCGTAAACCGGCTGGACGCTGTAATGGTCGGAGATGTTCCCACTGAGCCGAGAGGCCGCGACCCTCACAACATCTTTATTTACCACTTCATGTTGTTTTTACTGTTCTGTTCCCTAATTTGCGCAGACATTTTTCAGCTCAGGAAGGACAGAAAGAGTTGGGGTTTTGCATTATTCAGGAGAAATTTTTCTGATTATCTTTTCGATATGAAATAAAACGGCACTCAAAATTGGGTCTCTTTTAATAACTGTTCTTAGGAAGAAAACTGTCCTTACACGTCTTTTTTCCAAAGATTCTGGCACTCGCCGATAATTTCTTATTTGAGATTTGTTCTACAAACAGTTTACTGAACGCATGTTAGTGCAAAACATCATCTTACTGGGTTTTCTTCCGTTCTACAGTAGAAAAATACACAGTTTAAATGTCTTACATTTTTGAAGAACTCATCAACAACGTCTCAAATTTTCACTTAAAGAACGTTTCGATGGGTCATAAGTCTGGTCAGTTAATTACAGGCAGAAAGTATTTTTCCTCTCAACAGCACCACACCTGTACACATGTTTGTCCTGACCGGAGAGTGGACAAGTGGGGCTTTTACAGCGCCAGCAGACAGGATGTTATGAGGACGTTGCTCAAGCCTAAATAATGCACTTCCTCCATTACACCCGAAAAAACAAAAAGAGACTGGACACACAGCTGCAGCCTGACCACACACCCGTTTACATTAACGGCATTTATCTGACATTAGGGTTACAATTAGGGACGTGCGATGATTTCGGAATCGGCCGATACTTAGATTTGTCCGATATTTTTAAGCGATGTTTTATGACGCATTTACTGTACGTCTGACAGGTGGCGCAAACCCAAACTTAGCTCCACTAAAGTGACAGCAGCAGTTTTCCGGGTGATGTTGAGAAATAGGGTGTTGTGGCATCTACACCTTACTGTGTCTCTCCCCTCCTACACACACACAGCTACTGCAGAGCGAGAGAAACGCTGCGTCATCCGCCAGGAGAGTGAGTCTCACACAGCAGCGCACATACTCTTGACCACAGAGGGGCTGCACTCCACCCAAGTCTCCTCCCGAAAACCTGCGCGTACACACACATACACACACATACACACACACACACACACACACATACACACACACATACACACAGCCTCCACCCCAAACCTACTGAAACAAGAGAGCAACTGTAACACACACATTCCTCACTGCACTGTGAGTGAAGGAGATGGGGGGATGAGAGGGAGAGAGGGAGATCAAGAAGTAGAGAGAGAACGAGAGGAGGGAGAGAAAGGGAATGAGAGAGAGAGAGAAATAGAGAGGGGAATAAAGAGAAAGAGAGTGAGGGGAGAGAGGAGGAAGGGAGATGGCTGAAGACACGGAGAAGGATAGAAAGAGAGAGGAGGAGGAAAAGAGAGAGGGATTAACAGAGGGAAGAGAAAGGGAGGGTGATGGCAAAGGGGGGGAAGAGAGAATGAGAGAGAAGGAAAAGAGGAATACATGGAGAAGGGGGGGGGAGAGAGAACTAGAGCGGGGATAAAGAGAAAAAAGAGAGAGGGACAGAAGATGAAGGGAGGGAGAGAAAGGGAGGGAAAGAGGGAGACAGACAGGGGGATAAAGAGAAAAGGAGAGAGGGGGAAGATAGGAGGAAGGGAGATGGGTAAAGTGAGTGAGAGAGAGAGAGAGAGAGAGAGAGGAAAGGAGGGAGAAAGGGAGAGAGAAGGAGAGAAAGGAAGGGAGGGAGGGGAAATAAAGAGGGGATAAAGAGAAAGAGAAAAGGAGAGAGAGAGGGGAGTGAGAGGGAGGGCAGAGAGAGAAGGGGGATAGGAGGAAGGGAGATGGGTAAAAAGAGTGAGCGAGAGAGAGAGAGAGAGAAGAGAAAAGGATGTAGGAAATGGGAGAGGAAGAGGTAAAAAGAAAGAGGAAGGAGCAGGATTGAAGAAAAGATAAAGAGAGTGAGGAATAAAGAGAGAGAGAGAGAGAGAGAGAGAGAGAGAGATGGAGAAAGGTGGAGAGGAAGATGGGGAGAAAGAGGAATATAGAGGGAGGGAAGGAGGGAGCAGACGGCAGAGTCATTTTTCCGACGCTCCTCAGGAAGTCTTACACGTCTACGGCTGTTTTTCACACGCGCACTCGTCTTCCTGACACCAAGCAGCTCCAACTCTCACGCCATCCTGCACTTCAGCACCTCTTACACCTCCGTCCTCACCACACGCCATCCCTTTCTTTCTTCCTCTTCCGGCTGTATTAAACTTGCACACTCGTGTACTTCACAAACTGAACTCATAAAGCAGTAAAAGAGATAGAGAGAGAGAGAGAGAGTTGGTGAGGGGAAATAAAAACTCACATTTCTTCATCTCTCTCTTTTATAAAAGAGCATGATCTTACAAAGTCGGCTCAAATGTAATAAGATTTTTTCTGTCCTTTAGTGGTGGTCGGGGAAATTCTTTTTCAGAAAAGTCTTTTTGAACACTCGCTAATTAAAGTCCCTTTAATTACTCTCCACCGTACAAAATAAAGTTCAGCCCAAATCCAACTAAAAAAACAACTTAGTGAGTGAGCAATTATTTGTCATTGTGAACACACCACAGGACGGCACACCGTGCACCAACAAAACGTGACATCTACATTTAACCCATCCGTGAAGGAGCAGTGGGCAGCTAAAAATAATATTGCAATATTTTACGCTATATCATGATACACAATATATATCTCTATATGTCACCCTCCACAGCAAAACCAGTCGCTCGTCGCAAGTTTATTATGTTTTCATGAAAGGGCATAAATCAAGCTTCAAAACGATACCTATATCGAATGAATGGGACGACATATGACTGAGATATCAACATTCAAAGGAGTCGGGTTTCTCCTGTCACGCCAAGTGAGAAACTTTGAAGCCTTTGAAGTTGACTGTCGCCGTAGCACTCACAGACGCTTGGTGCAGTCGCGGCTACGTTTGTATTTACGGTAGCCTACGCTGCATTCACAGCCACACGGATAGCCTACCTGCGTTAGGTTAACTGAACTCGGGAGACGAAGATGGATTCCGGAGAAACATCTTCACACTAGTCAACCAGTGGATTTAGCGTAAATATTGAAGTAGAGCGGTCAAAACAGAAACTTTTAACATTCTGCTGGAATTGAATTCCTCACCTCAAGAAAGTCACGTTTTTAGGATGGAAAGGGTAAGTTTTTCAGAGAAATTTATTCACAACAGTACAGTATAGACCTTCCACTGTTTCAAAATACTAAAAACAAAAAATCCAAAATTTTACTCCACGCAACATAAACGCTCATTTTTCTCGGAAACCTCCGTTGCGACAAGCGACTGGTTTTGCCGTGGAGGGTCACATATATCTATCTGGAAGAGAACTACATTTCCCACAATCCCCTGAGCCGCGACTCAGCCGTGTCACAATAATGCGATGGACGTGTGTCCGAATTAAACACTAAAATATCAAGTAAAAGCTGTATTGTGAGTAGAACGTGGGTTGTTGTTATTTATCAGCTAAAATATAAAGGGGAAGTTTTGACTGAACTGGGGCGCGTTTAACAACTACTAGCTACGTTAGCACTAACATAGTGTTGCTAATGTAGTTAGCAATATGTTAGCAACTACGCTTTCTGGAAACCCACCCCTGGAGTGGTTTTGTGAGTGACGGCGTTCCAATCTGCTGTCGGACTGGGGTGGTGCTTAGCATTTATCTACATACCGGAGCTGCAAGATGGCGGCGAACAGCTTTTACATGATCGGCTACCGTTATTCCGTGCACAAAAGCAGAAGTAAATGCGTAAATGCGTCCGAATATTTCCAATTATGCTCCAAATACTTTCCAGTCTCCAATCTCTGGCTGCTGGACCTAACTTCATGATTTAAGGGCTACACCGTTATCGTGACGTCAAAAAATCGCTCTGAGACTACAGTGTTTTTAAGGTTTGCAGAGGCGCCGATGAAGACAGACTCTGTTCTACTTGTAAATCAGTAGGTGTGTTTAATTAAAGCAAATAATTCTTTGGAGCCGAGCCTCATAGCGCTGCTGGCACCCTGCTAAACCTCGTACCTTCTGCTTAAAAGCCTTTAATTGTATTTCAGAGATTTTTATTTGCGCCTGCTTTGTGGGCCAGGACGCTCCTTGGAGGCCAGAAGTGCGGTTGAGGACTAACAGGAGCAGAAATCACATGGGGGACGCATGGAGTCGGTAAAAGCGCCAGCACCAAAAGATAAAAGCCCAAAGCGGTCGGGATTGAGGATCTGAAAAACTCCTCCTCTCTCTGTGTTAGCAATCAGGCAGTTGGTAGCATAAAAGTTAGGGAGTTTGCACAGCACAGCACAGCACAGCACACAGTGCACCACAACAAAATGTGACCTCAGCATTTGAAGTTACTCTGGATAAGAGCATCTGCTAAATTCCATAAAACGACGAGGGCAAAAAACACACACAAAAAAACACAAAACAAAATAATCGTTCATTAACTGTAATCAAAGTAAAATGTTTGATTAATATTGATGTGATATTGATTTGGTATCATATCGCCCAGCCCTAGTCAGTCCCCACAGGACTTCACGGGCCTTTTTTGAGATTGTTGCTGCCCAAAATGTCGATGAAAAAAAAAATTCCGTTGAAAGTTGCTGTGATTTTAGGCATTTTGTTGCAATAGTTGCGGGAGCAAGTCAAAGTCAAAGCCTTTTATAATGATTCTTAAACAGTTAATTAAAATGAAGGGAACAAAACCACTTATATTTTTATGAACATTAATCATTTCGTTATTTTTGAGTAAGGTAACTGTGAGGCGTTTTTATCACACGTTTCCTGCGTCTTCCAAACGTAACAAGGAAGTGAGTTCGCTAACGTATGTCTCAACGTTTTGCAGGAAATCACAATGATTGGCCAAAAACTGCAGATAAGTTGCAGGAACTGGTCTAAGTTCCACGGTAGTAATGAGTTTGCGGGGATTGGCTGAATTTGCGTTAACAGCATATCGATCGGTTTTATTGTATATATTGCAGCTATTCTCATAAGGTTGCCGGCTTTTTAACTTTCTGATTTCTAATAAAATCGAGCAGTGAGAAAGCAAGTCGTCCGTTAGCACAGACTTTTAGTTGTCATCGGCTGTATTAGACCTTCACCGGCAACTTCCCCATTTACACTCGAGCTACATCCAAATAAACACAGCGGCAGCTCCTTCCTCCAGGCGACAAAGGGATAGAGAGATAGAGGGAGAGGAAGAGAGAGAGAGAGGTGCTTAATGAGAGAGGTAGAGGCTGGTAGGCCTAGCGTTTAAGGAGGAATACAAATGAGGCTGTGTAGCAATTAGTGAGTATTCACAATGGATGCAGCGGCTCAGCGCACTCCGCTTCTTAATGAAAAACGGAGGAGCTGGAGGAATGGAAACAAGCAACAGACTCGCCTCCCCTCACCACCACCACCACCCACCAAACCCACCAGACCCCCAACCCATCCCACAAGGACCCACATAAAGCACCCGCCAATGCCACGACCCCCGTCTCTAATCCCTCTACAACTTTCGCTTTGCTAACTGGCTGGTGGATACGCTGTACAGGAGGTAAATTCACTGCGTTCGTGTGCATGTTAACTGGTAGATCTGCTTTACTCCTCTGACAACACCACCACCACCACAGATACGAGAAGGTTAACATCCCCAAACGCAATCAAACATTCTGCAGAAGAGGAAAAGCTTGATGTTATTACAAAACACCACCAACTGCTGTTGTTACTAAAAGGAACTTGATATGTATCTCCACATCAATTACACCAGCAACACACACATCCTTTAGATAAGAAAGCAGAAACGAAACGTAATAAACAGCACTGCGTGAAAGTCTTGAGCCAGCCCTCATGTTTTTATAACTTCCTTGGTGAAGCTTGGAGAACTGTGTCGCAAGATTACATAAAAAGAGAAAGCAAGTCTGGCTCTCTGGAAGCAAGATGTGAAGAAATAAAATGTGGCTCAGGATCAGTGCACAGTACACAGATATTTTTATCCCGTGATTAGACATGAGCTAATCATAGGATAAACCTGTACACACATCAAAACTGTAGCTGCCATATTAAGTACCGGGTATATTGAGTACTGCGCTTGTCTCCAATGAAAATGAAGTATCTATCTATCTGTCTGTCTATCTGTCTGTCTATCGACGTTAGACACACAGCTTCTAATAATAAGCTGTTGCCTGTCTGTCAATGAGAACCAAGACGTCACTGAACTTCAACAACTTAGCTATCAATAAATGTGCATATCAAGGGCTGTGAAGGAAGTAACCACTCTTAAGTAAAGTTTAAGTAAAACTACTGATGCTACAAACAAAACGGCACGCTTCAAAAAAACCTTAACGTGTAAAGTGTTTACAGACAACAGTGCATGAGTTTGATGCGTGTAAACAACTAAGAAGCTAGGCTGGCGTGGAGGCTAGTTCACCCACCTCTTGTAATTCCAAAACTAGTTTACTCAAAACTAAACAGCCTTCACATCACTCTTACATCGCTCATCCCTCAGGTTACCCACTTAACCCTGCTCTACAACCTGACGGATTTTTACATGTCGTTTATTCTGTGTGCATTATTTGTTCTCTGTTCTTTATTTCCTATTGCACTGCAAAAACTGGAGCCACGTCGTCTCGTCTCTCTGTATATCTGTACAGTATACTTTAAGTATGCTATAACCCTAGTTATGACTTTGAGATGATTTAACTTAGCCTAGCCTACCCCTTTGCTGCGCTAACAACAGCTAGATAGAGCGAACGACACAAAGTTGTTTAGAGCTGTTTATACAAAGTTGATCAAAAGAACGTGACACCTTCCCTTTAAGCAGAAAGATTTTCATGCCATATTTTATATAACTAGGGTTATGTGCCAGGCAGATGTTAATGTTGTGGAAGGATAAGTCTGGTAGTGCGTCAGCGGATGTGATTTGGTGGAAAACGCTGATATCGATACTGATCATTGCTAGTTAACTGGGCCGATAACCGATATTTGGAACCGATATTAAAAAATAACGAAAATATGTCACATTTTTTAGTTTGACAAACACCAAGCTCAGTTGAAACTCTCCTCTTCTACTACGCTCGTGTGTGTGTGCGGTGTGAGCGACAACAAGTCTTCAGTGTTGACTGGCTACTGTCGTGTAACATAAAGCCAAGAGCAAACGACACAGAGAGAAGAGACGGCAGTGGAGCCACAGTAGCGTCACCTTGTAATTACTTAATAGTAGTGATGGTCCAAATGAAACACCGATACCGTTAATCAGCGAAATAACTAATATCCGCCCCCGATAATCAGCCCGGCCAATAATCGGTCGACCCTTAGAGTGGATATAGAAGACTATAAATACACATATTCAGAAAAGGGAGTTCTTAGCTTTACACATAATTTGGGCTTTTAGAATCAGCTTAAATCTATTTTAAAAATCAGTCGATATTTGCCATCAGCGCTCCCTCTTTTTTGACTCACAGGGTATATATTTTATACCATCCATTTTAAGAGCAATGCTGATTTCAACTTCTGCCTATTTATTATAATTTATTATTATTATTATTATTATTTATCATTTGTTTTAAATACTGACACGAATGATCTGTGATTAGCTGAGATCGTCCGATAATATCGCCACACTGATTTATCGGTCGGACTCTTGTAAAGAGCATTAACAGTATAAGTCCACATGTGCCAAAGTCATGTGCAAACGAATCGAGTTCCCTTTTTTCGCCGAACCAATAAATCAGGGCGTTGTTGTTATCAGACGATATCAACAATTACAAATATTTCTGAGTCAGCGTTTATAACAGCCGACGAAAATCAATTACTAAAGAAGCTTAAGTCAAAATCTGTATTTGTTGTAAAAACTAATAAACAGGAATATATAGAGTGAATTTATAAGAGTGCAATTATAATAAGGTTAAAAACTCTACACTAGTGCCAGTGCACACCGCCCTATTGATACAGCGATGTCGCAGCGTGGGCACTAAAATACCTCTCCAAAATTGAGGAGTACGAGCAGAATAACTACAGCAGGGAATATCCCACACACACATATACACACACTCATGCAAACAGAGTGACTGAAGATTGCGCTCGGCTCCAGCTGGGAGCGTTTTAGGAGCTAATCTCTCCCCTGGCAGCTAATGGTAAGGTAGAGTCCTGGAACAAACTGGTTTGGGAAAGCCGTAGCCGCGGGCTACCCATGCCAGCACCCGGGCGGGCACCGCAACGTCGCCGACCCAAAACCTGTAATTTGTGAGTGGCTAAAGGGGGGCGGCGGCCGAGGCGGGACGTGTTCTGGGCCACGTGGAGAAATTTTGGGTGGAGGACAGATGTAAAAACGATGTATCGGTGCACCGTACATGAGCGTGGGTCAGGATGCTCTCCTCTAAGATACAACTCCTTGTTTTGTGCACACTTCAATGCACTTCTTAAAACTAAATCGAAGCCCAACATCAAAATCCAAAAATAACGATATACGTACACTTAAGAACACACACACACGCAGTTTCATCCGTGGCAGTGGAGTGTCTTTAATTGGCACAGTTTCATCTCTGCCTTCCCGATTTCAAAGGACTCTGGCCAGCAGCGCATCCCAATTTTTTAGTTTCTGATAAAGTGCCGCCGCAGCGCCTCTGATCCTGACGGCCGCCCGCGTTCATTTACAAATTGGAGAAATAGACACAAAGAGACGGAGGAGTGCTGCCGAGTAGCACTGCGCCGAGCCGAGCCGAGTCGAGTCGAGTCGAGTCGATGCTGTAAAAGCAGACACTGATATTACAAGTGAAATAATTAAGTTCATTTACATCAAACACATGTTGCTCCATTCGGTCCTAAAGGTAATTAGTCCTTAATGAACACTAACCAACTTCTGTCATCCGATAAATAAATATATATCAGTCCCTCCAGGATTTCCCGGGCCTTTTTTGAGATTGTTGTGATGAAAGTTGCTGTGTTTTTAGGCGTTTTGTTACAATAAAGTTGTGGGAGCGGTTTGATTTATTCTGGGATAATTCAAGGAGAACAATAACTGATATTCTGAACCGATATATGTCTGCTATAAAAATGAACATTTGTAAGAACTTTTTATAATCCTTCAATCACAAAGTCTTCAGTGTTGAGACCAGAGGTGGAAAAAGTACTGAAAAATTGTAATTAAGTAAAAATATCTTTACTTTGCTTAAATTCTACTCAAGTAAAAGTAAAAGTACCCATCTAAAAATCTACTCGAGTAAAACTAAAAAAGTACTTAATTTAAAATTTACTTTGAGTAAAAGTTACTTAGTTACTTTCAATTGCTTGATGTAAAAAAGGGACTAGTCATAAATCCAATCCAGCACTAGTTGTTTTTAAAACAAATTAACTGCATAATGTTTACAACCTGTCGAGAGGTATAATGTGCAAACTACTTCTTGCTCGGCACCAGCCATCATCCAACGATAGGCTACATTAAAATAGTGGGAATGCCGCGCCTGAATGCCCGCGCATTTTCCTTTTAGTTCAGGCGGATAGTTTTTTTCCCTGCATTTCATCTTTTTACTCAGTAACGGGGGTTTTCCAATGTAGCGAAGTAAAATACTTGGGTCAAAATGTACTTGAGTAAAAGTAAAATTACCTATTTCAAAAAACTACTTAAAAAATTACAAATTACTCACAAAAACTACTCAATTACAGTAACGTGAGTAAATGTAATTCGTAACTTTCCACCTCTGGTTGAGACTAAACTCCTAACGTAACCTAATCAGAGCCACAGTAGCACATTTTAGAATTTATTTTATTGGCATGTCTGATTAAAAAAAAACAACAACATATATCAATAGCCATAAAAATGCTAAATATCGACACCGATAATCGGTCGACCCCTAGTAAAAGCACTCATGTTTTTGGACGATAATTGAGTGATCACTGAATAATGTATATTACATGCAAAATATATATAATTATGAATGACTGAGTGCTAAAGTGTCATGTTAAATATTCAATACCATAATAAACATTTAATTATTAATATTATGCGTTAAATAAAATGAATATGCAAAGAGAATAATGTATGATACATAAGAATTTAGTCTTCTATATAATCTTCTATTCCAGTCTTCTCCTCCGTCCCCACACTGTTTTGTGATGAGTCACTGCTTTCTGTGGTTTATAATGAATCATGTGAAAGAAGTGAATCCCTCCGTCCACCCTGAGCCAACTATAAGATCATTCAGCTCAAACCCACTCACACACACACACGCACACACCACCACCAGCCCAAACTCCTCCATCATGACTCAGCACGTCGGCCAAGAGCAGCACACGTTCACCCACAAGGCCCTGCTGCCAAAAACCTCCTGATATGGTCAAAAATATAATCACAATATTTTTTGCGGTGCTGCTCGATCTCGATGCTCATCACAATATTCAATCCCACATTCTGGTTGGAGTTTATACTGGCAACTATATTACTAATTTACAGTAAGGAATGCTCATCATAGCTTAAATATTTGTTCATTATCGGTTTGTATCAAACTATAAATAAAAAGCCTTTAAAAAAATAAAATAATTAAATATAGCCAAAAGCGGCAATACGCGGGGTCCAAGCAAAAGTCACAAAAAGTAGCACAAAAGCAGCTGATGTAGTAAACATTGAAGAAAGGGGTCACCATCCTTCCTTACTGACCACGTTTCAGCTTTGCGTGACTTATGGTTTAGACTGCATACATTTATGTAACATTTTCAATGCCCTCTATTGTTCAAATAGCGGCATTGTATAATTAGCGCACCCGCTTGTTCAAATAACAACATTGTATATTTCCTCTTCCATATTAGCGTTGTCCTTCGCTATAGCGCTAATTATTATGCTTTTCTGCCTGTAATCCCAAAGGTTTAGTATTTTGACGATGTGTTATTATCATTGTGGACAAACACATTTGTTTTTACAAATTTACAACATTTGTCAAAACAGCCGCATGTCAATCATATCATGACCACTATCATATCAGTGTATATAATTTCGCGTTGGTGGCCACGAGAATGGTAGCTCAGATATTTGCAGTTTTACCAGCAAGGAAATTAAAATGGGTTTGTCATCTTGAGATCACAACTTTTGATATCTCGAGATCACAAGATAACCAAGATAATCCGGTTCCGTAGTTAGCTGCTGTTTCAACGTCACGCCAACTCTTTTAATTGTGTGTATAGTCTGGCCATTAAAGCCATATCACTGTCCTCTAAAAATTTAAAATGTTTTAAAAAAGTATCGATATCATTTTATCATCCAGCACTACTCCGATATCATGTTCCACCACTATACGCGTGTTAATTTTCCTGCTTGATGTAAAAAGAGTCACTACTTACCAAGGGTGTAATGATACATCAATCGACTAATGATCACCGTGCCCACAGCATCAATTCAATATGAAAGCATTAATCAGACATCATACATACTGTAACGTCCCTCGCCGAGCAGGTGATTTGATATGAATGGAAGTGACCGTGTTAAATCGGCATATGATATTGTCACACATCAGTCGCTGGCTCCTAAACTGAAAGAAATCAAAATCATATCGTTGCAGACGTCGTGGTATCGGGACACGTTGAACAGTTGCCCGTGAATCGATATAATATTGAATTGTGAAGAAACTTGTGATTTACACCACTAATAATTACACCGCGATCAGTCGTTACCAAGGCACCGTATGTGCCTTTTAATCCCAAATCAGCCTAACTGCCATTTACTCCAGTCATCTCTCTTTAAAGCCTCTGCTTTTTTTGGTTTTACGGTGCACTTCTCTCCCCCCTTTCTGAATGTCTGCCCCCTCCCTCACTCCACCGCTGCCGCTCATTCGTCCCGTCCCTCCCTCCCTCCTTCCTTTCTTCCTTCCTCGCCTTTCAAAAGAACTCGTTTAAAAGGCCGTTATCAGGCCGGTTCACACAGCGTAGCTGTCTCTCGTCCCAGCGGGCAACATTGATGCTCTCTCGAGCGACGCCCGTCATGCCATTGCCCCTTGTTTGGAGAGAGAGAGAGAAAAAGAGGAAACAACGGAAGACAAGTGAAAAGCTCTGCTCTCCGAGGGCGCCCATGGGGTTAGGCATTAATAAACCACACACAAACAAGTGCTAAAAACGGGGACCTGTTGCACTCTATCAGACGGACTGTAACTCAAAATTCGTGGTAATGTCCAGCCTGCCCCACTCCATCTGCAATGTACACTGATACATCCGATCAATAAGCTTCAATCAATAAGCCACACATTGATCAGACATCATACGTATTATAATGTCACGTCATATTGGATAGGAGGTTGATTTTTATTAAAGAAAAGATTTCAATGTCTGGTTGAGCTCAGGAATAAAAATGTCAAATGGTGAAACTGTCTCATACTGATCAGTGGGGTTGTGCGATATGGTGAAATATATCAAATGGTTATCGTTTCATATTATGCTCTTTCATATCGTTTATTTTGGGTTTACAATATTTTTTCATGGTTTGGATGAGGGTCTGCGGTGGTCACCATGGTGCCACGTGGATGTAGGCACAGAGAATATTATAGCGTTAAATTTGTGCCTTAATTCAGAGCGTTCAGTGGAACTTACACAAGCAAAACCTTTTGTCTGTGTGCGAAACAATCGCGCTCAGATCTATGGACCGCAAAAGGTGCCACAGTTCGCCTTAAAGGCACCTTACTAGAGCGCCACTTGACCACAAGTTAAAACGGCATAAAAAACGCAGGCATATTAGAGCACCACAAAAAACGGCGCTTTTAACTAATTAAACAGCGTGAAAACAGGCGTTTTACTGTCGACTGCGTAAAAATATAGGTAAATTGAGGCACCACTGGCGTTCCATATGAACGTATGAATGTTTTGCTGGTGTTTTGCTGCCTGACACAAGATATTGCTGGTGAATTTTACACTGAATTTACAGAAAAAGTACTATATTGTCTATAGTCTAGGGATGTAACGATACATCAACCAACACTGATACATCGGTTTAATGATCAACGAGCCCCTAGCATCGATCCAAAATGAAAACATCGATCAGACATCATACTTATTGTGACGTCCCTTGCCAAGCAAGACGGCGCATCAATATCTGCTCAATCGATATAATATTGTATCGTGATAAAACTTGCGATTCACACCTCTAGCTCTACTGTCTGAGCTGCTTTAGATAAGTCACAACTGGACCGTGTGCTGCAGAAATCCCATCGCTGCTTTATTGAAGGGTCTGGCGTAATAACGGAGGTTATTTAAAGATCTTAGTGCATGGCACAAAGGCATTGAGGGCATGTTCTAATCCAATTTAGCCAGTTTAAGGGGCAAAAATAGCTGCCCGGTCTAAAAGCTCTGCACTTACGCTTGCTAAATCACAGTTGTAATGGTGCGTGTGCTGGCTAAAAGTGACTTTTTCTGGATGGAAAGAACTCCGCAGTTAACGTTTTTTTTCCAGGAGGCGGATCAGATGGCCTGCACTCACACCACAGCGGACGCCGCAATATGTCCAGAACTGACTTGCAAAAGTGGAAACTTGATGAGTTTATTACTCAACCAAACATTTGAATGAAAAACCGACCAGTGCTTGGGGACGGTACTCTGCTGATGAGTAGCTGAGTGGTACCTTTACTGGTGACCGTAACTGTAAAGTCATTTCATATTATCGTATAATATGAAAAGATAACCATTTTAATTTCGTCATTCGATATATTTCACCATATTGCACAACCCTACTGATCAGTATGAGAAAATTTCATCACTTGACATCATCAATCATTTCATGATTTCATCATTTATTCCTGATCAACTCTCTAAACGTTACACTAACAACTGACCCATAAGAGATCCGTGTATCATCCGTTCATTCGTTTTTCACGTTAAAACCAACAACGAAAAACATTTCCAAACAAAATGAAAAAAAAAAAAAAAAAAGAATAAGAAGCCACTGTTGGCAATAAAACTTGAAATGGGTCTTGAATCCAAATTTTTGTTTCGGAGTCGGGAATCAGATGAACGTGAGTCAGACGCAGCGAGAAGGACGCCTGTCCGAAGGCTGCGACGGCATGACGCGACATTCCGCACGGAGAAAAGAGGCAAAAGTGTTCCGTTTGAAGGGGAATACTGATCCCTGTGAGGGAATGCGCGGAATGAAAAAACACTGCAGCGCACAAAAGAATTTTCATTCGTCCTGGAATGCAGACCAAATTGTGGCATTATGTGTGTGAGAGAGAGAGTGTGTGTGTGCGTGTGTTAACACATCACAAGGTCTCAGTACACACTCGGAATCCAATCGGCTTCAAGCTAAGCTTTCTAGTGGAATGCGGTTTGTGGACTTCGGCATTCTAGTGGAGTCCAGCTAAGTGCCTGAGTTATAGGGCTGGACAATACGAGCTCAAATCAATATCACGATTAACTCCACATTTTACCTCAATAACGATTATCTGACAATTATTTTGGGTTTATTTTGTTTGTTTTTTGTCATCATAAATCCAGCAAATACACTGGACAGACCCTTTAGGATCTAGCGAAGTTGCAATCGCAACTATTTACACAAATTCAGCCAGTCCCTGCGAATTCATTACTACCATGCAATTTTGACCAGTAACCACAACATTTCCGCAATTTTTGACCAACCATTGTCGTTCACCACAAAACGTTGAGCCATACGTCAGTTAACTCACTTCCTTGTTACATTTAGAAGACACAGGAAACTCGTGTGATTAAAATGTGTCACGTATCTTCAAAAATAACTAAAAGATTAATGAATAATAACAATAATAGTGGTTTTATTCCCTTCATTTGAATTAATTGTTAAGGAATCATTATAAAGGTGGACAAAATTGCATTTTTTCCCCACAACTTTCTTGCAACAAAACACCTAAAAACAATGAAACTTCCATCACAAATTTTTAGAAAAGCTTCCGCAAAATCAGTCATTTTAGGCTGCAAAATTTCAAAAATAGCCTACGAAATCCTGGAGGGACTGGCTGGAAGAAGTATCAAAATTAATCACTTCAAAAATTAGCGACACTTTTGATTGAGTTTAAATGAGTCTGCAACTGGGGGATCAAAGTAAAGGCGGTGTGTGTGTGTGTGTGTGTGTGTCTGTGTGTGTGTGTCTGTGTGTGTGCGCGGGTGTGTGTGTGTGTGTGTGTGTGGGCCATGTGCTAACTGAAAGTGCTGAAGGTGCTGAAAGTGGCATTGTCTCTTTAACAGGCTAATAGGAAACAATGAGGAGCGGCACAATGCAGACACTCACATCAAAACCTCACACACCTACTGCTACATCGCACACACACCTCGCAAAGACGGGAGGGAGGGATGGAGGGAGAAGTGCCGAGAAGGAGGGGGAGAGATTAGAGGTAGCACAGAGAAAAGACCGAGCCTAGAAGTAGGGGAGAGAGAGAGAGAGAGAGAGAGAGAGAGAGAGAGGACGCAATAAAAAAGTGTGTGTATGAGAGAGAAAGCGAGAGAGAGAGAGAGTTTGTGTGTGTGAGAGGGAGAGATGCACTATAGGTTGATTGGTGACTCTATATTGTCCCGTAGGTGTGAACGTGAGTGTCTTCGTGTGACTGTCCTGCGGTGTGCTGGCGCCCAAAGTCCCTGGGATAGAGTCCGGTTCCCGCGACCGCCATAGAGATTAAGCGGTTCACGTATTGAATGAATAAATAATTAAATATTATGTTATAATTAAGTAATTACATTATAAAAATGAAAAAATCAATTAACTACAATAACGAGGCAAGTGTCCAATGACCCAAATCATGAGCAAAACACTGAATACTGTACCAAACTGTGGTGGAATCTGTGTATTACAGCAGAGAGCAAATTCACTGCAGCTGTGTGTGTGTGTGTGTGTGTGTCTGTGTCTGTGTGTTTGTATGTGATAGGACCCAGCCGAGCCCTAGAGCACTGCAGCTGTGTGTGTGTGTGTGTGTGTGTCCTCATCCGGACCCCCGGGACCACTTAGGCAGCGCCGGCCGATCCATCACGCCCACGAATCCGCCCCACGTCCTCCAGCCAGCCCGTGGAGAGAGAGAAGGAGGAGGTGAAGAGGAGGAGGAGGAGGAGGAGGAGGAGGAGAAAGGAGAGAAAGGAGGAGTAAAGGTGTGTGCGGCTGAAAAATCTGGAAGGGGAGCGGAAGAAAGAAACCAGAGGCTGGAGCGCAGACTTTAATTACACTAACGAGGAGGCTTTCTGGGGGAGGGGGGAACATTTTAGTGGCTCATAAACGCCATGACAATGTGTTGGGGCTCTCGTACACTACTACTTTAACATAATAATATAATAATGTATATTAAAGTAATAATAATAATTAATAATAATTATTAAAAATGTGTAAGAATAAGAATTAGAAGAAAGAGAAGTACAGTAAAGGGGCAAGAGTCAACCAATGTGACCCGATCTGCCGTAATGAGTCGGAAGTCAGCGTTCTGTTTATTTAGATACGGGCCGATTATGTTGAAAAACATCAAAAATATCGATTTCTTTTTTGGAGACCAGATTAATTTTGAAGACCTTTTCTTTCATATAAGACCAAAAAAGAAAAATCAATATTTTTGATGTTTTTCAACATAATCGGCCCGTATCTAAATAAACAGAACGCCGACTTCCGACTCATTACGGCAGATCGGGTCACCAATATGATATAGTCATACTGTAATGTTTTAAATAGGGATGCACGATAATATCGGAATCATATCGATATCGGCCGATCAGCATCGGACCGGGGCTCACATTTGCCCGATATTTCCAGTGATATTTTTACGTCACACTGATATGTAATAGTACGTTATATTAAGTAATAACATGAAAATCAGTTTACAAAAACAGTTAATTACAATAAAAGGGCAAGCGTCCAACAGCATAATATACCACGATATAATATATTAAAGTAACAATACAACAGATTCTTTGACATGTTATTACTTTAACAGTATGTTATATGAAGTAATAATAGGGGTGCGCCAAAAAACTGAATCAAATCAAATGGAATCGCGATCCTTTCAAGCATTCCAAAAAAAGGATTCATATTTTTCAACTAAAGTAATGGCACTAGTTTACTTTTTCCCAACACAAGTTCCGCTCGCCAGTCCTGTAGATGGCACAATGTGGAAATCCGCCCGCATGCGTGAGCATGAAGTAAATGTAGTCGGTACGTGTAGGGGCAGTTGGTGGCGTAACGGTAAGGCGTTCGCCCCGTGATCAGAAGGTCACTGAGGTACTCATGAGCAAGGTACCGTCCCCAAGCACTGCTCCCCGGGTGTGTGTTAGCTGCCCGCTGCTCCTTCACGGATGGGTTAAATGCAGAGGTCATATTTCGTTGTGCTGCACTGTGTGTGTGCTGTGCTGTGGTGTGTTCACAATGACAAATAATCACTCACTTTCTTGACATATGCATTACATTTAGTGAACTACATCTGGTTCAGTCCGATATAGTAGTTGATCTGTCACAGTCAGATGGGAAACGTAACTCAAAATCTGGAAACTAATTAATGCATATATTGAATCGGGAATCGATTTTGAATCAAATCGTGAGCCCAAGAATCGGATTCGAATCGAATGGTGAGATTTTCTGAATCGTGCACCCCTAAGTAATAATACAACCAAAATCAGCATAAGAATTTAACAATAAAGGGGCAAGTGTCCAACTGTGTAATAAACCATAATGTAACACATTAAAGTAACAACACAAGTGATTCTTAGGTAGGTTTTCAGTTTTATTATTACTTGAACGTAATACTATAGTATACGTATTATAATAATAATAATAATGTAACAACATTAATCAGTTAAGATTAAGAAGCAGAATCAGTAAAAATCAGTTAATTACAATATAAGGGCCAAGCGTCCAACACCGTAATGTGACATAATATAGAATAATATTATATTAAAGCAAACACACACTCTCACACACACAATGCACTATGTTTGTGAGTATTAATATTTCCACACAAGGATCTCTTCTGGACCTCTCTCGCGCTCCCCCACCTCGCTATAGTCGGCTGATGAGGAAAAAGTGGCTTCATGCAGAATGGAGAAGGCAAAAAAGATGTGACATTTCCCACATTTACTGCAGGAAAAAAACTCAAGCTCAGGTGGAACAGACACTATGAGGGAGTTAGATCTGCACATAATTTAGAGAAAATAGATTTGGTGGTCTGGCGCTTTGTGTAAAAGTGAGCAGTTCCCAAAAAGAAGTATAATCAACTCAGTGAAAGGGCATTAATGTCTATAACATGATCTCTGGGATTAGACAACAGTAATGCAGCACACTTATGGGTTTTGTTGTGACATTTTCACAGCATGAAATCAATTCTGAGGAGTAGTTCATTAAGATTAGCTGCTTTTATCAGTAGTGTAACGGTTATGGCGTTGGCCCCGCGATCGATTTGATGATTGACGAGCCTTTAGCAGTGATCCAAAAAGACGCTGCTTTCAGCCACACTGGGGTGTAACGATAAATTGATTGACCTTGATATGATGATCGACGAGCCTGTACCATTGATCCAAAATGTTGTCTGATGGATGCTTTCATTTTAGATCGAGGCTATGGCCTTGTTGATCATTGAATCGATGTATCGTTACACCTCCAGTATTTACACAGGAAGTCAGAGTAGAACTCAGGGGAACGTGATCTTGCGATTAAGGATTAGGTCATTGAGTTTTTGTTGAGGGCTGAGAGGAAAGGCAAATCCTGCAAATTTGTACAATTATGATGTGGGGTAACGTAACGGTTAGGGAGTTGGCTCCCGTTACCATAATGTCGTCGGATCAAGTTCCGGAGCGGTAACGGTATCACTGAGCTGTAGCTTTTTCAGTAACTATTTTTTAGCGATGTAGTGTAGCAAAATGTTCCAAAAAACAATATTATTTCCCTCTATTTATAAATACAGATATTTTCAACAAGCAGATGCTTCTGATTAGTGTTGACAGATTTCTGATTTGAATGAAATCAAAATCATATCATAGCAAATGTCGAATCATTGTCTGTTGAATCGATATCAGATGTTATTGTGATGAAACTAGTGACATAACTAGAGATGCATTTCCACAAGAAAATGCTCAGGTTTTGTGGCTGTGACATGAAAACTGGCCGAGTAGAAAGACTTTGATTAAAATGCATTGAAGTGAATGGGGAAAGAACGAGGGATGATAAAAAGCAGGTAAAAGACGAGTGCGAGTCTAAACAGACTGAGATGTGTGTTCAGTGAGGTGGCCTGAGGTGGCATAAGAACCGTGTTGACTGTCATGAGAAACCAGGTAAAGGAAAGCGTTCGATTCCCGAATCCCGTGTATTCTTATTGAGAGAAAATCAATGGGTTCCTATCGGAAAAATAATTGACCATGAAAAAGGATGAAAAAGACGAGTGCAGGTCATGACGGATACAGATTTGCCAAGAGGCCGAATTTGGTGGCTTTGTGAAGTGCAGTAAAGCACTGAAATTTTAGTCTATGGGGAAAAAACAGGCAAAAAATGGAACGAGTGCACGTATCGAAAATGTTCATATGAGCACCACACACCGCAACATGCCGCACGTTCTCGAGCTGGAATTATCTCGGTCAGAAAAAGTGAGTGGAATAAAAATCAGGTGACAATATGTGACTGCTCACCGTAATCGCATAATAAAAGTCCACAGGATATGTCTGCAACATATATCAGTATAACTTAAGAGCCCTCCCCTTCTTATTGTCTTAGTCGCGTTTATACTGTGTTTTATAGATTTTTATTTAAAAACTATTGACAAAATCTAAACAGATTTAGATTAAATATAAATAATACAAATAAGTGATAGTGTTAAATCAAAGCCAAAGTCAATGTGAACTTTGTCATCTCTGCTATATACTGTACAAGTACCCAGAGAGACGACGCGTCACCAGCTTTAACAGTGCAAAGAAAGAAGAACAAATAAGGCTCATAGAATAAAATAAATAAATAGTAGGGCTGGGTTAAAAAAAATCGATTCACCGATCAATATCGATTCTCGTTCGAAAAATACGATATCGATTCAAAAATTTGCGGATCGATCTTTTCCTGCGGCTCTGCACTACTTCTCACAACCGCGCAAGGAGAGCTATAAAAACGTGAGCCCGGCGAAACCCAAACCAAACAGAGCCATGGCTGAAGCTGCTCCGCTCAAATCACCGTCTGGCCTAAAGGCCGATGTTTGGCAACACTTCGGTTTTAAAACAAGTTATTTTATAACCAAGCAAAACTAGTATTGACGCAAAGAAATCTCCAAATAAATCGATATCGAATCGAATCGAGAATTGAATCGGATCATGACCTTGTGAATCGGAATCGATTCAGGAAATCAGCAACGATACCCAGCCCTAATAAATGGAATACAAAATATACACTTTAAACTAGGAATAGAATATAAATGTAAACTTTAAACTAGAAGTAGACAGAGTTAACCTACGATTATGGTTTTGGACTTGTGGATGTGCTGAATGTGCATGAGATCAGTAACAGTTTCAAGATGAAAAATTCTATACAGTCTATGAAGTAAAACAGTATCTTCTATAAAGTCTGAACCAACATGCAAGTCTGATCTGGTAAGTGCAGATATTGTAACAGCAGTGAAGATCTAGCGTAGGGCTGCACGATTTGGGAAAAAAGACATATTGCAATTATTGAGATCAATATTGCGATATGCGATTGCGATATGATAAAGGGCACTTGCTTGTATATCAATGAAAAGTCGCATACAAATTACTAATAGTGAAATGTTTAATTTCAAAGTGAAACATACAAACTACTTCTAACAACTTGAAATGCCCAGTGCTTTTAAAATACAATATTCTACAAAATTAAATAATTACAAAAAACTCTTTACATCACTGCAAATGTTATTTTCCTAATACTGCAGTTTAATGGAAACAAATAATAAAATAAATAAAACAATATATAAGAACTTAATTTTTCTTTTAAAGAAAATATTAACATTTTTGTCAAAAATAACGAAACCTGAAAGGCTTAGTTTACTAAGTAAACCAATCAGGATGTCCTTTGTCTAGCACGGGCTGCATGAACGCAGTGATCCACACATACGCACATTCTCTCTCTCTCTCATTCCGTCATGTGCGTGCTTCTCTCAAGTGCGCGATGCACTCCCTACTGTCTCGCGTGCAGACTCTTGTTTGCTTGCTCTAGTTTCCGGGATATTTTATTCAATTTGCGGGCATCAGGGAGCCGCTATCAATATGCGGGAGACTCCCGGAACTTCCGGGACGTCTGCATTTTTCTTTGCTATTAGTTCACCGTCGCCCGACTCGATATCCATGCTAGCCCTCGTTCTCACCTGGTTCGTTTTAGAACTGTGTGATTCATGATTCACCCGGGTGAATCATGAGTCATGAATCTGAGGTCTCCATTGAACCGAATCGAAAGTCATGTGACCAAACACGTCACATTCGACTGAAGTGAGACTTCAGTCAGCTCGCAAACTTTGAATGAGTGATAATATGTTGCCGATTCAGTCCATGTACTAATCATTTAAATCGCAGCTTTTTGCGTTCATGTAATCGCACAGACTGACATCGCGATTGCGATTGCGATTAGATTAATCGTGCAGCTATAATCTAGCGCAATACTTTCAAATCAGCATATGATATTGTCTCATATCGATCACCAGCACCTGAACTGAACTAAATCAACATTGTATCGTTGCAGACTTTGTCCTTTGGCTAAATCCTTGTCCGTTAAACTGATATAATATCGCTTCGGAATGAACCTTGTGATTTAAACCCCAAATTGGTCCTAAGCGCAGTCTTAAGTGGCAAACGGCAGCTTAAGCTAACCTTGTCAAGCAAAGGGTGCTTAAGGACGATGTGAGAAAATAACATCTCTCCGGCTAATTACGGCCATTTGTTTGCCTCTTTCTATTAGCTCAGCGACAGATGAAGGGAGGGAAGGAGGGAGGGATGGAGGGAGGAAGAGCGACGCCGATTTGGCAGCTTTTCAATCGCTGTTACTCCAGCCCTCTCAATGGAGTCCTTTCAGCACGCACGGGAATCGTCTCGAGACTCGTACAGCCAGTCAAAGCCTGAGCTGTGTCTGCATGTGTGTGTGTGTGTGTTTAGGAGAGAAAACGCTTTTAGGATTGATTGCTAAACCCCAGCACCAACGCAGGCGAAGGTGCGGGTCCGGGCCGGGTCTACGTCGATACGTTGCTTTCTTCAAGCCGTTGTGGAGAAAGATTGCAGGAGTGAAAGAGAAAACGAGTGCATTAATTGATCCATTTCAGGACTGTTTGCTCGCTTTTATAGTATTAGGCAGATCGACTGTTTATATCGAGTTTAGGAGGCGCCTCAACACACCCCGAGCTTGTGAAAAGGCCAAAAAGTTGGCACTTGAGCAATCTGGGTCTCTCTCTCTGGGCAAAATATCCCAAATCAGCTCAGTCTGCCTTGTTTCACAGTTGAAAGAGATCATTTAATGTAACATACAGAGTAAGGGTCGACCGATAATTTGTCATTTTCAACACACCGAGAGCAAACGGCACAGAGAGAAGAGTCGGCAGTAGAGCCACAGTAGTGCACCTTCTAATTACTTAATATCAGTGATGGTCAAAATTAAACACCGATACCGATAATCGGCAAAATGCCTAAAATCGGCCTCCGATAATCACCCTGGTCGATAATCGCGGCACCTGTTCCCAACAGGGTACAGCATCGTCACTGTTTTATTTTCCAGCAGAAAAATGTGGGTCCATATTAGGAACTTTTACCAGAACAACGATGCGTATCACGATATATGAGTCACGATATGATTATATGACAATATATTGCGATATATTGCGATATTCTACAGTTCACTGAAAATGCAAAAACAGAGCTGAAGTGCAAGTCGCTGTGTACGATCTGGGTCTTAATCAATCACATTACATTAATAGTTCAGCCAAAACAACATAACAACATAACTTTATTGTCTTTGCATTTTAACACACTGAACTAGTGGACACTAAAAACATTAAGATAAAGTGCATAAGATTGAAAATAAGACATTAAAGTGTCCAGTCAGTTATCTGAGGCTGCTTGTGGTGCATGATTCTCCCCCTCGGAAATATCAATTTTTGGAGCTAGAAATCGATATAATATATCGTGAAAAGAAATATCGCGATATATTGATGTGTCAATTGTTTTGCACAGCCCTAGTGCACCGGCGCCAAACTAAATGTCAGTACAAATTTTTATGGAGTAAAACCACTCCAGCACTGCCCACACTCACACACACACATGTCGGCTTCATGGCCACGAGATGAAGATGTGTCCTCCTCATGTAAAGTAGCCTGAAAGCCCCCAGGATTGCAGGGGATTACGCCCGGGATTTGAGCCGATGCGGGATTTAGGGATAGAAAAAGGGGAGGGAAAACACACAATCCCGCCTGTTTTCTCCTCCAACACGAGCCAGCGCTTAAGCACTAATAGGGGCCAGCAAGTCCAGCTGTGTGTGTGTGTGTGTGTGTGTGTGCGTGTTGTGAGGTTCTGATCCAGATCGCCCAGTGCTGACCCAGTCCCAGCTGGCAGTGCTGAGGAACAGGAGAGTGATGGGGTCAGGCGCTGGAACGCTGGAATACCTCGCTCTCTCTCTCTCTCTCTTCGTCTCTCTCTCCCTCTTTCCCCAATTTTCTTCCCTCCTCCTCACTTCTTCCTTTCTTTTTCTCTCTCTCTCTCACCGCTCTCTGTTTTTCACTCACTCACTCACTCTTTCTCTCTCTTCCTTTCCCTCTCCCTCCTGTTCTTCCTCTCTCTCCCCTTTTGTCCTCCTTTGCTCTCCCATGTTCTCACGCTCTCTCACTCTTTCTCTTTTTTCTCTCTTCCTTTCTTGCTCAGTCCCCCTCTCTTTGCCACTCTTTTCCCATCTGCTTCCGCTTCTTCTCTTCTTCCTTCTTCTCCCTCTCTCTACCCGCTTTCCCCTTTTTCTCTCTCTCTATCCTTCTTTCTCTCTCTACCCCTTCTTTCCCCTTTCTCTCTCTCTCCCTCTTCATCCTTCTTTTTCGCTCTCTCTTTCTCTCTCTCTATATCCTTCTCTCTCTCTCTCTCTTCCTCTCTCTCTCACCCTCTCTCTCTCTCTCTCCCCCTCACGCTGGTGAGTCAGGTGATGTTGGTCGTGAGATTTCCAGGTTCAGCACATGGAGCCTGACGTGATTCCTGATGAAATTCCGACAGGCACGGCCTGGAACCGCTTGTGTAACGGATCGGAAAGGGGACGGAGCGTGCGGTTGACACGGCAAAAAACGCTCCTTGAACCCACAAGCGATCTGCGTAGTTTAATTAACACTCTACACTAACCACTAGAACGAAACGACAAGACACAAACAAGACACTGACGATCCACACCCAGAAAATCACAAGCTCCTGTATCGTCTCGTCTCGTCTCGTCTCGTGAAAGTCTCGTCACAGCCTTAGTGAGAAGTGATAAAGAAGCCAGAGCAGGAGTGTGTGTGCTACCTGTTTGAGTCTAACCGACTGCAGAGCTTATTTTCATTTGCCATCTCCGAGTGTACAGTAACACAACCTCCATTCATAGTCACGCGCTCACACGTCTACCATGTCTGACCGAGTCTCCCCCCACCCCCAAACACTCACACGTACTTCCCGCCAGTTCCACACCTTACACTGGACGCATTCAGCTTTATCATACAGCCTCCTCATTCATACACACTCTCAAAACAAACTCAAAAACATACACCCGGCACACACTGATCACCTTTTCCACCAGCAATCTGCACAAACACACTGAGTACACACACACACACACACACACACTACTTTACCAGTCCTGAAGAAATCTTCAGAATCAATCCAATACTGTTTCATATTTACAGCTATTAACATTTATAAGACATATATTTCACAGAGTTTAACTTAAATCCCAGAGTTAAGAAACACTGTTACTAAGGGTCGACCGATTATCAGAGGCCGATATTAGTCATTTTGACGATTATCGGTATCGGTGATTAATTTTGACCGTTTGCCGTTTGCTCTCGACTCGCTGCTTCATTTAATGTCCCGCTCACAACAGTCTCTGAATAGTTATATGTCACAGTAGTAGCCAATCAAAGCTAAAGCCTTGTTGTCACTCACATCACACTCACACACGAGCGCAACGAGAAGCTCCGAGAAGGAGAAGAGGAGAGATGAGAGTTTCAGCTGAGCTTGATGTTTGTAAAATTCAAGCTTTTCGTTTTGCGCTTCTGTTCCAAATAGCAATAATCGGTATCGATATCAGCCCTGAAAAACCAGTATCGGCCGACCTCTGATTTTTAGAGAATCTTTCTGTACCAGTCCCGGACTGGTAAAGGCTCCACTGAGGTACTCATGTGTGGGGTGCCGTCCCCCAAGCACTGCTCCCGGATGCTGCCAAAAAGTGTTTTAGTTACTCCTTCATGTTCCAACATTAGCACTGCGTCCCTGCCACTTCTCACGCGTTGTCAGTATTCCAGCTTGGCTCTCCACGCTTTTGGTCAGCGTTTGACCTTATCGGGCATTTTCTGGACGGGATTCGGGCTTGGCAACGGGCATTAAAGGTCAACCCCGACGACGGAGGTTGACAGGTGGCATGCCATGGCAACGACACCAGCAACGACGTGGACGAAGTTCAGCTCCCAGCTAATTGCGGGAGAGATAATAAGGCTGCCAAAAGGCCGTGCCAAGCCGGCTCCGCTGGCACCGGGAGCTCAGCCAGCCAGATAACTTAAGCTGGAATCCTGCATTACGGAACACGGGGGGGAATAATACGATTTTCTATTGGACGGTTTTTGGGGGCAGAATTTATCCGGCTTACTGAGAAATCCAGCTTTGCGAAACAGGCAGGAATAAATAAATAAATACGTAAACAAATAAATCGTGTCGTCGGTGGCGATACGGCGACGCCCCCCTCCCAGAAAAACATGCGTGGTTGAGGAGGGGAGGGGGTGGCACTTCCCTCCACCCACAGTTAACCACAGCCATCCTAATGTTAGAGGAGCGCCCCCTCCCCTCACGTCCCCCGGGTGCCGGCGTTCCAGAGTTACACGATAATTACCTCGTTTTTATGGACGTGTTTACAAGAGGCACAATTGGAATTAAAAAAGTAACAAAGCTAACGGAACGCCAACGAGCCGCTTTCGGAACGTTTGCAGTTTTATTTCCGACATCATTTCCCCCCAGACGGAGGCAGTAACCCGGACCGGTCTGGATCGTGTTGCTGCGGACAAATAAAAACACAAAAGCCACAGAACCCAGTGGAGCCGAGTGGAACATCATGGAAATGCGGGAGATAACCATCGGCAAAAAAACCCCCAAAATCGGTAGAAGCCGGACGGGCCGGAACGCCGCAGCTGGAGACTGAAAAGACTGAACTGTAGCATCAGTATCACTTTCAGAAGACTCTTCCTCTAAAACAAAAAGCGATATCTACGCTGGTGGACGAGTGATCACACATTCTCCTCTAGATGGTTTTGGAACGGAGAGTGGATTCTAAGACATAATACTCGTTGAATTAGGGTTGTTCGATATGACCAAAATCTCATATCCCGATAGCGATATTTATCACGATATGATACATGATCTGTAAATTCAGAACTGTGTCCGTGCACGCTGAACTCGAAACACCCAGCGTATCTTCATATGGAACGCCAGAGGTGCCGCAGTTCACCTATATTTGAATGCAGTTGACAGTAAAACACCCGTATTTTACACAGTTTTATTTGGTAGAAAGACTCTCTAATTTACCTGCACTTTTTATGCCTTTGAAAACTAAGGGTCGGCCGATTATCGGGGGCCGATATTAGGCATTTTGCTGATTATCGGTATCTGTGTTTCATTTTGATATTAATTAGGGCTACAAATAACAATTATTTTGATAATCAATTAATCTGCAGATTATTTTTTCAATTGATTGACTATTAATCGGATAAAAAGGGGAAAAACTGTCTTTTTCTATTTTTTTATATTTATTTTTACTCTCTAACACTAAAATGGAAAAGTATTTTTTGAAATATTGAAATATTGGCCATTTTTATCCAGTTTGGACTCATTCTGGCCTAGAATTCGTTTTTGACTTTTACGCTCTAAACCTGAGTGCGAGCGGAGTGTTTGGGTAAAGCCCAAATCGCCGATCTAAAAACACTTCTGATGTATGCAGTGGACGTTCTGGGTCCTGCAAACTCTGAGTTATGGTGTGCCATATTGGGGAAGTTGGTCGAGTAAATAGTCAGTAGGGCCCTATGATTTGCGCGATGCGGAAAACTCGGACGGAATGGCGGAATTCAACAAATAAAATGGAATCCTTTGTAAAACGTGGAACGTCGTATAATTCGCTGATATCGGTGTGTGGGCAAAGCAAAGCAATGGTTTCTAATCAATTTTGGCCGCTGCAGCCCCCTGTACGTGTTACCTGTTGAGGCGGGACTCAACATGACTTCCGTATACACAAACGCACAGACACCGAGGGGGAAACGTCAACGGTCAGCTATGATGAACAGGCTGAAACACCGAAGTCCTCAAAAAAATTACGGAATTGGAGTGTTAGTGCTAAGTTTGGAGCAGAACAATACCCAAACGATTTTTATCAATCGGGAGAACAAATCTTTTGTACGTTTTGCCAGCACACGATGGACTGCACCCGCAAGAACACGTGACGACCACTTCCAGTCAAAAACTCACATCAGGAACGTTTCGTAAATGTTTTACCAAAGCAGAAAACGTTCTGCTGAACCCCAGCACTCTGTTGAAGTGGAATAACAGTCATTTAATGTGATTTTTTTCTACTGCATTGTTCTTTTTTCCATCCACTCCATAATTAGACACTTTTTAGGTGAATAAATATGATTACAACGTAAAACACGGAATTCAGAAGAATAAAAATGGAAAAAACGGAATTCAGGAAAAAATAAAACGGAATTTAAGAAAAAACAAAACGGATTTCATAGGGCCCTAGGTTAGGGAGTTGGCCCCGTGATCGAAGGGTCGCTGGTTCAAGTCCCGGACCGGTAAAACTGAGGTACAAACATAGATAAATGCACCAGGAACATTGCTCATTCCCTCACAGGGTACAGCCGGAGCAGCAAAGCGTTTCCACCTTTTTAGATCTGTTCCTGAACCTTGGTCTTTTAGTGTGTGCACTCCTCACTCATGCTAACGGGGACACACCGACAGCTCTGTGTGATTATATGTATTTTGTGTGTGTGTGTGTGTGTGTGTGTGTGCGCTCTCCTCCCCGGAGATTTCCTGTCTCTGAGCCATCGCCTCGCCATCGCAGATAATAAGGAAATTCACATCGACCACACAGAGGAGACGAAAGCAGCGGCACATGAGAAGCCCCACCACAAAACACACACACACACCCTCAGACACACTCCCACATCACACACACCGTCCACTGCTTACACTGTAACCACCTTTCGACGGAACATCGGGGTTAACTCGGGACAGGCTCGCCCGTCTCACATGGCGCTGTTACACATGACAAAACTCCAAAGAGCCAAAACTAACCACCACCACCACCCTCCGGAGGAGTCACATCACATCGCTACTAGGAGTGATGAATCACAAGTTTCATCATGATTCCATACTTAAGCGAGTGATTATTTGTCATTGTGAACACACCACAGCACAGCTCAAAAAGCACCGCCACCTCTGCATTTGACCCATCCGTGAAGGAGCAGTGGGCAGCTCTATCGACACCCGGGGAGAAGTGCTTGGGGACGGTACCTCGCTCATTTTCGCGCTCGGCTTCTCTGCCCTCTCAAAGCAAAGCGCTCACTCCCCCGCCCACAAAATCTGAAGTAAATGCCTAAAACGCATAAATAACATTCTTCGGGATGTAAACGTGCTGTGTGTGTGAGCGCTCGCCACTCTCATATGAAAGTGAAAGTGAGTGATTATTTGTCATTGTGAACACACCACAGCACACAGTGCACCACAACGAAATGTGTCCTCTGCATTTAACCCATCCGTGAAGGAGCAGTGGGCAGCTGACGTGGGCAGCGCCCGGGGAGCAGTGCTTGGGGACGGTACCTTGCTCATGAGTACCTCAGTGGTAACTTTACCGGTGACCTCCTGACCCCGGGGCGAACACCCAGTCATTATGCCGCCAAGTGCCCCACTACTACAGCTCGATGCTAACGTTACCTTGCAACTAGGTGTAAAAACTTTAGTTCAGCGAATTTCCTTTCATGGATATGTTATTGTTGTGTGTTGGTGTAAAAAAAATCAATTCAAGCTGAGAATTAAAGATCTGATTTAAAATTATTCTGAAAATACTTGTGAACTTTATATAGATTTGTAATCTATTTTAGAGCTTTTTCGCCAGTGAACTGCAGCTTAATATTCTTAGAAATTGTGAGTTATAATGGTAGAAGGGACTCTGCTGTAAAGTCTGCTGACCTGTCAGATCATTGCCTCCTCCTAAATTCCAGTGCTGAGTGCTGAGTCAGTCTCTCGCTGTAGAAAACTCAACAGGACACCGGACACCCCAACGCCTAGAGTAAGTAATACTTTTCTCTCTGTCACAGCGATTAGATGAGCGGGATCTATTTACAACGGCGCCCTGTCATCACTTTCACCCGTTTTCATCACAGCACAGTCGCTGGCTTCAAATGAACTCTTTGAACGAGCTTAGAAAGGGTTAACGCTGGTGATGTTACTGTCTCAACACATTTGGAGATAAAATCATGACTAGATTACTTTAAAATACTTCACTCAGGAAAACGTGTGTTGCAGACATTAACAACGTTATCTTACATTACTCCGCGAAGAAACTTGGGCTTAAGAATCCTGTTCCAGGGCTCATTGGTGATGCACATAAAAAAATAAAAATAAATAATGAAATAAATAACTGTAAATTTACTGTTTAATACTGGCAGCTGAGTTGCCAGAGGAGTTGCATTGTTACATTAATTTCTTTTACTAGTATAGTCCTAAAAATATGGGCTTATCCATCAGCAACGTTCTTATCAAGCAGGAGCGGTCAAAATCTCACTTCCAGGCGCTTTCTCAGTGCTTTCTCTCAGCGCTTCGTTGTTGCCGAGTTAAAAGCGCCATCGGCCACTTCGGCGCTCGTTCCTATTTCAACGTGCTTCTTTGAGATGACTAGTTTAGCCCTCGAGATGGAGAGAAATCGCATCTGCCTGGCAGCAGCGTTTGGAAATAGATTCACGTCTTGAGACAAGACTGAGTGCCTGAAATGAACAGTTGAAGTGTGACACCGATGTATAAGTCCGCGCTTCTCGATTTTGATTGGCTAGCAAAAGAGAGAAATGACATTGGCGAGTGCAAGCGCCCGTTGGAATAGATGAATAGATTTCAACAGGCGCCCTGAGCACTCTGGCGATTTTTCGCTGAAGGCGGCGGCTTCGTGGGGATTTGTGTATTTAAAATAGGCACTGCGGCGGAAAAAGCTTACATTGGTGGATGTCCTAGGCCCTCAGTTATAACCAGAAGTTATGACCAGCATCAAACCAACACACAACCATCGAGAAGGAGATTAAAATCTCAGCTGGACGGCAAGTTTCTGCTGTATTTCAGCAGCAAGCGTAGCCAGCGTTTCACTCGTTTTTGTTGTCCAGCGTCAGGTTTTAATGTTAAGCTGCTGAAACTAGAGAAAGTAACAGAAATGATTATTGTGGATCGTCAAGTCAAATGACTTAAAATAAAACTGATTCCGTAAAGTCTTTACATTTTTTGGAGGGCTGTATGATGACCTTGTTGCTTGCATGCAAGCCGAAGGATAGACATCATGCGCATACAGCAACACCTGGAAAACTACAAGAGATGCCACCTCCTCTCCTGCCGTCTACCACTCCATAACAGGTCTGCCGGGCTTGTTCGATGGCTGACTATGAAAAAAAAAAACCTGCAAGACTTGTGGCTCGTAGCCTCTTTCTCTAAGTCACAGTTAAACTCCCGTCGTAATTTTGCCGTTTACATGATTCTATGAAAGCAAAAAGCGATTAAATTCGACCAGAAGATTCATGAAGTCATCAATCCTCACAAATTGGCCTGCAAACGGATAATCCTGTCATCTCACCGAAAAGTCCATCTCTCTCTCTCTCTCTCTCTCTCTCTCTCTCTCTCACACATACTTCTCTTTCTGAAAAATCTCCATGCTGAATTGAGGAACTTTGGATGCTATTTTTAACTTAAAAAAACACAAATAAGGCAGGCAGTTCGGCGGATAAGAGGAAACGAAAGATTACCATGAAAGATTAAGAAAGGCAGAGGAGAAATCCATGTATCGTTTGTTTGTGGTATCTCACATTAAAATAACCAAACCCTGAGTTTCGAGTGGCATGACATGATGATGAGGGTTACATGTGGGGCTGCAACAAATGATTATTTTTATGTCCAGATAATCTATCGATTATTTTTATCGATTAATACGTGGGGCTGGCGATAATGAAAACTGGCCTAGCGTGGGCTGGGTTCAAAAATCGATTCACCGATCAATATCGATTCTCGTCCGGAAAAATACGATATCGATTCAAAAATTCACGGTTGATCTTTTCCTGCGGCTATGCACTACTTCTCGCGACCACACAAGGAGAGCTATAAAAACGTGCAGTCCATCGACGTAGGGATATGATCGACTCAAGTTATTTTATAACCAAGCAAAAGCTGGTAGCCAATATGAAAATCTCTAAATAAACCGATATCGAATCGAATTGAATCGAGAACTGAATCGGATCATGACCTTGTGAATCGGAAGCAAATCGATTCAGAAATCCTTAGCGATACCCAGCCTAGTATAGCGATATCAGTGTTTCATATCGATTGACATTGATAATTATTGATATTTTATGACTGACTTTAAAAATAGGACCAGGAGAAAAATATGTATTACATTTAAACATTTTGTTTTAAACTTAACCTTCCTCTGATCATAATCACCTCAGTTAGTATTGAACAGAAAATATAACATGCATGGAAAACTCAAATAATTAAAATGTAAAACATAAGTCACAATGAACATACTTGATTATCTCTTAACATTTAAAGATTGCAAAATGAAAAATGTAAAAGAAATGTAAAGGATCCCGACTAGTAAGACATGTTGGCTATGTAAATCTTTGAGCTCGAACTAAGAAAAAGGCTAGCAGGCGGAAGGCGTTCTAAATCTCGCTTCAACCGCATCCAAAAGCGGAAGGTGGGCGGGGCCAGACAACCATGGCGTCACTACAGAAATGCATTGAAGCAGCGTAAACAACAATGGCGGCCTCACGAGGTGAAAACATTTTCTAAAACTTTTATTAAAAAATAAAAGATAGTCATGTTTTTATATCGCATTTACATACCGCTGATACCAACGTTAATCTGAGGCCAACATGTCTTACTAGTTCGGGATCCCTTTAATGCAACCAAACTAGTTTCGCAACCTCTGTTTTCTTCTGCCGAAGAATAAAAATATCGACGTTTTACTGATTACATTTTTTATTGATATAGATCCGTGTCTGTCGTTATGTCGTTATCGTTTTATCGCCCAGCCCTAAGAACTCTGCACCTGAAAATTCAAGGGTCATTTTGAACCAGTTTGGCCAATAAAATGAGTTGCTTTTGGCCTTTCTGGAAGAGAACTGCATTCCTTTGCATCGCAGACAGCGTCATAAAAAAGGGTTCAGCGCGTTCCGGAACGAACTATGCAAAAGAAAAATCGATGGAAAATCTTAATAAATGGCTGTATTGTGAGTAGGGTTGTTGTGGTTATTTATCAGTTAAAATATGGGTTTCGTCTGTAATAAAGGGGACGTTTTGACGGAAACGGAGCGTTTTAGCGAGTAATGGCGTTAGGCGGGCGCTCGCACGTTCACAAACACAGCGTGCGTGTTTACATCGCAAA
Organism: Distichodus sexfasciatus; assembly: GCA_032718565.1. Lineage (NCBI taxonomy): Eukaryota > Metazoa > Chordata > Actinopteri > Characiformes > Distichodontidae > Distichodus > Distichodus sexfasciatus. Next base: position 16,649 of record JAVGVS010000499.1, on the reverse strand, counting down.
AAATGTCATTTATGCATTTTTACGCATTTACTTCTGTTTTTGTGCACAGAATATCTCACATACGTTCACATACAGAGGGATCTATTCTCGACTTGATCGCGCCACTGTGCGTCATTAATAAGCGTCAGTGTGAAAAACAAGCGGCGCATGCTGTAGCGAATAAAATGACTTAAACGAAGCTTCGATTCTAGAAAACTTGCCTCGACCATTTTTTGTAATCGAATTATTCGAGTTATTCGAATAATCGTTTCAGCTCTAGTTACATGTGCTGGAAAAAATATATATAAAATATATAAATAAATAAAATAAATATACAGTAGATGCTGCTCATTTTTACTGCTCCATTTTGTTCCCGGCAGCAACAGGATTACTCTTCTTCATCTGCCATTTATAGTCTTTTTCATGCGTAACCACTCCCTCCAGGATTTTGTGGGCCTTTTTTGAGATTGTTCCTGATTTTCCGGCTGCTTTTCTGAAGAACTGCGATGAAAGCTGCTGTGTTTTTAGCCGTTTCGTTGCAATAAAGTTGCAGGAGCAAGTCAAAGTTGCAGAAAAATGTGCGCTTTTGTCCTCCTTTATAATGATTCTTTAACAATACGTTTAAATGAAGGGAACAAAACCACTGATGTTTTTATTAACCATTAATCATTTCGTTATTTTTTAAAGGTAAATGTGAGGTGTTTTTATCACACGTTTCCTGCGTTCGCTGACGTATGGCTCAACGCTTTGTGGAAAACGACAGCGATTAGTCAAAAATTGCAGAAAAGTTGCAGTAACTGGTCCAAATTGCACGGTGGTAATGAATTTGCGGTGACTGGCTGGATTTGATTTGCGTCAATAGTTGCAATCACAACATTGTGAAATCCATACATAACGGTCACTTCCAGTTTGGAAAAAAAACACAAAATGCGACAGGAGTGTGATTTCTCCATTTTTTATTTTGATCATTTTAGTTTTGGAAAGAAATATTGACAAAAGATGCGTTTTTAGGTTTTGGTTTATGGTTTTCATGCGAAAAACAAATGAACGAATGATATGTGGACTGGAGGAATACATCTTGACACAGCGTCCAAAAAAAGTAACAAACAGTCGGCAAAAAATTGAGATCAAAAAAGTAAAACATCCACCACCTGTTATTGTCACCCCGCGTAGAGAGAGAGAGAGGGAGCAGGAAATTCACCCACAACAACATTCACAACAAACGCGACTGCCTGCTTCAAAGCCCAAACACAAGGACACACACACATACACACACAGACCTCCTAACATGAAACGTTCACACACACACATTAACACAACCCACTGCACCTCCCAAAACACAAAAATCTGCTCAACAAACGGACGTCTTACTCCAGAAAATAGCAGCCAACATCAAACAATGGTTAGGGGTGTAACGATACATCAGTCTACATCGATACAACGATGTAATGAGCAATGAGCCCATAGCGTCGATCCAAAAAGAAAACAACATACTGTATCCCACTTTACATTGTACAGGTGGTCTGTATTTACTAAAAGCGTATATTTTTTATTTAAATGTCTGGTTGAGCTCAGAAATTACTAGTAGACTTTGTGATATCGGAAGAAAGTGAAGAAAGATAATAATATTTTTATATCTATGTTTTTTGAGACACACATTGAAAGTCTTTCTTGACTTTTTTCTTCTGTTGTTTTAATAAGAAATGAAGCGCCAACAACATTCATTTAACGCTCATGTAATGACGCAACAATATAATTATCGACATAAACTACCCACTGGATAGTAAAGTAGCAAGTAAACGCGTTCATACAACACCTTAAAACAGCTATGGCTGAACAGTCACAAAATGAATGAAAACTAGGCGGAGTTGAGCGCGAGCGTAGTGAGGAGTCCGGTGCGTGCGTAGAGGCGGAGTCGAGCGCGAGCGTTACAGTGGAGTGGAGTGCGAGGGTAAAGGCAGAATGGAGTGCGAGGGTGAAGGCGGAGCAGAGCGCGAAGGTTACGTCAGAGTCAAGTGCAAACATAAAGGCGGAGTGGAGCGCGAGCGTTAAAGTGGAGTAGAGCGTGAGTGTAAAGGCGGAGCGGAGCGTGAAGCGGAGCGCGAAGGTTAAGTCAGAGTCAGGCGCAAACAAAGGCGGAGTCAAGCGCGAGCGTTAAAGTGGAGTAGAGCGTGAGCGTAAAGGCGTAGTGGGGCGCGAAGGCGGAGCGGAGCGCGAAGGTTAAGTCGGAGTCAAGCGCAAACATAAAGGCGGAGTCGAGCGCGAGCGCTAAAGTGGAGCGGAGTGTGAGTGTAAAGGTGGAGCGGAGCATGAAGGCGGAGCGGAGCGCGAAGGTTAAGTCAGAGTCAAGCCCAAACATAAAGGCGGAGTCGAGAGCGAGTGTTAAAGTGGAGCGGAGCGTGAAGGCGGAGCGGAGTGCGAACGTAACGTCAGAGTCAAGCACAAACATAAAGGCAGAGTCGAGCGCGAGCGTGAATGGCAGAGTGGAGCGTGAGCATGAAGCGGGAGTGGATGAGAATTAGACGAGACGTAAAGATGAGATTTCGCTCACGAAAGTTCCACTGCATGCTCACAATTTCAGCACAAAAATAAAGCTTGTGTTGATGCAACTGATGTAATAAAAAGCGGAAGAATCATCGTAATTTAGAAATGGGATCGCCAGGAGGTGTGAATCGAGATCATGATTTTATTACGAGTAATTGTGCAGCTGAAAAAGATATACACAATTCACAGCATCTTCTTCAACTTCTATTCCTCCATTTCCAACCTGTTCCAAATCTAATCCCACCGCCAGCTCTCTACCCTCCCTCTCCAGAGGTTAAGACGGAAAAAATTGGGAATAATCACAGAGTTCCTGCTCGACGCTGGTGGCAAATCCTGTTTACAAGAGCCGGCGACCGTGAAGGCCACAAATAACAAAGGGAGACAACACTGTAAGAGGAAAAACAAGAAACACAAAGGGAGAGAAGACAGACAATGAGAGAGAGAGAGAACAGTGGAATAAGGACATGAAAACAGGGAGAATAAAAGAGAGGTAAATTGAGAGCAGATAGTGGCCTGTCACGAATCGAGACGAGGTAAAGGTCAACTCTGTCCAGTGCTCCACATGGCCTCTAGGGCTAGAGCTGGGCATTTAATTGAAAATGAATTGAAATTGATATTGATCGAAATAATCTTGCCCACCAAATTTGCATGTGAATATGATTGTGAAGGTTTAAAAAATTCTGTTAATATTTTTTTAACAACTATGGTAATCTGCAATCACCTTGTTCTGTTCATTTCTTCTTCTACTTCCTACTTTCTGCACTTTAAACTGTTGCAGAGACACAATACAAGGCTTAAATTATTCAGATCATTGAGGAGAACCTGGATTAGGGCTGGGTAATTAACAGATCTCAATTCTTTGTTTTAAAAATAGTGTCTGAAGTTTCAAAGTGTCTTAAAAGAACTGGGCATGTTCCGACGTTCTTAAAGGGGAAGTGGAAGTGCCTGGCAAGAGAGATGGACTTTCTGGAGTGGTCAAATGAGAAAACCCTCAAAACAAAATAAGAGGAAGAAAAACCCGCCAAAATAACAGTTCATTAATCATGACTGAGGTAAAATGTTCAATTCATCGTGATATTTATTTGAGGTCGTATCACCCAGCCCTGTGTCACGCCAATGCCGGGCCAGACGAGGAGAGAAAACTCTGCACCTGAAAAAATAAGACCAAACTCCATTGAAGGAGGAAAGCCCGAGGGAGGAAAAGTGTGCTCTAAACAAAAAAGTGCAGTGCATCTAACGACAGGAGGTCGGAGAAAAAGTCAGGGATCAAAAAGTGAGAGATTCACCACCTGCCTGGTATTGTCACCCCAACTAAAGCGAGAGAGAGAGAGAGAGGGAGAGAGGGAGAGAGAGAGAGAGAGAGAGAGAGAGGGGGAGAGAGAGAGAGAGAAAGATACAATGGGGCAAGCTGCACAGCTGCTCAACCATTGTTTGCCACATTAGCATTTGAGGCGGAGAACTCCTTTAACCCTTACACCTTTTATATTTACACTACATTTACATTTACAGCATTTAATAGACTCCTTTCTCCAGATTGACTCCCATCTTCCTATACTATAAAAAGTGACTTAATCAACAAGTGGTGTTAAAATGCTTAAAAACTTAAAAACATGCATTTGAAAGCAATTAAATGTCTGCGCTGAACCAAATGAAATGTGGCAGATTAACACATTCCCTCTTAAATATAACCAGTCACAACGTACAGGTTTAAGTTAAACTGCCATCGTCACATTTTCATTTCTGTGAACTGACTTAAAAACAGAAGTTGAAACCCATAAAACCTGAGACTGCAAGTCATGAAGTAAGTCATGAGAACATGACTAATTGATCAAATCATTTTTTACAGTGCAGGAGGGTAAAATCTGAGACACTATCCTCTGTATGAATGGCACAACATGACTAAAGCACAGTAAAGATACTGTATATTTACAATGTGACGTAATTTGATTTCTCATGACACGTGTGGCTGAGGAACACGACCCCGACCCCTTACACATTCTCACCCGCCGTCAAGGTGAAATTCCCTCGTTCGGCCAGGATCAAACGCTCAGATTATACAAACACATCACATCAGATGGCTCCACACATCAAAGGGCATCATGGGAATGTGAAATAACACACTAACTATCGCCCCGATCATTAGGCGAGCACATCGTGCATGAATGTCACACTGCTGGTGCAGACGCGGAGAGGTCAGAGCGTTATGGATTCCATAGAAATGAAAGATGAAATATTACAATAGATTCTTTTAAAACAGGAGGTCATACTGCATGATTATATTTGTTGTAATATAACAGATTGCTTCCATGTTTTTGGGAAAACTCAATTCTCTTCTACTGTCAGGAATTAAGCAGCTTGCAACCATGAAACATAAATCTGATAGGATTCCTATTAAGTGTTTCCTATAATATGCAAAGTAGATGCGATTTTAAGATATTCACACGCTGCACGGCACAAGTCTCTAAGCAAACTGAGGTGCGTGAGTGAAGCTGAGTGTGTTGAGTAAGAGGTTTACTCCAGTGGAATAGAGCAGGGTTCATACATCTCACGACTCTAAAAACGTGTAGTAATGAACAGCGTGGATGAGACGATCGACACATATAGAACGGTAATAAAAAGGCTTTAGGTAGTGATGGCTTAGAGAAATTAGGCTTGAAATAACAAAGTCTGTTGATGTTTATGTAAAGCCTTAAAAAAGGTCAACATCATACAAACTTCGGCTGCAATATATATGTTTGTGATTTGTCAGTATGCGTAACAGTCCTGTGTATGTATGTCAAGTCAAACTACATCAAACATGTCATGATACTTGCTTTTTGCTGCTTGATGCAAAAGGAAAACTAATTTCCCCTGTCTAATCATCAAGAGTCAAGTCAAACATCATTTACTCTAATTTAAGGTTCAAAATCCTGAAATTATCTGGTCTGGGGTGTTGCTCCCTTACTAATAAGTAAAAAAGGCTGAATCAAACACCATGGAGAATAATCCTATCCTGACCTCAAATCCCACACAATTTTCAACCCAAAATTACACACTCGGTTCAGACTCAGAAAAGTCTTCTGAGTAAACATTTATTTTTCTGCTTTGTAATTTATTATTATTATTATTATTTTTTTTTTTTTAATGCAGATTAACTCTATAAAATCATACCAATCCTACTAGCACGAAATAATTATTTCCAAACTAAATTATGGAAGTCAATAAGTAACAAGATCATGATTTTAATACTGCATTAAAGGAAAAATAGAGAAATACAGCAATTCTGGGTTTTATTATGGACCTAAATAAGCCTACCAGAGAAGCGACTGCAAGAGTGTATGTCAAAATGAGCCGAGCCTGCTGTGCCATTTTAACGCAGATGTGTGTGTGTGTGTGTGTGTGTGTGTGTGTGTGTGTGTGTGTGTGTGCCAGCTGGGCAGTGCCAGACTCATATGGAGAAGGGCACAGTGCTGTAAAGTCGCTAACTGTGTCTCCACGGAAATCGGCTCGGAATCGGAACACAAACGCGCACAAACATCACGTCTCACATCTGCGTCGTGAAAATGAACCCGAATAACCGGGAACAGCGAGGAGACACGCGGCAGACACGCAGGAAAAACGCAACATAATCGCAATTAAATCGCTACAAAATCGCAACAACATTAACCCCAAAATTGTCCCAAAATTGCTACAAAATCACGACACGAACTGCTTCGGAACCGCAACGTAACAGCAGGAAAACTGCTACCAAATCGCAACATAACGACAACAAAACCGGCAGAAAATTGCAACATATTCCCAACAAAAATCGCTACAAAATCGCAACATAATCGCAACACCGCGGAGTGAGGAGGAGGCGGCGGCGGTAACGGAGGCGCGCACGGGCCCGTTATTATACCGAATCGCTCCGGATCAGTTCGACTCGGTTCGGATCGGATGCTTACCGGCTGGTGCGCGCGGGGACCCGCGGCGTGTCCGGGGCGCTCTTGCCGCCGCCGGTGTGCGTCGCTCCTCGGGTTGTGGCTGGCGGCGGTGTCGGTGCCGATCCGATCCCTCTTCTCCCTGCCGCCGCCGCCGCCGACACCGCCGCCGGTACCGGTACCGTCTCCTCCGCCAGCAGCGTCCCCCGCCGAGTCCAGACTGCTGAAGTTCCACACCAGCAGCGTCTGCAGCAGCAGCACCGTGAGCGCCGCGACCAGAACCGAGCGGGAGCGACGAGCCAGCCTGCGAGCGCACCACATCATCACACACACGCCGAGAGGGAAAGAGGGAGAGAAGAGAGAAGAGGGAGAGAAAAGAGAGAGGGAGAGAGAAGAATACTGCCGGGGAGCGTGAGGAGTGTGAGTGTGTGTGTGTGTGTGTGTGTGTAATGTGAGTGTGTGAGAGGGAGAGAGAGAGAGAGAAGGAGGGAGGGAGGCGGAGAGCTGGCAAGGGCTTCGGATGAGGAGAGAGAGAGAGAGAGAGAGAGAGAGAGAGAGAGAGAGAGACTGGCACGTGAAAAAGTGCCCCCTCTAGCGGAGACAGAGGGAGGGAAACAGCGAATCAGTGATCGACAAAGTGATGGAAGGAGAAGAGGTTTTGAGAGAAAAGGAATGAGTGAGTGAGTGAGTGAGTGAGAACATGTCTCTAATTAGGAAATGTACAGGAAAGAACTGAAAAGAGAGTGAAGGGGAAGAGTGTTAGAGGAGAAGAGAGTGTCAGTGAGTGAGGGGGAATCAGTGAGAAATGGAGTGATGGAAAGAGAAGGGTTTATGAGGGAAGGGGAGAGAGTGTGTGAGTGAGTGAGTGAGTGAGTGAGTGAGGGAATGTAAATGTGTGAATAAATGAAGGAGTGAGTGAGAGCATGTTTGTAATTAGGAAGTGTATAGGAAATGATTGGTAAATCAGTGAGAGATGGAGTGATGGAAGGAGAAGGGTTTATGAGGGAAGGGGAGAGAGAGTGTGAGTGAGTGAGTGAGTGAGGGAATGTAAATGTGTGTGAATAAATGGAGTGAGTGAGAGCATTTGTAATTAGGAAATGTATAGGAAATGATTGGTAAATCAGTGAGAGATGGAGTGATGGAAGGAGAAGGGTTTATGAGGGAAGGGGAGAGAGTGTGCGAGTGAGTGAGGGAAGATGAATGTGTGTGTGTGAATGAATGAGTAATTGAGTGAGAGAATGCCTCTGTAAATAGGAGATCTACTAGCTGAGCGATGGATTCAAAGAGTGAATCAGTGATGGAGCAATGGAAGGAGAAGGATTTGGGAGAGAAATGGGAGGAGGAGTGTGAGTGAGTGAGTGAGTGAGTGAGGGAGGGAAGGAAAGTGTGAGTGAATGAGTGAGTGAGTGAGTGAGTGAAAGAATGTGTATCTGGAGTGTCTGATAAACGCTGCAAATGTAAAATGAGAGTGAAGAATATTGTGAGAGATAAGAAGAAAATGAGTGAGTGAGGGAGGGAGGGAGGGAGGGAGGTGGTGGAATTAAAAAATGAGTGAGTTAGGGGAAGAAGAAAATCTATCAATGAGTTAGAAGAAGAAAATATAAAAGAGTGAATGGGGTAGAGAAAAAAGAAAATGAGTGCTTAAATGAGGTGGGGGAAAAATAAATTGTGTGAATGAGTGAGTGAGTGAGGTAGGGAGAAGAATAAAATGTGAGTAAGAACAGAATGAGTCAGGAATGAAGAAGGGTCTAAATGAGTGAGTAAAAGTGTGAGTCAGAGAGAGAGAAAGAGAGAGAGACACAGAGAATGAGTGAAAGAGAGACAGTAAGAGTCTGTCCTGGACTTTGTAACTCTACAGCTATTAAGATCTACACCTAGAAAAACATCGTGCGACTTTTCTCCCGAAAAACACTGACATGGCTAACAGTGAGTGAATGCTTGGAGTAATTTTGGGTAGAGTGATCCCTTGAGAGTAACAGTTTACTTAATCCAGATAAAGAGATACACAGAGAAAGAGAAAGAAAGGAGGAGAAGAAGGCACAGGTGCACATCAGAAACAGATAAACACCAGCAAACGGAGCCGGCTCTGTTTGTCCATGGCGTTCCCGGTGCTCCGATGTTGTAGCGCTCCATAATTCAGCGACGCTGCGTGCGGATCTAGGTTGCACCACTTTGATGAATTAAATAAAGGCAGAGACACAGCACGCCTGTCACACTGCGTAAAAACACCAGCCTCGTTCCCCCTGAATCATAAAGCGGCCCTGAACTGCGATGAAGACAATGATGAAGCGAGGGACACACACACAAATCCCTCCTGTTACACTCATCTTCTGGGAGACAGAAACGATGGGCCTAGTGGTGTAGCGATACATCGATCTACATCAATACATCAATTCGGTGATCAACGAGCACAGAGCATTGGACCAAAATGTTGTGATCTTGTCTCATATCGTTCGCTGCCTTCTGAATTGAATCAAATCAAAATCTTATCATAAGGGACGTGGTGATATCACATTTTGATCATTGAATCGATGCATTGATGTCCATCGATGTTTCATTATATCTCTAGATGAAACAGTCTCCGCTCTGTCTCCTTTTTCCAGTTTGTAGAGGTGACAAACAGATGAAGTACACACACACACACACACACCGTCTGTAGCCAGATCGAACGGACTCGGCAGTTCGTGAAGTGTGCACACTTCACTTTCGCGAGGGATTAGGAAAAACGTTCCATCATCCTTCTCTTTTTTTTCCATGCTGGCATGTGTGTGAGCCCTGAAACGCCTGCACACCTCCACACTGCTGCTGCTGTCAGATCCACAAAACAACCAGAGCTATTCACATGCTACGATGATGAGTTGTATAAATAAAAGAGAATTTGTTATGAACATAAATCAGCATAAAATATGAGGAATCCTGGATGATTTTAAGACTCATACTGATTTTCTCATAGAAATTTTTGAAAATGATGCACTGGCCTGTTTTTTGGGAAATAAATGTTGCATTTTTACATCAATATAAACAGCCTGCAGGTGTAGGTTGGTGTGCTTATGTAGGTTGTGGTTCATGGTTCTATGTAAATGACATCTCAACATCTCGTATGTACAGAAGCCCTAAAGGAACCCACAGGTCAAAACAACTTCAAAAACTATGAGAGAACAGAATCTGTACCTCATTCGTTGATTCATTTTTCAAATCAAAAACCAAAACTCTTCTTTCAGTATTCAATTCCAAATGAACAAACGATGCAGAAATTTCACATTTTGGCATGTTGGTCCTTTGAGACAGGTGCTATGAGACTGCTGTAGAGCAGGTGTAAACCATACAGCACCTTATTCCACAGGGGAGATTTTACCCAAAGAACTGCACCGAGCCACAGAGAATTCAACTACAACACCACCTCCGATGCACATGTAATGCGCTCTCAAAGGAATTAGTGCAGCGTTGTGTGTGTTTGTGTGTGTGTGTGTTTGTGTGTGTGTGAGAGAGAGAGATCAGGACTGATTCCATTATGGTTTGTGCTGAAATGTCTGACTCCATTAGAGGTGTAAAGTGAGGACATTGGACATGCGCTGAGTCTGTTTTAGTGCATTATATAGGATTAGATTATGGTTAGGACTGGATTATTATTGGAGATAGGGTTACACAAAACCCTTAAGTCTGCAGCTGGTATTTGGGGCGTTTGCCCCGTTCGAATCCCAGACTGATAAAGGTACCACTGTGGTACTCCTGAGCAAGGTACCATCGCCAAGCACTACTCATGTCAATTGCCCACTGCTCCTTCATGGGTGGATAAAATACAGATGTCAGATTTCGTTGTGGTGCACTGTGTGCTGTACTGTGGTGTGTTCACAATAACAAATAATCACTCACTTTTTCTTTCACGTAAACTAAACCAGAACTTAACTAGGGCCGGGTGCCAAACTTTGGTGCTTAATAATTCTGCTGCATACTTGTAATTAGAATCTAAACTGCTTTGAATGCCCCAGTGTGAAGAAAATAAACATTTTTGCTGTAACATTTGGCGGCACAGCGACGTTGCGGTTAGTGCTGTGGCCTTGCAGCAAGAAGGTCCTGGGTTTGAGCCCCGAGTCAATCGTGGGGTCTTTTTTGTGTGTGGAGGTGGTGTGCTCTGCGCGTGTTTGCGTGTGTTTTCTTCAGGTGCTACGATTTCCTCCCACAGTCCAAAAGTATCTGCTGTAGTTTAACTGGTGACTCTAAATTACCCCAATACATGTGAATAAGTGTGTTCATGCGCCTGCCTTGCACCCAAAGTCCCACGATGGGCACTGGACCCCTCGACCCCTATTGGATTAAGTGACTGAAAATTGCTTTTGAAAATTTTTGAACAATGTCCAGCCCTAACCCTAACACAAAGCCTGAAAGTCCAGGCATTTCATATGCAAATGTGTGTGCACCATGAATAATGACCATTAAGAGGACCAAATTTTCCCACATAAATTTTGGCCATAGATTCTGGTTTTCATCTTGGCCGAAGTTAACTCCGTCTTGCAAGTGCCAGGAACACGCTGTGACGCAATGAGTGCATGCTGCGTGGGCGCGGTAGCCTATCAGATCCCACTTCCACCAATTTAACACCAATCACCAAGACCTACTAGTTAAAAATACACCTCTTGTTAAAGTGGGGTTGGACAGTTAATCGAAAATTCATTGAAACCTTTATTCGCTGTGGTCATGCCCATGATGATTCTTCTGAATAATTCTATTATCTATTCTATTCTTTTTTTTGTTTGTTTGTTTTTTTACAGAATTCTGTTACGAAAGCAGAGAAATAACGCAGATTTATTTTGAGCATATGTATAGTCCAAACCTTGTTTGTGAGCTACGAGTGGCAAAACAAACAGAAAACAAAATAATTGCTCATTAATTAATTAATCATAATAAAGGTAAAATGTTAAATAATCGTGATATTGATTTGTGGTCGTATCGCCCAGCCTTAACATATAAAATGTTTTTTTTGTTTCAATATTTTGTCAAACTACATCACTACCAGAAAAGCTGCAGTATTTTCAAAGTGACAAGCTACTGAAAAAAATTAGTTAAGCTGGTAACGTCCCCAATTTGCTGTTGCTAGTTAACAGTTCCGATAACTGATATTTGTAACCCCCCCAAAAATTAAATCAATAAAATAAACCTGGCAAAATTTAGATTTTTACTAACAGCAAGCTCAGCTGAAACTCTCCTCTTCTCCTTCTTGGAGTTTCACACTGTGCCCATGTGTGAGTGTGGCGTGAGTGACAACAAGGCATTAACGTTGACTGGCTATGGCTGATAATTGGTCGATAATAATTTTTTATTCATTTCGTGATTTTTTTTGGCATTTTCTTTTGGCATTTGTAAAGCACTTTGTCTGTCTTTAAAGTGCTATTTCAAAGTGCTACATAAAGTTTACTTACTCAACATTCGCTCAAAAATAACCCGATGTGAGTCCGGCCGCCGTATTGTTTGTGGAGGCGGGGAGGAGGATTTGGGGAAGTGATAAGGAGGGTTTGGTGGAGATGTAGGAGGTCATAACTCCAACTTCTCACCCCGCCGTCCCCACCTCGAAAGCTGTGGCCGCCCTGATTTATGACATCACTCAGCACAAGTGGGAGATTGAAGTTCGGCTGCTCACCCCCTCGCAACCCCAGCACCGACCTTGACCCCCCCCCTCCCACCACCACCACCGCCAGGCGCTCATCTGTCACACCACGCTGTCCACACACATCCATCACACACACATACGGCAGCCACGGTGGGCACTGGGGCGCTGGGCCTCTACTCACAGAGGAGCAGAATCCACCGCCGAGTCATTTTTAGTCCCGTATCGATCGCTTGAATTATTTATTCCCCATTAATTTACCTCTACAAAACGCTTCCTCTCTTACTCGTTTTACCCATGACATTAAAATGACTTAGCAGGCCAGTTTGGGAAACGTTTTGCACATCCAACTTCTGACGTTGTCTTGACCTGTGTGGTGTAAAACATTCCGGCCACTTTATTAGGAAGCCCCTCCTTGTTGCTCTAAGATCTGAACTCGATACTTAACATTAATTCATAAATATTGCTTTAAGAAAAAAATCATAAATGATCCTTTGAACAATTTTATTACAGTTTATAATAAATGTGAGCCAAATAAGGGCTGGCGATATTGTCACAAATTCATATTGCGATCTCAATATTAATATTTTCTTATAGTTCACTTACAAAGTTGAAAGAATACATATCTGTGTGATTTTAAAGTAACACTGTGTTGTTTTTCAGCCTTCAAACTATATTTTCAAGATCATTCTGATGGTACAATAGGTTCAGTTACGCCTTGAGAGCGTCTGCAACGCCTGCACCGGCACTATGCGACTACACAAAAAGAACTACAAAATTTGACTGCTTTACAACATGTCACACCTGCCTGCCCTACATATATAGGACAGGATATATATATGTACAGTACTGTGCAAAAGTTTTAGGCAGGTGTGAAAAAATGCTGTAAACAAAGAATGCGTTCAGAAATATAAATAATGATTGTTTATTTTTATCAATTTACAAAATGCAAAGTGAGCGAACAAAAGAAAAATCTAAATCAAATCAATATTTGGTGTTACTACCTTTTGCCTTCAAACCAGCATCAGTTCTTATAGGTACACTTGCACAAAGTCAGGGGTTTTGTAGGATTATAGTCATTATATTATTTTGTAGGATTATAGGATTATAGATCTGTGGTTAGTTCTCCAAGATGTTTGCAACAACCTACCAGCCGAGTTCCTTCAAAAACTGTGTGCAAGTGTACCTAGAAGAATTGATGCTGTTTTGAAGGCAAAGGGTGGTCACACCAAATATTGATTTGATTTAGATTTCTCTTTTGTTCATTCACTGCATTTTGTTGATTGATGAAAATAAATGATTAACACTTCCATTTTTGAAAGCATTCTTTGTTTACAGCATTTTTTCACACCTGCCTAAAACTTTTGCACAGTACTGTATACGAGAATGAGATGGAACACATGGAACGAGAGTCTTCCATGCGTGCGACTCTATTGGGAAAGAGCCACTGTCTCCCGGATCCCGACTGTGATCTTACAACTCCATGTACCTTGATACATATCGGATCATCTTGGAGAAATGCACATCCCCGGTGTAAGAGTACAAAGTAGGGGTTCCTATTAAAGTGGACACAAATATACTGTAACTTCCTTTGAATCAGATGAAGGTCAGCTTCGCCTCTCTCCCACCCGTCCCAGGCACGTAGCCCACCTGCGTCTCCTCGCCCCTCGCCCCACTCCGAACAGCTGGCACAGCCTCCACCAACTCTGCGGGGGGTTGCGTTCCTCCACCCCAACATGGCAAGGCCGTCCATTTCCCATGATGCACCTGCAAGATCCCTGTGCCACCCTTGCCCCAATCTGCCGCGTCCCTCCTTGTCAGAGGTGTCCTGCCCGGACCCTTGTTAGAGAGGTAAATAAAAATCAGGTTGAGTGATGTCGTGAGGATGGTAGAGGGAAGAGAGTGGGACAAAACACTGAGGCCTCCTTCTAGAGCTGGTCAGTTAATGGAAAATTAATCAGAATCAGAATTAATCGTGATAGTGAATTGAGGGCATTATTACGCAGCCCTATCTCCTTCCAAACGTGTCACAGATCCAACAAAGCAGCACAGAGCAATTATACAAGCATCAGCTGTCTCTACTTATTAACTTTCACACCTCTCAGAGAGAGAAGAGGGAGGAAGACTCGTTTGAGAATTCCATTATCACCCGCTACAAGGAAAGCAAGAAATCTGGGCATTGTTGTGGACCGTGAGTTTAAACCAAACATATGCAACCATTCGCTCATTCGTTTTTCACGTTAAAACCAAAAAACATGGTTTTATTTATTTTGTTAATTAAAATTAAAAAGCGAAATCAAGTTGTTTTCTGATTTTTCATTGTCTAAAACAGAAACACACTCATATCCCACACAAGTATAAAATAGTAAAATAATGTAAGTCAGGGCGACATTCTGAGAGACTTACCAGTAGCACACTTTTAAACTCATTGGGTTTCATTCACAAATATTTTCTTCATTTTTTCCTTAAATGTGACCCCCCACAGCAAAACCAGTCACTTGTCGCAACGGAGGTTTCCGAGAAAAACGACCGTTTATGTTGCGTGGGGTAAAAGTTTGGATTTTTTGTTTTTAGTGTTTTGAAACAGTGGAAGGTCTATACTGTACTGTTGTGAATAAATTTGGCTGAAAAACTTACCCTTTCCATCCTAAAAACGTGACTTTCTTGAGGTGAGGAATTCAGTTCCAGCAGAATGTTAAAAGTTTCTTGTTTTGACCGCTTTACTTCAATATTTACGGTAAATCCACTGGTTGACTAGCGTGAAGATATTTCTCCGGAATCCATCTTCGTCTCCCGAGTTCAGTTAACCTAACGCAGGTAGGCTATCCGTGTGGCTGTGAATGCAGCGTAGGCTACCGTAAATACAAACGTAGCCGCGACCGCACCAAGCGTCTGTGAGTGCTACGTCGATAGTCAACTTCAAAGGCAGATTTCTCCGTTTCTCACTTGGCGTGACAGGAGAAACCCGACTCCTTTGAATGTTGATATCTCAGTCATATGTCGTCCCATTCATTCCATATAGGTATCGTTTTGAAGCTTGATTTATGCCCTTTCATAAAAACATAATAACTCAATGTTGAAAATTTGCGACAAGCGACTGGTTTTGCCGTGGAGGGTCACAAATTTGCTCTTAAATATTGCAATATTCCACAATGATACAATTGAAGAAACCTCAATACGCTAATGTTTTGCACAGACGTGCTCTTCAGGATTTGTAGATTCTGTTCTTACTTAAGAACTAATCTCAAGCAATAAAAAGCTTTGGTGAAGGTGAATCTTGGTGACAACCCACTGAAAATAACCAATTTTGTCTTAAGAGCAGTTGATGAATAAAGGCCATCAATTTACCATCATATCAGTTCATAAAGCTGCCAACACCTGTAACAGTAAAAGTGATCATTTTTACTCGTCCAACTTCATCCCAAGCACAGGGGTGTAGGTTTGCTTTTGAAATTGGTGGGGACATTAGGGCCCCGTACACAAGCCGGGTGCATTACCATGCCACATGCATTACGTTTTCTGAGTGGTGGCCTCTGGGACAGAAGCAGTTGAAAACCCCTGGATTATACCATAATGACATTGCTTGGTGATTTTCTGGCTACGGCATAAAAATCCTAGTTAAAAAGAACATCCCGGTAGTAACTATGGGCAGTTGGTGGCGTAACGGTAGGGTGTTCGCCGTGTGATCAGAAGGTCACAGGTTCGAATCCAGGGCCGGTAAAGTTACCACTGGGTATCTATGAGCAAGGTACCATCCCCAAGCACTGCTCCCTGGGCGCTGCCCTCGTTAGCTGCCCACTCCTCCTTCATGAATGGGTTAAAAGCAGCGGTCACATTTCGTTGTGGTGCACTATGTGCTGTGTTCACAATGACAAATAATGACTCACTTTTTTTACACTTTCACCAATCTGCGTGCAATGTGAAGTAGTGTAGAAAAATTGATGGAATGCATCGAGATATCACATGGAATCGAATTGTTGACATGACAATCATAATCGAATCAAAGCGTGAGACCAGTGAAGGTTCAAAACTCTACTTCGCACGTTATTTAAAGTACTTGTAAAGACCGTGACAAAACACTCCCATGTATCAGCTTTTTTCTCTTTTTAGACATGTTAGTTGAGTTGTGAAGGTATTGATGATTTTTTCTGCAGCGCAACCCCCGGGGTTGTCCAGCTTTTCCCCAGGTGCTGGTCATTACATTTCCCACCTGAGCGTGTGTGTTGGAGCTGTGCGGATCGATGTCCGGCTCTGTCAGAAGCAGAGTCGATAGTGGTAAGTGTTGGTGTTCGGCAGGTAAGCACCGGCTGCTATGAGATTCTGGAGGTATGATAACCTTAAGCAAAAATACTACAGTTCTACTTTATCAAGGAATAGCTAATACAGCTCTAAAATTTTACATTTTAAAATGTCTGGGTAAAAAAAACTAACAACTTTTACCCCATTGAGGATAATCTAATTAATGTTTGAATAAATATTTTCAACATTAATAATGTAAAATAATCAAATAAAACACTAAATTGTTATTCGGTTTGTGTGTGTGGGTATATGTGTGTGAGTGTGTTTGTGGGTGTGTGGGTATTCGTGTGTGGGTGTGTTTGTGTGTGTGTATATATATGTGTGTG
>JAVGVS010000498.1:227500-259883 GCA_032718565.1 Distichodus sexfasciatus | reverse complement strand
AATAGAAATAATAATAATAGATAATAATAATAATAATTTCTAATAATAGAAAATCTGATGCAAAATCAGGCCTTTTAGGCCGCAACAATCTGTAAAAAGGCCTAAATTATGGAGGGACTGATTTGTTGATGCTTTATTTCTTCAGCGTTGAAAACTAGCAGCAGGCTAAAGTCAGGACTTGGACATGAGGTGGGTGTGTATATTTAATTCAGGAGGCAGTTGGGAGCTTTTTGGGTTAAGAACATACAGTATGATTAAATGCATTTAAGTTTTGTGTTGGAGAGTTTGTTAGTCTACATTTTTAGGGACAGTTAGTAGTGTAATGGCCCTGTGGCTGGAAGGTCGCCGCTTCAAATCTATGCCCGATAAAGGTACCACTGAGGTACTCATGAGCAAGGTACCGAATCCAAGCACGGCTCCCTGTGCTGCCAAAAGAAGGTGCCCACTGCTCCTTTACGGATGGGTCAAACGCAGAGCTCACATTTGTTGGTGGTGCACTGTGTGCTGTGTTCACAATGATAATCACTCACTTACATTCACTTAAATTCTCATTTTACACCAGTTTATAATTACTGCACTCCAGAATTATTTTAAAGCAGCAGTAAGAGTAGAGGTTATTAAAAGAGGACGGAGTGACTTTTACATCAAAAATGGGAACTTACTTTACCAATTTTCTAAATATCTTCATCACTGCGTTTGGAATTAAATTTGCAGCCAACATATATTGCCACCACAGCTGAAACAAACTGCTACAATACCTTGTGACTGGGGACGGTACCTTGCTCTTGAGTATCTCAGTGGTACCTTTAACGGTCCGGGACTTCAACCAGCGACCTACTCATTACAAGGCCAACTCTTTAGCCGTGACGCTATCAACTGCCCCAATAGCACTGCATTTAGGGCATTGGCCCCATGATCAGAAGGCTGTCGGTTCAAGTCCTGGACCAGTAAAGGTACCACTATGGTACTCAAGACCAAGGTACTGTCCCTAAACACTACTACCCTAAAAAGCTGCCCACTGCTCCTTCATAGATGGGTCAAATGCATTCATTAGTTTAATTCTGAATGTATCAAGTTTTGTCCGAAGGTACAGCGCTCCCTTTTTTGACCCACAGTAGACGTTCAGCTTTAATGAACACCGTGAAGGGTGTTCATTAGCCGTTTTAAGGCTAGGATGTTGTGCGCTAAGCGTTTGGAGTTGGATTATGGAAGTAAGTGCTGACATCATTTAGCTGCTCATAAGCGCGTTCTGCTGCTGCTGCTGTTGATAATACCGGCTAAACTTGTATTAGCTTGCATGATCACCTTTTCCTCTTGGCTCTGGCCACTTCGTGACGTCGGTAGCAGGAAACACTGGCGTTCTCTTCACGTCATCGCTAAGGAGCAGCCGATATTCTCAAAACGCCGGTAGAGATGCCGTTAAGCATTTTTGCCGTCAAGTTGAATTATTTAGATTTTATAATAAATTGCACTTTCCTACGCTGCGAGTCAGGAGCACTGGACTTTTGAGCATAACTTTAAATTATGTCCACATTTCTCAATTATTTTACAGTTGCATTGAATTATACATTATGACAGACAGCTATCACAAAGCAATGTTGGGGCAGTTGGTGGCGTAAGGGTAGGGAATTCGCCCCATGATCAGAAGGTTGCAGGTTCGACTGAGGTACCACTCAGGTACCACTGAGGTATTCATGAGCAAGGTACTGTCCCCGAGCACTGCTACCCGGACACTGCCCACTGCTCCTTCACGGATGGGTCAAATGCAGAGGTCACATTTGGTTGTGGTGCACTGTGTGTGGTGTAGTGTGGTGTATTCACAATGACAAATAATCACTTGCTTCCAAACGTATTTTCATAATTACGATACATGACTTCAACAGTGAACGATAAAATGTCAAGTCTGGACCAGTTTCAACGACAAATTAAAATTTTTGAGCAATTACCAGTAAAGAATGTTTAAAATGCCCCAATTTCACATGGACACACCAGCACCACTGTCCGATTTACCCCCAGAATCATTTAAAAACCTTTGGGGTTTCACAACCTGTTGTAGCTACACATTTATATGCAAATTGAATTCTGAACACTGAAGGAATTTTAAAAATTGGTCAACATTTGCCAAAGTTATGGCCAAGCTCCCTTTTTGTATTCAGTGTATTATGTTTTTTTTTTAAAAAGCAACACTCACGTGTAAAACCTCAGCCGTTGAGCAGATCTATGCTCCATTACCAAAAATTGAGTTACTTAAACTGTCGTGTTTTCTTTCCTAAAACTACAGTGGAGGTTTTATAAGTGTCGCGGTGAGGCGGCCCGGCTCCCGTCGAAACCCTTCCGCTCTTTCTTGGGAGGCGTTTAGCAATATCATTCGGCAATTAACAAGAAAACGAGAGAGAAATAGAAAAGCCAATTACCTCTCCGAGTTAGCTAAAGGCCATTTTAAACTGTGTGCCCATGACATAATAATGTTTATGGTAAATATTATAGTCAGAGGCAGACAGAGCCTGGCGTGAGAGGGAAGGAGGGAGGGATGGAGAGGGGGAGAAAGGCATCAATCTGAGAGAGAGAGAGAGAGAGAGAGAGAGAGAGAATAATTTATTAAGATCTGAGATGCGCCAATTATGTGGAAAGGACCAAAAAGAAAAAAAAAAATCAAACTCTCCAGGAAGCGCATACATGATTGCAATCTTGATTAAATCCCCCTGGATCTAATGAGTTGATTTTCTGCTGTTAATATTGCATTGGCTGATGATGGATTCGTTAAGATAATGGAACGAAGCTAAAATATAAATGACTCCCTGTCAAGGAGCAGATTTTCGTCATTTTGCGTCTGACACCTCCGCCGTGGGGATTTGCTTAGGCCTTTTTGAGCTCAGATTGGCCGGCTGCAGAATACTGATTTTCTTGCTGAGGCTCGTGTCTTTAGTGCTTCGCCTTACTCGCGGTAAATACGACCTCAAGGAAAAGATAACATTACAAACCTACCCTCTCCGTGCCACGTCCCAGCCAGTAGTTCCCAGGGGCAGTTTAACGATTAAGGAGTCGGCCCCGTGAACGGAAGGTCGCCGGTTCAAGTCCAGGACTTGATGGTAAAAATACCACTGAGGTAAATATGAGCAAGTTTCCGTCCCCAAGCGCTGTAAACTGGGTTCGGATATGACACGATGAAGGTAAATTTGAAATTTTATCTTTTACCTCTTCTGAGATGTTTGGGGCGGTTGGTGGCGTAAAGGTAGGGCGTTTATGCCGTGAACAGAAGGTTGCAGGTTCGAATCCAAGACCGATAAAGGTACCACTGAGGTAAATATGAGCAAGTTTCCATCCCCAAGCGCTGCCAAAAAGCTGTAAACTGGGTTTGGATATGACACGACGAGGGTAAATTTGTCATTTTGATGTTTGGGGCAGTTGGTGACGTAACGGTAGGACATTTGCCCCGCGATCAGAAGGTTGCAGGTTCGAATCCACTGCTCCTTCACGTATGGCTCAAATGCAGAGGTCACATTTGGTTGTGGTGCACTGTGCGCTGTGCTGTGGTGTGTTCACAATGACAAATAATCACTTACTCTCACAATAAATGTAAATAATCGCTCACTTCACTTCTCACAGCTGTAACTTCAGTTTGACCAAACGTTCAGGTTTTAGAGGGTAGGTTCTTAGCCTGACCTTGGAAAGTGCATGCCAGCTGACCACTGGTTGTGGTGGACGCTGTGCTGTGTTCACGATGACAAATAATCACTCACTTAAATCACTGTATTCTGGTCAAAAACATGTAATTACCTATTTTAACCCCAAGGGGTGCCATTTATAAGGCTGTCATTCCCTAATCTGACCATGAGGCGGCGTCTCCATTTACTGTGAACCCTGCTGTTACTTTTCTTGTGGTTCGTCCGTTCCTGATGGGAGTTTAACATCTCGTAGTTTAACATTGAGCTCGACTACAATCAGCACAAACATCTACCAGCAGCCTTTCTCTTTCCTCTCTTTAAACTTTTTCATCCTTTTATACCCTTTTCTAATCACAGCGTTTCTTCAGGAATCACTTGTCTAGTTTGTTTTACTCTTCGACGCCGGGAGGTGGAAGTCGCGACGCTAAACCATTGGCATCGACTTGTTTTTTTAAGAGGTGAATAAACGATGAGGCCTGTCGTTTATGTACAAGTCTCTGGCCTGCCCGCTCTGCCTCGCCTTCCTCCCTCTCTCTCGCTTTTAAATGGCCTGTCACTTAGGTCAAGAAGACGGCTGAAATTTGCTCCGTGTGGCGTATTGATCACGTTTGCTACATGAGTAACACAGCGAGTTTTTGCTTGGAGGAAACGTAATGTGAAAGGTATTAATAACGGAACACTCGGAGCAGAACACAAGGCTGGGGGGATTAGTGCAGATTACGTATGTATGCGGGAGGCGAGAGTCCAGCGCTGGAAATCATGCATCATACGAGGGTCGAAGTGGTTATGATTAGGGGTGCAACGATACATTCGTCGTCATCATTACATCGATTCTGTGATCTGTGAGCCCATAACCAGTGTTGGGAGTAACGTGTTACAAAAATAATGCAGTTACAGTAATGTAGTACTTTTTGCTGTAATGTGGTAATATAAGGCATTACTAATGCATTTTCAGTAATATTATATAATACTCATTATATATTTCAGTAATGCACGTTACAACAAACATTTAACCCGAAATTTCGCACTGTTTTGTTTTTATTTTAAAAAAATCACCAACACCATGAGACTTTTGGCATAAGAGAAGAAGTATGTAAAGTAAAAAAGCTACCCAGTCATTATTCTACATCGCCCTCCACTGGATGTAGAATGAACTGCAGTAAACTACATTTTAGCATTTTTAAAAGTCCCACTTTCGCAGTTATTCTGGTGAAAGTAACTCAAAAGTAATGCAGAAGTGGTGTAACGCATTACAAATCAGAGACCGTAATATGGTAATGCAACCTTGAAATATTACTTTGGATATCATTTTGTAACTAAGTTGCCCAACACTGCTAATAGTATTGATCCAAAATGAAAATGTCGGAGATCATACATATTAAACAGGAGGTCTGGTTTTATTAAAAGAAAAGATTGAACCTCATTAGAGGTCCCGTATTCGACATTTTATCAACAAGTTAAAACAGGTGTGTGAGCTCCACTAAACATGTCTCTGAAGTAGTTTACTGAAAACACCTCTCAGATTAGACATTTTCACCTGCTTTTTACTCCTCTATTTCAGTCCCTTTCAGAACAGGTTGTTACTCATTAATATTACTAAACGCAAAGGAGCCGCTACTGCCCGCCACGTCCCACTCTGGAACTGGGGTGTAGTGTAGACAGCAGGATGAGAGTTTACCTCACGTGAAAATAGTCCACACGGCTGCTGCTAACAGACCATCCATACAGCCAAACATGTTCAACACAACACTCCGTCGCTGGACTTCTTCATTACGGTTCCTACACTAGCGCTCGCAAGAAAACATGGCGGATCAGGAAGCGCTAGCAGTTCTACCTGGTGGGCAGAGCTTCTCAGATAGGAGGGTGGAGTTATTCATATGTCTCCTACTGTGACGTAGAAGTAGGGGAGAAATCTAAACGGCTCGTTTAAGCACACGATTTCTGACATTCTTAAAGTAACACAATTCACCATAGAGGCAGTTTTAGAAAGTTTAAAAACCTTTAAATAGTAAATGTATAATATTATACAACTGTAGAATTGAAGAAATCTCAATACATTAATGTTTTGCACAAACCAACATGCAATAAAATTTGCATCACTGTTTATAGACCTTTTTTTTTCTTGCCTAAGAACAAATCTAAAAGAAGAAAACACTGGTCAGTGACAATCTTTATAAAGACTGTGTAAGTACGATATAGAAAAAATTCTTATTAAGAACGTTTGGAAGCCCATTGTTTTTAATTTTAACGTCTGAATGAGCTCAGGAATAACAATGTCTCATGATAATCGGCTTCGGTCGCTGGCTCAAATCGTATCGTAGCAGACTTTGCGATATCGGCAGACGTTGTATTGTTGTCCGTTGAATCGATATAATATGGTATTGTGATGAAACTTGTAATAACATTGCTAATAAAATGTGTTTCTGTTAAGTCTGTTTAAGGGGAGGTTTTGTAACATGCAGCACATAGCAGTCTTGTGAAGTTCTAAAAAATACATGACAACCGACAAGTTTTATTGAGCCCTTGTAGCGTTTCCCTCAAGATCCTGGAAAAACCGGCTGCTTTTCTCTTGCTCCGCAATAATCGTAGTTGGATTTGAGGTTCTTATGGGATTTCCAGATTGGACTGTTGGATGTCAGCAGAAGTGCTTCCCAAACCTCTCTCCTCTCTCTAATCACCTTAATCGCTATTGTAGTCCATTTTCATGCTCTGCCTGCCCTTTGCCCCCCACTGGCCCCGCAGCCCCCCTTCCACCCCCACCATCTCCCGCATTACCACGGAAACGCCCGGACCACCTCTCGCCTCTCGCCTCCTTTTATTCCATGTGTCACTTTTTTTTGTCCCGTAGCATGTTTTTTTCTCAAAAGTTTTTTTTTTTTAAATCAATCAAATATAAGGCAGAACGGAGGCATTGTCACGGCCCCCGGGGGCCTCTTGGGGGTCGTGTGATGCTTGCCTCGCGTGCTGACAGGTCCTCAAAAGGAGCCGAAAGGAATATTTTTGGGGGAAAACGGGGGTCTCCATGGCGCCGGCGCTCGTTGCGTGCTGCTCTGCACCGCCGTTTCAAAGAGACGGACAACAAAAATTAGGGCAGGAGGGCATAACGGGGGGGCGGCGGAGGTAGCTGCCCTCGGCCCCCCGGCCCCCGGTCCCCTCCGACCAGCGGCGCAGAATAGGAGCATGAAGGGATGGTGAAAATAAAAAAAGGGGAGGCCTGGAACGCTCCTGTCAAGTTTGCAGCACAAGCGCTATTAAGTAAAGGTTCGATTTTTCATTGTGCCAGAGCAGCTGAAAGGGGCTCCGAGGGGCGCAAACGGGTTCTGAAAAGACCAAAGTTGGGGAATGAAAGAGTCGGCAACCTATGAGGGTCCTGCATCCTCCATATCATGTCATTATTGATGGTGGTACAGAAAACAAAAAAACCCTATACATGTATATATATATATATGTATATAAAGCTAACAAGTGCTGAAACTAAATAAACAAAAAAAGTATTTTTGTTTATTTGTATTTATTTCTGGCTTTGCTTTATGTACGTATTTATTTTCATTAAATATTAAATGCTTTCTTCATTTATTTTTATATATTTATGTTTCTGTAGCGTTTACTTTTTAATATTTATTGATTTTTTTGTTAAGGTACTTGCAGCCTATATTTAAGTGTATTCAATATAAAATTTTTATGCATATCTGTATTAGCAGTATTTGCATGTTTATTAATATAAATTTCTTCTTTACGTCTTTATTTTTATTTAGATACATGTAGCATTTGCGTATCTCTTTATATGGAATATTTATCTATTCTCTTTATTTTTATTTCTGTACTTGCTGCATTTGCTTATTTATTTATATTAAATTTTTTATTATTTTTCATGTTTTTATTTATGCACCTGATGTATTATTTAAGTATCCTTTTGCGTACTTGCTAAACAAACTAAGCAGCATTTAACAGATGCTCTTATCCAGCACAACTTCTCATTCCTAATTACAGAGTCAGTCTCCCTGGTGCAACTTGGGGTTAAGGGTCTTACTCTGGGGCCTAAGGGCGTTTCCTGGGATTCGAACCCCAAATCTTATCATCACGTACACGGGGGTTTTGGTCACGGCTCCTCAACTGCATTTTTAAAAAATTTTGTTCTACCAAAAATTCATTTTAAATATTTATTTGCGCACTTACATACTTGCTTTTAACAATATTTCATTACTTTATTGTATGTTTTGGCGTCTGGCTAAACTAGAGGACGGGTGTGTAATTGCGTTCCACAAACATGCTTATTATGGACATGAAAACAATGGACGGTCTATATTTTGCAGCAAAGGCGTCTGTTAACCCCACAAGATATATTATTGTGCGCTTGTTGTTAAAGGCACGGCCCCTATTTTTAGGCGTCCGGTAGCGCGTGGCACATTCTCAAGTGGTACTTGACATCTTTCTGCGCCGGTCGCAGTCCGTATATATATATATATATAAACATCGTCACGTACGCCATGTTAAGCTTTTAAGCTTTTGGAGGACTTCATGTGGTTATATTGGCGTATCTAGAACCCACACTCGGACCGGCGGTTCTGTCGGACAAAGACGATCCTCGTGGATAAATTAATTCGAGACGCGTTTTTCACAGCGCCGGTGATGATGATTAGCTTTCTCTCCCCGCCGTCCTCCACACCTGCCGTTTTCTTTTTCTTTCTTCGCCGTGCCGTGTTCTCTGTTTTGGGGGGGGGTGGCTTAATAAGGTCAAGGTGTCTCGCAAGTCAGGGCTGCGTTAAACAATTTGCAATCATTTCCATAGCATCAACACCAGCCACAATATCAAACAAGGTTACAGCTGACATTCAGAACCGCACAAATGACGACGAAACCATGCTTAGTGACGGAGCGCTTGAACCTGAAGGAAAGAGCCAACATGCGAGGATTCATTGGCTTCTGGCCCTTTTCTTTGGCAGCTGACTGTTGAGCGCTGAGGAAACTACTTTAAATGGTAACTTTGCGAGCTACAAATAACTTAACTTACTTTACAAGTAAAGTACAGACTCGAAGCTGTGGTCAAGTTTTAACATAGTGGTTAGTAGAGGTGTGAACGGTCACTGGTCTCACGATTCAATTCAGTTCGATTACTATTACGGTTATCAGGTCAGATTCAGTTTGATCTCATTCGATTACGGTTACTAGTGCGATTATTATGACGATTACTATTATGATTATAGATTATCAACGATTCGATTTGATTCCGTTAGATTCCATTTGATTACGATTTCGATTCTGATTACTATTGCGGTTATCGAGTGAGTGAGTGATTATTTGTCATTGTGAACACACCACAGCACAGCACACGGTGCGCCACAACCAAAAGTGAGCTCTGCGTTTAACCCATCAGTAAAGGAGCAGCGGGCAGCTAACAAGTGCCCGGGGAGCAGGCTCGGGGACGGTACCTTGCTCATGAGTACCTCAGTGGTAACTTTTCCGACCCTGGATTCAAACTTGCGACCTTCTGATCACAGGCAAACACCCTACCGTTACGCCACCAACTGCACCAGCTCAACGATTCAAATGGGTTCGATTACAATTAAAATGATCAGGTCAACAATTTGATTCGATTTGATGCGTTTCCGTAATTATCAGGTGAACGCTTCGATTTTAATTCAATTCCATTCAGTTCCGTTCGATTACGATTACAATTATCAGGTCAATGATTCATTTCGATTCCACTCCATTCAGTCAGGATTATGATTTCTATTACGGTTATCATGTCAGTGATTCCATTTAATTCGATTCGATTGTGATTACGATTACTGTTACGTTATCGGGTCATAGGGGTGAAGGTGGTCTGGGGGTTAGGATACTCGTGTCTGGACCAAGAGGTCATGGGTTTAAATTCCACCTCCAGCACTACCATCATTGGGTCCCTGAGCGAGACCCTTAACCCCAAGTTGCTCTCAGGGAGACTGTCAGGGACCCAGCGATGCCGCCCTGGATAAGCGCATCTGCTAAATGCTGTAAACGTAAACGTAGTTAAGTTAGTTGCGTCACTCTTTGTTGTTAGCTACTCCCCCACGCGGCACGCCAACCCGCTGGCTTCATTAAAAGGTGGAGCGAGATGTTGATTGAGTTACTTAACCGGCGTGCCAAACCAATAAGCCCTTCTTTCGTGTGTTTTTCTTTTCTGGCAAAGGAAGGTAACGCGGCCGGGCTTTAAATGTCAGGGTTTTCATGTCGGCTGTCCACTGCCTAATTTCCTTGCCAAAGAGAGCCGGGCCATATGTGTCAATAATTGGCGAGCTGGTTTGTCTTTGAGATCCTGTGCAATCTGCCGTCGGTGTGCGGTAAAGGTTAAGGGAGTGCGGGGATATCTTCCTTGATGGCGTTTTTATCATGCGAGGCATGCCCTGTTTCCTGATGAATATATTAAAATTATTACTGTGCAAACAGACTTTCTAATTACTGACCTGCTTGCCATTGTACTCGGCGCTCTGCGTTCGCGTGGTTTCTCGCTCTCTCTCTCTCTCTCTCCCCCCCCACTCCTCCTCTCCCTCTCCATGCCTTGTTTATTTATCTGCACCAGTGAATACAGAATAGTCAGAGCAATGTCATTTCCAACCACCACGAAAATGATTTTGAAAATGCCAATCTTTCCTATTATACGGCGTAATTACGGGCCTCTCTCTTTTTTTATGATATCTTTAACCGAGGGGGAGATTCTCGGGAGGGTAAATATCTCATCAAGCCTCGGGCGTTGTTTAACTTGAGGGGAGAAAAGCCTTTTTTTTTCCTGATACGAAGACGTTTTCATTTTACAAATGTCCAGTAGCTGCGACGCGTGTCGTGTCGTGTCGCATCGCGTCTCCTCGTGCGTACGCCGGAGCCTCAACTTTCATTAAAAAGCGCCATCAAAATGACACCCGAGTAAAGAAAAAGAAAAGGAAAAACTGAAAAACGTCGGGTTATAGGTGTGTCTGCTATGCAGGTGAAATATTTGTGAGAATGAGGAATGCCGTGCGTTCTCATGGCGGTAAAAAAAAAAAAAACTTGGCAAAAGTCCTCAACTGTTGATCATAAATCTCAGATATGCATTTCATTGGGCCTCTCAATTATGCTGGCGTTCTACTTAGTTTTGAGGCACGAGAAATATGAGGCGGATGCAAAACACTCTTGCATTCCACTCTATTTTTGATCGTCTTTTGTCTTTTTTTTCCTCATCGCTGCCATCGCCGCTCATGCTCGTGCTTGTGCTCCCGCTGCTGCTGCTGCTGCCCG
Organism: Distichodus sexfasciatus; assembly: GCA_032718565.1. NCBI lineage: Eukaryota > Metazoa > Chordata > Actinopteri > Characiformes > Distichodontidae > Distichodus > Distichodus sexfasciatus. The sequence goes on along the minus strand of JAVGVS010000498.1, from coordinate 248,967 downwards.
CTGCCACCGCCGACCCGGCAGGTTCCTCCGGTTGGAAAAAGGGGGAAAAGAATGCAACATTTCTCTATTTGTCTGTTTTCACTCTCAACACTGTCTTGTTTGCGGTTACTCGCGGTTTGGTTTCAACCGCAGCGAAGCTGTTACGTGTTTGTTGCTCGCTTTTGGGGTATTTACTTGCAGGGAAGCAGGGGCCGCAATTTTAAAACGGGACACTCTTTAACCCCCAACAAAAGCATTAAAGGAAAATGGAAGATGGCTAAGGGTTAAAAATAGAAAATTAGCAAGACGCATGCCGGAATGCGTCGGGGCGCTCCCTCTCCCCCCACCTCCATCCCTCCCCCTCCTTCCTCCCCATCCAAACACTGGGCCTGCATTGTTATGTACGATCAGATCCTGCCAGTTCCTCCTCTAAGCTCCTTGTCACATTTTGACAATGAAGTGCAACAGAAGAATTGGGTTCATCATGCTAAATGCTTGCAGAAGCGTACTCCTTGTTATAGCAAACAGGAGCAGCATGGGACTTTAAGCGCTGGCAGTCGTTATCATTCAGTCCAGTCTGTTTAACACAAAATTAAAACAAGAACAGGTAGTGCCTCATGAATTAATAGCAGCTTTTGTTGCCGAGTAGAGATTGGAGTTGCTGAGGAGATAGAAAATAAATGAGAGACCAGGTTTAAATTATTATTACTTTTTTCACTGCGCTCGTGTGCTCTCCAAGGTTAACAAACTGCGAGCTGTCCTGATCACTCAAAGAGGTGGAGCGAGAGAGAGGGGGGGGGGAAGAGGGGGAGGGAGGAGAAGAGAGACGAAGGAGGGATGAGGGATAAAGGGGTTGGGTGAACGGGAGAGGGAGACGTTAAGAGGAAGTGAGGGAGAAAGCAGAGAGAGAGAGAGAGAGAGAGAGAGAGGGATTGAGACATGGAGAGAGAGAGAAAGGGAAGAGGAAGGGAGGGAAAATGAGTGGATAGAAAGAGGGGCTGAGAAGTGAAAGAAAGAAAGAAAGAAAGAAAGAAAGGGGGAAAAAATGAAAAAGAGTGGAAGATGTTGATAGGAAGTGAGACAAAGAGAGAATGGGTAAGAGAGATGGATGGATGGATGGATGGAGGGAGAGCCAGAGAAAGAGAGAGTGAGAAAGAAGAAAGGGGACATGTTGACAGAAGGAGACTGAGACGGAAAATGAGAGAGTGAGGGACTGGGACATGGAGAGAGAGAGACAGAGAGAGAGAGAAGAGGAGGAGGAGGAGGAGGAGGAGAGAGGGGAAGAGAGACGAGGGAGGGATGAGGGATAATGGGTGGGTGAACGGAAGAGGGAGACGTTAAGAGGGAGTGAGGGAGAAGGGAGAGAGAGAGAGAGAGAGAGAATGGAGGGAGGGAGGGAAAATGAAAAGGAGAGCAAGATTTTTATAGGAAGTGAGACAAAGAGAGAGTGGGTGAGAGAGATGGATGGATGGAAGGATGGATAGAAAGTGGGTTTGAGAGATAGGGAAAGAGAGAGAGAGAGAATGGATGGATGGATGAGAAATGGATGGATGGAAACGTGGATAGAAAGAGGGGTTAACAGATATAGAGAGGGAGTGAGAGAATAAGAAAGAAATAAAGAACGAGGAAAAAAAGGGAGGGAAAATGAAAAGATCTTAATAGGAAGTGAGGCAAAGAGAAATGGATGAGAGTGATGGGAGGATGATAAAAAGAGGAATTGAGAGGAATAAAGAGAGAGAGAGAGAGAGAGAGATCCTCACACCAGCGTTACCGCGGCTACCGTTTCTGGCACGCGCTCAGTAGCTCCCTGCTCTTCCGCCTACATACATCACCGCCACCGCCGACCATCCCAGCGTGCCGTTTGCTTACGGAGGCGTCGGGAGAAAGCGGTCACACTCGACTTGGCTTTACTGCCAAATAGCAAGGTCATGACGCCTCATAAAACCCTCCCTCGATCTCATCTCGGGATTACCGATTCCACGCAAATTATCATCACCGACTCTGCTGAAATATTTAGCAAAGCGGTTAAACGGGTGCAGCACCTGCTCTCTGGATAAGGGGGGGAGCATCACCCGCCACCTCATTCCTGCTGTGGCATCGTCCAGCGGCACGGGTCACGTCAGGGGTCGCAGGGTTAATTTTGACAGATACTTTAGATTAAGTCAGAAAAATGATTTTTAGTTTAAGTTGACAAAATGTAGCTAGGGGGGCGGCACCGTGGCGCAGCGGTTAGCGCTGCCGCCTCACAGCGAGAAGGTCCCCGGGGATGTCCGAAGGGCCTTTCTGTGAGTGGGTTTCCTCCGGGCACTCTGGCTTCCTCCCACAGTCCAAAGGCATGCACTATAGGTTAATTGGCGACTCTAAAATTGGTCCCGTAAGGTGTGATTGTGAGTGTGTGAGTGTGTGTGTGCCCTGTGGTATGTTGGCGCCTGCTCAGGGTTGTTCCCTGCCTTGCGCCCGCAGGTTCCCGGGTTAGGCTCCGGTCCCCCCGCGACCCCAGTCGGGATTAAGCGGTTGAGATAATGAATGAATGAATGAATGAATGAAAATGTAGCTAGATTTTAGAGACGCACCAATCCAACCTTTTTCAATTCCGATACCGATGCCGATACTTTGGGGATGGGCCGATCCCGAGTACCGATCTGATACCAGTTTGTAATAAATAAGTTGTGTATTTCTCTGTGCGGAAGAGGCAGAGATTATTCTGTTCTGCTTAAGGAAGTCCTTGACTTAAATCCCGTTCTCCTACTAAAACAGTGGAATAATTACACACCCATATGTATATGCTCAATTATTTGTTAGTAAAATAACATCTCAAAAATGATGCATTTAAACACAGGTGTGTAATTTCGTGACGGTCCCTAATCCTGCGGCGCTAAAACCATCAGGAACACTGAGATCGCGAGCGAGCGAGAGCTGGTGTTGTTAAGGAAATTAAACAGTATAATCGTGTGATGTGATTTTGGGCTTGTAGTGTGTTGCGTTGCTTGTTCTGCTCGTTATCATATCAATATGTAGGTAGTAGTGTGAATGTTGGGCAGTAGTGCCCAGTGTCACTGATCCCCGATTCCGGCCATTTGACTCGGAATCAGACCAATTTCCCATCCACATATCGGACCATATGCATCCCCATTACATCTGAATCATCTCGAACGCTGGTAACGTTTAGGGAGTTTGCCCCTTAAGCCAAAGGTCGCCGGTTCAAATCTCAGACCGGTAAAGGTACCACTGAGGTACTTATCAGCAAGATACCATTACCAAGCACTGCTCCCAGGGCGCTGCCAAAAAACGCTGCCCACTGCTCCTTCACGGATGGGCCAAATACGGAGGTCACATGTAGTTGTGGTGCACTGTGTGCTGTGCTGTGTTCACAATGACATAATCGCCTAAATTCACTTGAAACAAATATAGATATGGGCACAACTTTATCAAATATCTATATTTAATTAATCACTGCTTTGTCTTAGTCACAAAGAAAGTCACTGAGCAGCATTTTTCATCAACGTTTTTCCTAAGAAAAGCAACACTTTTCACTGTATTTATTTTTGAACCCGGGGACAGGCGTTTGACGGCAGGTCCGGCTCTTCGTTGCGTGGCGTGAGCTGGGTGTGAGGCTAATAGCGTGTTTTATGTGACAGGCTATGAATAGATATTCACCTCCGTAAGTAATGCAAATTATTTTTTTGTCTGCTGTCTCATTGTTTTGCAGATGAAGTAAGACAGCGAGAGGAGTGACCCGCCCTGTCGGAGCGAGAGAGAGAGAGAGAGAGAGAGGAGGTAGGACCCCTGTGACCTTCTGAGTAATGTCGGTACCCTCGGTCCTCGCCCCTTGTGTCCCCCTAAAGGGAAATGGAGTGTCCTTATTCGTTACGCCGGGATCGATGCGGCCGAGGCTATAAAAAGAGATAAATGATTTAACTAGTTTCACAACATTTTTTTGCTTTGGACTTTATTAACCTCCTCTCGGGCGCCGGCCAGACAGAGTGGCCCAAGTCGCTGTTACTGTTGCAGTTCTGGCGTTTATCCTCTTATCACGTTGCTGAAAATCTCGAAGCTGATTCTGATTTTGAAAAAATGCACCAGAAGGTTTCACTTTCACGTCTCACCCACCACTTGGCATGTGTTCACACTTAACACAATTAAGCAAATTACGTGAAAAATAAGCCCTAAATGCACTGCTGGGTTTGTGCTATAAAACGTGTTGATGATGAATTGAAAGTGAAAATGTATAAACAAGGACCAAGATTCGAGGAAATATTTTATATTTATCACAGAAAATACAGAAGCTGACGGACTTCAAAAAATGAGGAATTTTCAGCTTTAGTTTCTGTTCTTTTTGATATCTCGTAAAGTCAGAGGTGATAAAAGTAGACTAAAAAAAAGTGCTGATTCATACGACAGCGTATTAGGGCCAAAAGTGGGGTAGAGGGAGCGGTGGGGTAAAATTCCAAGAAAAATTCCAAGATTAAAGTCATACATTTATGAGAAGAAAATAAATTGAATATCTGACTTTTTTCTTGCAAATTTGTGTTTTTTCCTCCTAAATTTGTTACTTTAATCTCAGAGATTATCAGATTTTTATTCTTGTAAATCTGCAACTTTAATCTTGGATTATCTGTTGTTTTTTTATCAGTATTTTAACCACCTTCTTTTTTTTCTTTTTAATCTACAATCACCCTAATATGCCATCGTAGATTCAACTAGTTTACTCAAGTAATGAGGTACAGGCTCTAAAATTTACTCAAAATATAAACATACAAAGTAACGAGCCTGTTTGTAAAATGTAAGATGTACAAATTACAAATGTTAGTGTAAATGCAGGGAGTAAGAGTAGAAAGTCATCAGAAAAACAAAGACTTAAGAAAAGTTCAGACACCTGAGAATTCTGTTCAAGTACAGTAACAAAGTATTCCTACTTCACTACTTCCCACCTTGTAATATCATCGGTGAGTCTTAACGTCTGGCTAATATTAACGGCGGTGTTACGAGGTGGAAATAATAATAGTAATTATTATTATTAGTATTATTATTATTATTACACATTTTATTTGTGGGCGCTTTTCTATAACCCAAGGTCACCTTACATAACACATAAATAGACAAACAATAAAAACAAATAAAAAAAAGTTAAAAAAACAAATGTACATGATTAGACAACAGTTGGGTTAAAGTCAGTAAGCTAATTTAAACAGATGGCTTTTGAGTTTTGACCTAAATAATGGAAAATATTTCAATCAATATTTCTGATAACAGGCGGAAGTGAGTTGCAGAGTCGGGGAGCAGAGCGACTGAAAGCTCTGTTTCCCATGGCGATGAGGCGGGCAGAGGGAACAGTAAGATGGGGGGCAGATGAAGATCTGAAGTAGTGAAGTAGGAATACTTGGTTACTGTACTTGAGTAGAATTTTCAGGTGTCTGGAATTTATTTTTCTTGGTGACTTTCTTATTTTATCACTTTCAGTTTCACTTTCTACACTGCAAGAAATCAGTCTCAGAAAATAAGAAAAAGAAAAGCATAATAAGAAAAAAGGTACCAGAATCAAGCAAAATTATCTGGCAATATAGTGAGAAAATTTATCTTGTAAAGATCTCCTAAAACAAGAAAAAAATCTTTCAATTTTTCCATGTTTTTAGCTTAAATATTCTTAAAATAAGCAAAGTTGTCATGAATTTCTTAACTGGTAGTGGAGAGCATGAGAACCTTTCCGTTCTCTTAATTAAATTTCTTATTTCATTTTAAGAAGTTCTTATAATCAGTACATTTTTCTTAATGAGATAATTGTAGCCAGTGTTTCTTAAAATTAGATTATTTATCTTATACATACAAGTCAAATCAAGTCAGTGATTCTTAAAATAAAAAAAACAAGATCTGCTTTTTCTTTTTAAGATTTTCTGGCTTGTTAAGATTTCATTTTTTGTAGTGTAAAAGGAGCTCATTGCTTTTTGTGATTATTATGTGCATCATGAGCACATTTTAGAGTACTTTATTACTTTAGTACTTTATGTGAGGAGAGATGGAAAGCGAGGGGGACTTGATGGTATGTGTGTGTGATTTTGTGTGTGTGTTGTTGGCTCATGTCAGGCCGAGGGGAGGGGAGGGGGTCATCTTTCTGACCACATTGGGTTGAAGGTGGGGGTGGAGGGGTTGGGTGGGGGTCGGTCATGATATGCCTTGCACGTAACGTAACACTGCCACGAACCAGTCTTTTGTCTTGCTTGCGTCTGTCAGCACGGAGACGCACACACACACACACACACACACTTACGGCATCGATCACGTCTGAGCTGTGTCCCCACAACACCAGTGACGAGGAAACAGCCCCAAGCAAAGTGTTTTTGTGTCAGTCAGGCCGGCGTGTGTCATCGGTTCGGACTGCGTTTCGGACGGGGTGGTGTCATGGAGGTTTTTTGGTGATTGATAGGAACTAACTCATGTGTTGTTCTCTCCATTGCTTCTTTTACTTCTTCTTCTTCTTCTTCTTGGGTCTCAGCAGTCACCTTGTTCTCTTCTTTACTCCGCTTTTCTTCTTCCCACTTTTAGTGTCTTTAACTCCCTCCACGGTTTTTGTCGTAGAGATGTTGTTCATGACTTAAAATTTTCATTTCATTCAAGACCCGAACTATTGCATTTTTTTGTTAATAGCTCAACTGCAACTGTAATATTTTTCCCTTTTAGACCAAATTGGCACAGTTAGTAGTGTAATGGTTAGGGAGTTGCCGCTGTGACCAGAAGGTCGCCGGTTCGAATCCCAGGCTGGTAAAGGTACCTCTGAGGTACTCATGAGCAAGGCACTTTCCATAAGCACTGCTTCCCATGCACTGCCAAAACATCTGCCCACTGCTCCTTCATGGATGCAGAGGTCACTTCATTTTGGTGTCCAAAATGACAATCACTCACTTAAGCAATTTGTAATTCCCTGTTTTGGCCACAGGGGGCGCCACTGTTAATGAGAACTGTAGTCTCTTTGTGGACTACTGCTTTTCTTGTGGTGAGCTCGTTTCTGACGTGAGCTTCACATTCACTCAACGGCTCAAAGTTTAACAGCTAGATCAAGTATAATCAGCACAAACATCTATAAACAGCTTTTATCATTTCTTCTTTTTAAATTTTTACTTTTTCTTTCTGTTCTTTTTTTTTCTTTTGCTTCTTTCTCTTCATCTTGATCCTCATTTTCATCTTCACCTTCATCTTCGGTTTGCATGCTCTCGGCGTGTTTGCGTGGGTTTCCTTCGGTTGCTCCGGTTTCTTCCCACAGTCCAAAAGCATGCTCTATAGGTTAATTGGCGACACTAAACTGGCCCGGTAAGGTGTGAATGTGAGCGTGATTGTGTGAGTGTGTGCACCCTGCGGTGTGTTGGCGCCTGCCCAGGGTTGAGCCCCGCCTTGCGCCCGTAAGTGCCCAGGTTCCCCCGTCCGTGACGCCAATTGGGACTAAGCGGTTCGGATAATGAAAGAAAGAATGAGTGAAAGTTTGACTTGTCAAGCTGATGTCGGTGGTGTTTAAGACTGTGGGCCTCGCCGGTCTGGTGTTGGTGTTTTGTTTTGTGTTGTTCTTCTTTTTGCTCCGAAACACAGCAATGTTTCTCCCACTTCTCGGCCTAATAAGCGGTATGTTTTAGGAGTCCCCAGTTTGCCCGGGCACAGGAGGAGGAGAGGGAGGAGGAGGAGGAGAGCGTGCCAAGCCCGGCAGCTCGTGCATCATGACCCAATTCTCCCCTCGCCGCAAACCTGAATGGCTGGAGTGTAGTTAGCTTAATTGGGTCTTGATATATTTAATTCGGCTAATCAGAAAGCCCAACCGGCTCCAGCACGGGGGCCCGCGTGCCTTTCTGCTCTCCACAAAAGCTCCCAGAGACCGGGGCGGGCGCCGAGCGCGAGCCTCCCCGAATGGATTCCCCCTTTCTCAAACAGTGGGAAGAAAATTAAACTGCCAAATTTGTTTTCATGGGTTTCAGGGCTTCTGTGGGGAGTTGAAAGCTTTTAATTGCGCTAGCTGTGAAGAATTGGGTTGGGCTGCGTTTAAAACAACAAGGCAGAAAAAGGGCGGGAGAGAGGGAGGGAGGGGGGGTTGCAAAAAAAGAAGAAGAAACAGGCAGTTTCCTTCACCCTCGACGGCTTTTTAAAGATCGCCAGGGTCACATGTAGCACAAAGACAAACCCGTGTCAGATTTTAGAACGGATGGCATCTTATGTCTTTAGTAATTACACAGACGCATCGTAAACCGTCTATTAAACGCGCCGAAAGGGCCGTGCTCGCGTTTTTCCGTGTGTGCCACGCTTCTAAATCACTGGCGGATTTTTTGTTTGTCTATTGTCCCGATAAAAAGCATATGAAAGGATAATTATTGTATTTTCGGTTTTAAACTTTACAACGCCTCCCCGGATCTGCGAAAGCTCTCTTATTTGCCATGAAATTTTTTCTCACCCTCTTTGCGCTCTCTCTATTTTCCACCCTAAATGCGCTCTTTTGCCTTTCTTTCCCGCCCTTTCCGAGTGTGTCAAAACAAGTTGAGCCGACGTGGAAACGGTGGCCCTGTGTAAATATTTATGATGTAACATCTCCATGTGAATAGACCCACGTCCGAGCCCATCCATCACCGCCAACGTCCCCCTCCACCAAAATCCCGATCGGGCCGCAGGAAGCATCCCCCCCCCAGTCCCCTTTGCGCTCAAAGGGTTCGTTTTTCTTCTCGGCCGAGGGTCTCGTTGCCGGCGGGACGTTTTCCCCCCAACCTCCTGGTTCTTTTTCATGATTCTCTTTCACCCTCCCCAGAAAATGTAAAAAAAATAAATAACTTCAAAGGCTGCCAAGTCCCTTTGTCCTGAGCCCCCCTCGAAATATGTGGCAACAGAAATATGCGACGTAGTTCAAATTACGGCGGTAGAGCTGGTTAAAAGCAGAGCGTTCCACTGCCCGTCGATGGAAGGGCTGTGGCGATTGCTTGGTGCTAACTGGGTGTTTGTCTCATGCTTGAATGAGTCTGAGCACGGGGTTGCAGAAAATCCTCTAAATTATGCGTCCCGCGCCATACGGAGCTTGGAGTGGCCTTGTAATTCTTTACGATGGCGTTGTGGACATATATTGTACTCGTGTCGAGGCTTTTGGAAAACGGCGTTTCATTATATGGAGTGGCAAAAACTGTGAGTGCCGGCTCTGCATGTTAACGACCAAATCAGGGGGAAAAGACCTGCTGTAGATTTAGAGAGAATATGAGGTTTTTTTGGCTTGACAACTTGATGCTATCACTTTGGCAGATAATCATCATAATTCTTTCTGCTCATAAAGTCTTTTAAAGTGGTAAAAATCACTCAGGAATTGGTTAATCTGAAACCTCACCACAGAGAGATTCTTCAGCATCCTGTACCCGGCAGCAATTCGTGTCTCATAATTATATTTTTTAGACGGACATAAAACTCCCAGAGGCATTTCTAAATATCTCTTAAACCTGTCTGTTCTGGTTCTGAAAACAGTAGCGGTATAGACACATACTTAGATATCCAAGACAAAATGTTGAATTTTTGCGCCTTTTCCGCAATCCTCTTTTTAAAGACAACAGCAGGCAAATGTCACCGGATGTGAGACAGACAAGAAAAGACAGATTTATAAACGACTAAATGTTCTGTTCAACAAAAATAGCACATGAATATTATCTAAGGGGGGGGGAAAGGGAACCTGTTTTTAAAATGCCCTCTTCTGATCATAAGATAAGGACTAGAAAGCAGATGAGAGATGCCTGAAGTCCCATATTGAGAAGACAGGGCTGCGCTTTTACTTTTTCTGCAGGGAAAGTGTAGTTTGAGTGTCTTTTGCGTGAGACTGGTAACAGACAGTAAAGAGAGCACAGAGGGAGGGTGTAAAGTGATAATAAAATAGGGCCTAAAACAGAGCCCTGAGGCACTCCACAAGCAAGAAGTGTCACAGATAAGGAAACCTTGACTATTCTCAGCTTACATTTGGTATGTGAGGCAGATTGTATTGAAGACGTCACTCATATACGTAAAGGTCCAGTATTAAAGGGTTCCCTTCTTTTTACTGTCCCTGGACATTCCTCTTGTACCCACTGCACAACACCACCCAGTTTAAAATGTGTTTTAGACAAAAGCTTCTGCTAAATGCCATAAATGTCAATTTGTTTAATAGGGTGAGGGACGTACAGGTGGAATTCCAGCTTTAAAGACCCTGACACCTTAAACTATGGAGACAAAACTAATAAGCCTCAAGGGGAAGTGAGTTATTATTTGTCATTGTAAACACAGCACAGTATACAGAGAGCCACAACAAAATTGACCTCTGCATTTGACCCATCCGTGAAGGGACAGTGGGCAGCTGGGGAGCAGTGACTGGGGACGGTGCCTTGCTCATGAGTACCTTTCCTCGTCTGGGATTCGAACCAGCGACCCTCCGTTGGCGAGGTGAAAGCCCTAACGCTTGATGAACAGAGTGATAAAGAATATAAAAAGTGAGCCGCAGCAAAGCTTCAATGCAAACAGGTTTACTTGAAAATATAGACTGTCTTACTACTTTTAACATTTTGCGTTTAACGTTTTTAAAATTAATTGACTTTAAGAGTATCCTACAGCACAAATGTTAAGTATTGTTGGATGAACTAGCTGCAGTGTAGCTAGTTACTCTTTCCTCCGTAGCTTGTAATGTAGCTAACTACCAGTGTTGGGGAGTAACGGAATACATGTAGCGACATATTCCGATTACAAATTATGGGTAACTGTATTCCGTTACAGTTGCAGTTTAAATAGATGGTAATCGAAATACAGTTACATTGTTAAAATTACTGGATTACATGAAAGTATTTTTCAGCGTCACATGTTTATCCTCTCTAATAAATTTTGGCAATTCCATTCATTACCGGAAGCGTACCATTAAGTTGCTGCAGTCACACAATAGAGGAGTCAGAGCTGGAGCCAGCTGTCGTGGAATCTGCCCAACATCGCTAACTACTGTATTACGGCTGTAACTTTTAATATTTAATATTACTTTTAATCAGAAACTTGTTGCTTGAAAAACTACCGTCAAAAAGTAGCTGCAAACTAGACCATACCTGGTGTCTTATGGGCTGCCTTTAAATCTACTTAAATCTACTATAGCAAAACTTTCAAAATGTATCTTGAAATTTATTTTCAAAAATTCCAGTATTGCAGTAATTGTCGTGTGAAAACTCCTGCGTTCGTGTTTATTGTCCCCATGAGCCTCAGCGCCGGAGCGCTCACGCGTCACACACCTCGAGTGTGCTGGAGACAGGCGTGGCCTCCTGCTGAATCGGGTGTATTTGTACCTTCTCACCTCTTACACAATCCCTCCTGCTTGGTGGGAAATTAGGTATTGCAGAGGAGTCTCTCAATAGAGCAACATTACAGTGTCTCTCTCCCTCTCTGTGCTTTTTTATCACAACAGACGGTTGCTAAGATGTAATTATCGCTGTCTCCCTCTGATAGACTGAGCCCGGGTCTGAAAAGGTAATATGGATTATCACAATAGTTCTACGGCTCAATACTGCTATCTAACTTTATCCATTTATCTGCAATGATGGGAATCCTTTGTGTTGTGCGGCCGTGTAGCATCTATCTAAATAATAAAGCCCATTGTCTCGCTCCCGAACAGACCGGCTTGTCTTTTTAATTTCACCAGTTTTATTATTGTTAATATTCACGTGGCGGCGGCGGAGGCGGAGGCGTGGGGACGAAACTAAAATATTGAACCAAAACCAGGGCTATGGGAGAAGTGAGGAGAAAGCGGGAGTAGTTGGAGAGAAAGTGGAGCGGTTAAACGCGGTATAAATCTCTCAGCGAAGCCTCGTTTCAGACGCGTCCATTTTCCACCGCCTTCGAGTATCTGTTTACCATCAAAGCAGAAATATGTCTCCGTGACGACCATTTATTATAGCCATTCACCATTAGGGATGCATCTCTCTCTCTCTCTTTCTCTCACACTCTCTCTCTCTCTTAATCAATCCATCTGTCTGTTGTTCTCTCACAGCTTCTCTGTGTCACTTCGTCTCCCTCTCTGAATCTCTCTCACTCACATACTCACTCTATCTATTCATCCATCCATCCATCCGTCCGTCTATCTGTCTGTCCATTCATGCATCTGTCTATCTATCTATCTATCTATCTATCTATCTATCTATCTATCTATCTATCTATCTATCTGTCTCTCTGTCTGTCTGTCTGTCTGTCTGTCTATCTATCTATCTACTGTGTCTGCCTGTCTGTCTGTCTGTCTGTATATCTATCTATTGTATCTGTCTATCTGTCAGTCCGTCTATCTGTCCATGTATCTGTCCGTCTGTCTGTCCATCCTTCCATCTATCAATCTATATGTCTGTCTAGACTTAAATCAACAACTGGTTTAAGATACCGCCAGTGAAAGTTACACAGAGTAACAAAGGCTGTTAGAGAAGAGTCAGAGGTCTTTACATTTAAAATTCAAAATTTACAACAGATTTTAAAAATTAACCTTAAACTTATTTTTTAGTTTATTTTTATTTTAGTTTATAAAACTTAGTTTTATTTTTTGTATGTGAAACTAAATCTCTAAAAATAAAAATATAGAGGAAATATGTTCCTAAAGCTGACATTAATATTATAAACAGTAAGTACATGTGTGTATTATAAGATAACAATGTAAAGTACAGTGTGTCTTTTTATTGCTAAAAAAACAAAAAAACAAAAACAAAGGCTGAATTGATTATTCCATTTGGACTCTTAATTTTACCCGGATGCTGTTTGCAGCAAAGCGTTGTTTAGGCCCAAACAGTTTGGATCCGGAGCAAAAAGTCTGGCTTCTGGAACGGCCCAGAGCAGCATTACTGTGACAAAAACTATTCTTTCGTCAGAAACGCAGCTCCTATTGCTAACGGGACGCGGCTTGTTGAATTTCGGCATCCCAACAAAAGGCCGCGTGGTTGTGCGGAGCTAAACTGCACACAGCCACCTGGCTCCTCTCTCGACACTCTTTTGTATTTTAGGATTTATTCAACAAAAACCCTGAAACATAGAGCGGCGGAGAGGGGGAAAAAGAGAGCTAAACTGACTTTTCAGGTTTTAATGGGAGAGCAAACAACAGCGCAAAGCATAAAATTAATTGATTGTTGAGCAACACAGAGCCTGTGTTATCATGTTTCCCTGGTAACATGAAATTATTGTCTGGTTGCTTAGATGAATTCAAGCAAAACAGACTCTAATTCATATGAACTCTGTTATGTGTGTGCTTTTTTTTCTCTCTCTCTCTCTCTCTCTCTCTCTCTCTCCCTTCCAGCCAGCAGTAGAAAAATCAATGGAAAGAGGCCCTCATGTGCTGACCGGCCCAGCTTATAATCAATAATTATTGTAAGCAGGGATACAGTGTCATGCCTTGATGGGTGCAGGTTAGACATTCAAAGATATTGAATGCTCATATTTATAGAAAAAACGTTCAAATGATGAACAGCAGTGCCGATATCTCAATTTTAGGCGGCGGAAAAAGGTCACGGGGCCCATTTGGTCGGGCAGCGTCGTTGAACCGGCCGGACGGCAGAATGGAGGATTCGGTTGAGCGATTGGTCAAGGTCGTCTAAAGAGACGTGGCGCTCAGCCCGGGGCACACCTGCCTAAATAAAGAAATAAATAAATGGGAAACAAAAGCTCCACCCTGGATATTTTTACGCACCAACAGAACATTTAGTCTGTGCTCACATTGCAAGCCTAAAATCAAGATTTATTCTCAAAGACATTCACATGTGATGTTCAAACATGATTAACACCAGGCTAATATGGTCATAATGTTATGGCTGATCGGTGTGTATTATACCTCTGGTGAAATAGGGCCTTCTGGAGAACGTTAAGATCTTTTAAAGTATAATAACTGTGGAATTGAAGAAAACTCAACGACACCAACATGCAGAAACATGCACGCAATAAAATAAGAAGTCTCTTCAGCAGCTTCTGTTCTAACCTAGCAACAAACCCTAAATTAAGCCGTATTTATGAACGTCGGAATCTTTGTGAAAACTGTGTAAGTGGATTTAAGAACAACTTTCTTCTTGAAAAATGGGGGGTGAATGAGGATCAGTGTCTTTTACAGCTAATGTGAAGTGTTCAGTATGAAGTGATATACAGACAAACAAGTAGAAGGATCTGCAGATGTTAATGAGGGCGGCACGGTGGTTAGCGCTGACGCCTCACAGCAGCGTGGCCCTGACTGGGATTAAGCAGTTCAGATAATGAGCGAATCTGCGCACGTCCCTCAACCAGTGAGAGAGCTGCTTTGCTAAAATATTTGTACAGACAAACTAGATTGATTTTGAACATCTGACAGCCCACCGGTTAACATTTTAGACCTGTCTCGCCTTGTCAAACATTGTCAAACATCTATTTTTAGCTTGTCTCGTCTTAGTTGAGGAATAAGAACTCGTTTTTCAGGCAGTCGTTTTTCAGCATACTTTTCATTCACAAAATTAACTCCGGCTGCTAACGCTTTGGAGTAGAGAAACTGGTGAAAGTAATTGATTATTTGGCATTGTGAACACACCACAGCACAGCACACAGTGCACCACAACCAAATGTGACCTCTGCATTTGACCCATCCGTGAAGTAGCAGTGGGCAGTTGACATGGGCAGCGCCCGGGGAGTAGTGCTTGGGGGCGGTACCTTGCTCATGAGTACCTCGGTGATACCTTGACCGGTCCTCGGATTCGAACCGGCGACCTTCTGATCATGGGGCGAACTGTTACGCTATCTGAATTAATGCATTGTGAAATATATTATTTTGTTGTGCGTGAGATTTTATTGGGGCACAGCACATAAATAGCGGGACACGTGGTCCAGTAAAAGGGGTTGTTTTACACCTGGGGGTTTGTCACGTCCTAAAAGAATAGGTCAAGTGTCGACGGTTTGACATCAGTGTGGTTGGGGGGAAAATAATCCAGTGTGTCATTCGATGCTGTTCTACACATCTGCCTACTTTTTACAAAAAACTAAAGAAGGTGACGCCCTTTTGTCGTTGAACTGGGAACGTTTTGGGCCGTTATGAGGAACGACCTCAAACTCAAACTGAAAGACTGTGAGAGTTCTGAACTTCTGTGAGAGAGTACATTAGAGGAACCTAATTTGTTTGGGGAGTGTCTCCCGTGTGACAGTGGCTTTCCACATTCATATCTATTATCGGCTGATAAATTACAGAAAACGGCCACCGCTGCCTTCGCTCCCGTATATTTCAGCTCTGTGTCAAACACGGAGGCCGGCGGCACGAGGAGAAGCGAGAGAAGAGGGAAGGCCTCGAAGACGAAGCTGACGATCTCAGCTCGAGGTTTATTTCTCAGCCCCAGCTCCAGCCTCGGTCCGGACGTTGACGGGGACGGGGCACACCGCTTGGCTTTAATTTTTTGGTCATTTATTTCAGCAACTGACACTCTGTGTCATATTTCTTGCCTTCGCCCAAACCAGCTGTCAGCATTTGTGGGCTCTGGCTCCTCTCTCGCCGCTCCGAGGTCGGCTTTTAAACAAACTTTGCGGCGGTGGTTTGGGAGAGAGCGCTCTTAAAACCTACAGACACGTTTCTTACACTTAGTAAATTCTGCTTGATTTGCACACGGAGCTGCCTGTTTGATGAGCTCCACCCGAGTCTTCTTTTTATGACCTTTATAACTTTGTTCAAACAAAAACGTGGTCTCGTCATCTCTTCTTGTCGTTTCTTTTAGTTTTGCATACTCGCTCTCTCACTCGCTCTCTCTCTCTCTCTCTCTCTCTCTCTCTCTCTCTTCTGTGTGTCCCATTGAAAGACAAACAGTCCTTATTGATCTAATCTGGTTACTGTTTCTATGCTCACCATCGAAAAAATGCCCTCCTCCCCCACTCCGCCCATCCGCCTGACCCACATCACGCTCAAACTGGCCTGCTTTTTCTGCCCTGCCGTTTTAATAAAAAACAATAACCAGTGTGAGAGATGCGGCCAGAGTTTTTGAACATCCTTTCCGCTCAATGCGCTGGACTTTAGGCTTCTTTCTCTGCTAAATTGCTGATTTACTGAGGTACTCATGAGCAAGGTACCGTCTCCAAACACTGCTCTCCGGGTGCTGCGTGTCAGCTGCCCACAGCTCCTTTATGGTCTAAGGCAGAGGTCACATTTCATTGTGGTGCACTGTGTGGTATGTTCACAATTTAAGTGACTGTCATTGTGAACACAGCTCAGCACGGTACACCATACAGCACAACAAAATGTGACGTCTGTGCATGACTTATCCGTGGAAGAGCAGTGGCCAGCTTTTTTGGCACTTGTGGATGGTACATACTCATGAGTACCTCAGTGGTACCTTTACCTTTCCAGGACTTGAACTGCTGACCTTCCGATCACAGGCCCGAATCCCTAACCGTTACTCTGCCAAGTGTCTTGTGACAGATGACGGTAATGATAAATAATCACTCACTTAAATTGACTTGAAAACTGTCTTTTTGAGCCTTGTTTCTTTGTTTATCTTCCATTTTGAAGTCTGTTTTGGTGAGGATCATGTCATTTCCTGTGCCAATTCTCGCATAACTCTTAGTGATGGAACATCGCTTTTATAGACCAGACGGAGCTGTCGTGCTAAAAGTTGGTGTAGTTAAAGTGAGTGATTATTTGTCATTGTGAACACAGCACAGTACAGCACACAGTGCACCACAACCAAGTGTGAGCCATCCGTGAAGCACCATTGAGCTGCTTTTTGCCAGCACTCGGGGAGCAGTGTTTGGGGACAGTACTTTGTTCATGAGTCCCTCAGTGGTACCTTTACTGGTCTGGAACTTGGACCAGCGAGCTTCCGATCACAGGGGTCACTCCCTAACCGTTATGCTACAGACCGCCCCATGTTGCTAGTTGGTGGTGCCCTGTTGCTGCTCTGTTCACACAACACAACTGTCTGATTTGGTCGATTCACAAACACAATCGATTCACAATCAATTCCAGTTTGTAGAAGTTTCTAGAAGCCTTGTTCTGTGTTGTACCGTGTCCAGTACCGGCTCTGTATTTTTGACCAGAAGTGATTTGTGCCGGAGCAGTGACCGAGTCCCCTTCACACTAGCGTCTGCCTGTAAAATTTTTGCTGTCCTTGCTATTCAGCCAATTACAGCAAAAGGGCTTTAGTGATTTTTTTTCTCTCTCCCCCACCCTTCTCTCTAGCCAGGTTTTATTTATTTATATATTTCACAGATGAATGCAAAGCATCTCTGAAGGTTAAAAAAATTGCTGAGTTTCAGAGAGCCTGTAACGTAAACTTTTCCCCCTCCTCCTCCTCCTCCTCAGCTACATCTGCACTGATCAATAGATGTCAACTCGGCTCACTTTGCGAAGCACAAACGCCTGGACGATGTAAAAATTCACTTCGGGAAGGTTTCCCGTTTCGGGCCTCCAATTTAGGCATATCCTTGATGTTATTTAGATTCTTGAGGTGTGGTCAGAAAATGAAAAGAAATCACAGGGAAACTGATGCCAAACGGTAGAAGAGAGAGGAATGTGGAATCGGTGCTGACAGGAGGAGCGATAGGAGGAAATAATTTTCAGTTGAAATATTCTTGGTCGTGATGCAGCTCATCAGGCTATTCTAGTGCATGACTATATGACTGTTTTTGGAGGCTGGTTACAAGCACATGTTCATGGACTTTATTGTAGGGCTGCAAATTATATTAAACAGTTATTTTGTTTATTAATTAATCAACCATTTTTCAAATAATTGATTAGTTTTAAAATATACAAAGAACAAGATATGAATCAAAGATATACAGTATCTTTTAAAATTGGATTCAATCTATTTTTTTCAAACATTTAAAATGATTAAAATAATTTTTATAATTACAAATATTTTAGTTATTGCTCATTTTAATGAGTCCTCAGGTCGGCGTTGGGGTCTTTCTGTGTGGAGTTTGCGTGCTCTCTCCATGTTGGTGCAGGTTTTCTCTGGGCCATCCTGTTTCCTCCCACAGTCCAAAAGCATGCACTGTAGGATGGGTTAGCCTAGGATAGGCTCCGGTCTCTGCAAGCCCCATAGGGATTAAGTGCTACAGATAGTGAATAAAAACACAAAGCGCTGGGCAATTAATGGAAAATTTATCAAAAACAGCATTTATGTCTATTATTTGTTAATTCTGTTAATACTTTTTCATTTATACTTTCCCCAGTGTGTGCTCATGTGCTGTCCTCTTAAAAACACCTTACTGTGTGTGTTATCCTGTGTCTTTGCGTGGTCCATTGTGTTCCTTCAGTTATTTTAAAATCATAAAGATTTCCCAGCTTTAATATTTGAGCATATTTACAGTACAAACCTTGTCATTAAATTATGAGGGCATAAAATGAACAAAAACCCCAGAATGAACTGCTGATTAATTAAGTTTAAACCTTCAGTTAATCGTGATATTGATGTGAGGTCATATCGTCCAGCCCTAGTATGTGTTTAACCTCCTTAATAAGAGTTTAGGGGCTTAAACAGAAAAGTGGCATTAACAATGCTGTACACACTGTTGACACAAATGTTTGGGAAGAAAGCCGAGCTTAATAAAAAAACGTACACAAGAACCCGATGCCCGGTGGGGTTTAATGCTAGCATCCTTAAAATTTCAGCCTGCATTTTACTTGAGTTTTATTTTTTTTCCATCTCGGCAGTAAAGTTTGCTTGTTCCTAAATTCTTAATCATCTGCAGGGAGGATGGAAGAAGGCAAACAAAAGTGGGGAGGGGAGGAATGTTGGGATGCAGAACGGCTAAACCACGTGCTAGCTAGCGGCGGCTGCGCGATGGCGAGGCATTAGCCGCTCCCAGGTTGCGCTGAGCCGTGTTGGGGCTAGAGCAGGCCTCCGTGCGTGCGGTTAGCGGCGGGCCGAGCTCTCTCCGAACGCGCCGCACCATCTGCATTTCGCTGTTAACGCGCCTTCACATCCGGGGGAGGATTAGCAGGAAAATCCCCAGGTTTTTCCACCAGTTGACAAATATCAGATTTGTCTCTAAAAATTAGCTCCATCCATATCTCCTGCCATATGACACACACAAAAGATTATCTTTAATACCCAGCCAGCTTGAGTATGGAAAAAGCAGATTATAGTTTCAGTTTAGTAATATGTACCAAGCAGCTTCTGCTGGAGCTCCAGCTTGGCCCTTAGGTGGAACCTTCCGGAGCAGGGCTTTTATTTTCCCTGGATGTTGTTAATAAAGTTTATTAGTGTGAATTAGCATAAAACAAACATGTATGTTTTGGATGCTAGCATGGCAGTATTAATATTACATTATAACAGAAGGGAGGTGCTATGGGGTATACTTCTGTATCTTGCACGATAAGAAAAATACAAAAAAAATCAGAAATAATAATAGCCAATAATAATAATAATAAGAATAATAATAATAATAATAATAATAATAATAAATACACAATACTGTAAGTGAATAATTTTAAAGATTTTTTTAATACATTTTGACTGTTTTGAAATACTTTTTTCAAGAACAATCATGGTATTGATAAAAAAAACAATCAGCTAAGAAAAAACAAATAAGTGTCAAGAAATAACGAAGTATTAAAAATAGTATTTAATGTAATACTGAATTTTTGTTCAGGCGATCTTGTTCTGCAATGAATCTTCTTAATGGTTTTTATCCTGGTGAATGGAGTGCAGTTTCGTTTCATTTTTTTTTTGCAAGTGATAATTAGAGAAAAAACGTGAGAAGAGTTGACTTAAAAGAAATGTACTTCTATGTAATATACTGGTGTTTCAAAAGGGCAGATTAGTTTGAGATTAGATGTTATATTCCTCTTATTTCTTTATTTTTCACAGTGCTCTTCTGGTTTGATAGAAATCAAGTAAGATATTTTCTAGTGCAAGCGCTGCACACACTAGGAAAAACACTGCCGTTTGCCCGGACACTTGAAAGTGTGCAAGCACCTATTTGAAAACACAAACGAACCGATTTATACTATTAAGGCGAAGGACTTCAAATATCTAAGGAGAATATTTCCAGCATTTGTTTGGGATTGAAAAACGCGGGGAACGCCTCAAAAGATCGCCATGTTCTGCTTATGGTGATCTCTTTCAACTGCATATAAGTGCGTAGCACCAGTTTTCAAACTTTGCAGGTTTGTGGTCAAGTAGCAAAGGCGTAAAAAATTTATTAAACACTTAAACAAGCGGACAACAACACCTAATCTGTTGGAAAATAAATTCAAAAATAAATCAGTTAACTGGCTATATATTTTACGTGAATATCCTTTAATGCACCTAATCTTTATTACTTTTGAAGGAAAGCATTTCATGAATAGTCAGGGAAATGACCTGTTCTAAAAACAGTACAGAACATTTCTTGTTTTTTTCATTAGCACCACGCTCTTCATTTGCCTCTCAAATATAATAATAAATTAAGACCGCTAACAAATCACGATTTTAGGAGCTATTACGAAGATTCTACTTTTTTTATTCGACTAACTTTTTCGAGTAAGGATTTATCATTTTCAAATCAGTCAGAAAACAATGCGAAAAAAAAAAAAGAAAAAAAAGAGCAGGACAACTCAGTTAATTTATTACATTAGTTTTATTCTTCCATATTTGCTCTGACGAATCTGCTTAAGTCAAACTCCCGCTGTTAAGAACGTAAAAGTTGCCATGTGAAAAGCCAGCCATTGCTTGATGCAGAAATTGTGAACGCACTACATGGCTTTAGTATAACAGCGCTACTTTGGTCGTAAAAAAGATTTATGGTCATACTTTATTTTAATTCAGTTTGTAACGCAAGGCTAGTGCCACTCCTTAAAAAAAAAAAAAAATCTACGTACACCTTAAAAAAAAAAAAAAATAAACGTAAGATTGATGAATAAACTCAAACTAGATGGCGAATAAAAGTCGAAAACTACGAGAACAAAGTCGAATCCATGAGAATAAAAACAAATGTTATTAGAATAAAGTCGAAATGTTACAGAACAAAGTCAAACTACGAACAAAGTCGAAACCACGAGGAATAAAGTCGAAATGTTACGAATAAAGTCGAACTACGAGAATAAAGTCGAACAAACACAGAATAAAGCCGGAAAACTACAGAACAAAGTCGAAACTACGAGAACAAAAGTCGAAACTACTTAGAATAAAGTCAAATGTTACGCAGAATAAAGCTCTAAACTACAGAACAAAGTCGAACCACGAGAATAAAGCCTAAACTATTTAGAATAAAGTCTAAATGTTACGAGAACAGCCGAGAGATACGAATAAAGTCAAAATGTTACGAATAAAGTCAAATATAAATTGTTTTTTCCAAATATTACTTTATAATTAAGTCGAATTTTACGTGAATGTTTAAGATATGTTCTGTACAAATGCTGCTCATAGAGTTAGTTCTACTTGAAGACCTTTGCCAAACATCAAATCACAAAGGTAAGGTTTATTAAAAAGTTAAATGTAGTTTGATATAATTTGATTCGACTTTATTCTCGTAATATTTCGACTTTATTCTCGTAATATTTCGACTTTATTCTCTCAAAATATCGTACTTTT
>JAVGVS010000498.1:0-222500 GCA_032718565.1 Distichodus sexfasciatus | reverse complement strand
CTAATTCTCATTGCCGCCTCCGCATCTTTTGATCAACAATTTCTTTCGTGGTTTGCTCCTTTTTTTTTTCTCTTTTTTCTTTTTTTTTTTTTCGCCCTTCTCCTGAACGTAGTATGTCAGTTTTTTTTCCTCCCTCAATTCTAATACTAGAATTTTATAATATAGTAATTTCAAATCTTTGATAGGCTCTAGAATGTAATCTTAATTGAATTTAATGGGGAGATGAATTTCAATTTTATTTGATTATCGGACCCCTGGCATAGGTATTTAAGGGAAAAAAACAGCAGTACAAAAAAGGCACAGTGGGCTAGATGGCATAATAAAATTAGAGGTAATCAGATTTCTCTGTCATGAATTTCGCTCTAATTTCACTATAATTTTCCATTAGATAGCTGGTTTACAAATATTTGCTCATCTACGATGGGAGAAGCTATCTGTCTAAAACGATTATGGTCAAGGCCTTCAGAAATGTGGCCCCCTCGTTCTCTCTTTGCTTTAAAACCAGATTGGCGCGCGGCAGCCAAAATTAGAGAATATATTAGGACCGTTTGTATCCTCGAGAGATACTGAACGACGATAAGAGGTCGAGGATAAAAGACATTCAGGAAAAATGGTTTTGACAATGCCATTTTTAAAAAACGTGTATTTTAGCCGGATCGCTGATATCGGGATCCGATGTGACATGTTCGACAATTTCTGCCCAGGTTCTTCTGCTTTTGAGTGGATTGAACATCTAAAAACTTGTGTAACTTTTTATTTTTTAATATTACACATCTGCTATATTTTCCAGCAGGACACAAGCTTCCTTAGGACCGGGCCTTGAAATTGTCACTAGAAGTATAAGGTACAGGTATAAGTAGATGCAGCATGTACAGTAAAAGGGATCATTTTTTAGCAAATGTTTGTCTTCCTTTATGGTGCATCCAGTAAAACCCAGTGTCACACTTTTGAAAAAATGTCCATTTTTCTAGCGGGTCAAACTTAAAAAATAAAAAAAATGTGCAGGACATTAACCCATTTTTGACCAGGTTGAAATTATGCTCAAATAGAAAATATGACAAAAACAGACCAGACAGATTGTAGGCCAAATTTTTAAAGTGCGGATCTGTCTAATCTGCAGGACACAAACCTCTTTTTAGTGTGTATAAGAAATGTGTCAAAGCAGAATGCACAAATTGTGGATCAAGTTTTAGGAAATGTTTGTCTTTCTTCTGTGTGTCAGACTTTTTAAATGTCTGTCGTTTTTGGGGTGTTTAAAGCAGGGAAGTGATTTATAACAAAGTTTTTAAAGCCAGAGGAAGTATTGTGACTGAGGTGGGATGAAGGAAAAACCAGTTTAGTTCAGGTCAGCTCCAGCTCTTGTCGTTGTGTACTGGGGCTGCTTGATTCACAAAATCTCATGATTCAATTCGATTCTGATTCTTGGGCTCACGATTCGATTAAAAAACGATTCGCGATTCACGACAGAGACTGTTTCCAGAATGCTGTTTGGAGTTCCCATCTGAATGTGGGTATGTCTGATTGGTCATTTTTTTGAATCTGCAGGACACTAACCTCTCTTTAGGACAGCCACTGAATTTAATTTAAACTTTTGTTTTAGGTCAAGCTTGGAAATTCGCCCATAGAAACCGGACGCAAAAACTGAATGCTTAAATTGTGGGTAAAACTTTCCGACAGGTCAAACGTTTCCTCATTTTCCACATCTGTATCATCGCTTTGAATCAGGGTCGGGGAAGAGCAAACGTAGTGGGATTATGTTTACGCATAAATTTTTGAACGATGAAATCGATTTTACATCGACAGAAAGAATTATGATTCTATTCATTTTTTTTTGGACACCCTTATTGTGTACTGAACTTTAGTATGCAAAAAAATAGCAAAAAGCGTATTCACTCTCTGACCGGACGACGTGAGGAGGAATACCGTCCCGCAAGATCACAGAGCCGCCAGCAGAGCACAAGTATACCTCTTTCTTTTTCGCCTATTTTAAAGCGCTTCTTTTCTCAACATCTGACTTTGCCAGTTTCATTTGTTGTGCCGCCTGGAGAAGAGATGCCAAAGAAGGGGAAAAAGGAAAACCAGTTTTATTTTTAGAAAATCACCAGGCGTCTCCCGCACCGCATCAAACCTTTTTTTCGTTATGATGATGACACTTCCTGTGTCTCTTGCTCCTCGCCTCTGGCTCAGCACCATGTTGGCCGTCAGTCTAATGTTACCCACTGGCTTAAAGGCCCCGATTCACGCCGCTGGCTTTGTCCTGAGTGAGCAGAGCTGGAGCGGGCTGTCACTGACTGCCTCCTGGAGCGCGAGAACAGCGCGGTTGCCAGCCCCATGCCTGACTGATGCGGCTCTGGCTATGTCACGGCTCCCACTGCACCTGCACCGAAAACCTCCTCCTCCTGACCCCGAGCACACCATTACATGGGCCACATCAAACGCTATTCCCAAAAAATAATACTGAGATGGTGATAGAAAAAAGATGTATTGCCCAATCGGTACTTAGCTATGAGATAAGTACAGCTGGGGTCTTTTGTGGGAATTTAGAGTATTACTGTTCTAGAACTTTTAACATGTGGCGCTGAGATTTGAGAGAAATGTAGTATTATTCTGCGGCCCACAAAACAAAGATTAAAAAAAAGGATTCACAATTTTGAAGTGTTCTATTTTTATCTGCACGAGGTTTAGATCAACCTAAAAAGGGTTAATGTCCTCGACGTTGTTAAACTTTTAACCCAATATAGAGGTGGGTCATTGAAAAAGATCTTTTTCACCAAACAATTTTTGTGTTCCTCTTTAGCTGGATATTGATTTCTAGCCAAAGTTATTTTAGTTTTAGATTTTAGTTTGTAACTTTTTAGTGTTGAGGCTGGTTTTAGTTTTTATATGGTTTAGCTGTTACTTTAGGCTTAAAACTGGTTTTTGTTTTTGTCAGAAACGCTGTTCTAACTCTTAAACGTATGGGCTATAGCAGTGTAGTGTGCTTATAAACACGTTTTTGCTACGTGCACTCGTTCGCATGTCCATTTTTCCTTTTCCCATTATTTGTTGGTTATTAGTGAGAAACCCTTTGTGTTCAATTGATCAAGGAGTTTATTATGAATTGTGCCATTTGCATCATAAACGGATCAAGTAGGATTTATTATAAGATAACCAACCTGTCCTCTGCTGCTGCTGCAAAAAAAAGTTAATCACATTAGCATTCTCGGCAAAATGCTCTAGTTTAACATTGAATTTTTACATTTTAAATGCAAAAACTTTAAATGAAAAAAAAGTTCAACATCATTTCACTTAAGAAATGCACGTATAAGAAGGAAGTAAATATGATAAAGAAAGTTTGGCCCCACAATTTGTATCCGCTTTGGTTTCAACATTTCATACATGAGCCAAAATAAACCCTGCACATTTTACTTAAAATGTGATGGACATTTTGCATTGAAAGTTTGACCCCTGTAAGTGGTTTGCAAAACTGTATGACAGGCAAAAAGCATTTTTTCACGTGGGTCAAATAAGTATTTTTTTTAACAGCCTAAACTCTTTTAGGTCGGGAATACAGCATGTGTGGGGGAATATGATGCCAGCTATTGATTCCATAAGCAGAGAACGTCCCAAAAATTGTGGGCCAAACTTTAAAAAATGTCCCCTGTTCATGCATTCTACAAAAGCAGGTAAACTCACTATAAATAGGGTTGGAGATGAGCCCGGTTTTAAGGTGGCAACTTGTTAGTGTAGTTTGATTCTAACTCACAAAACCTGCTAATTGACTTCAAACCTGTTGTGCTGCTGTTGTTGCACACTTCATCTTGACCCAGCACTTTCCAGCAAACAGGAACCAACCATTGACCCATTTCTCATGGAATTATGAGCCCTCAACTGCACAGTGATTTCTTTCTGTGTTGCTTTTTCCTAGCGTTCGTGTGTGTGTGTGTGTTTTGAGTTTAAGGTAGTTGTGTTTTGGTCAACAGCACAACTTCCTCACGCCGCCTCTGTTTTTGTTCCTTTTCGCTCATTGGCCCCGGTGGCCGGTGCTGGACGCAAGAGATTTTTTGCTTGTCTCGAGGCGGAAATGAAGAAAAATAGAGAGTCAGAGAGCACTTGCATGCCTCGGCGGAAGAAAACTGCCAGGCAAATAAGGGCTTTGTCTTATAAATTTTTCATCGGCACCTGGTAACGGCCGGCGTTTATCACTTCACCTGAAATTACAATGAAAACTGATACCTTATCACAGGGACAGGGACAGAGGGAGGGAGGGAGGGATGGAACAGAGAGGAGGAGGAGTGTACAGGGCATGGTTTTAGTGTGGGTGGTGCTTTTTATTCTTGTCCCTCGTAATTTGCTAAACTAACTGTTCATAGTAAGGTTACGGAGCGCGTGAACTGCTCCGTACTGGTGCTTTTTTCCTTTTGCTGGAAATTGTTCTGTTTTTTGAAGAGTCTTGTGTTAAAGTGCTAAAAACAAGTTACAAAATACAAAAATGTCCAGATTTTGTGTTGTTAGTATTTTTCTTTTTCAGAGGTTTTAGTTTTAGATTTTAGTTTTACATTTTTTAGCTTTGAAGCTGGTTTTAGCGTTGAAGCTGGTTTTGGTTTTAGATTTTAATTTTTCATTTTTAGCGTTGAAGCTGGTTGTAGTCTTAGATTTTAGTTGGTAATTTTTAACATTGAGACTGGTTTTAGTTTTAGATTTTAGTTTTTAGTGTTGATGCTGGTTTTAGTTTTTAGATTTAGCTTGTAATTTTTATGTTGAGACTGGTTTTAGTTTTAGATTTTAGTTTTGAAAAGTTGGGACTGGTTTTAGTTTTTATTTTAGTTTTTAGCGGTAAGGCTGGTTTTAGTTTTAGATTTTAGTTTTTAGCGTTGAGACTGGTTTTAGTTTTAGATTTTAGTTGGTAATTTTTAGCGTTGAGACTGGTTTTAGTTTTAGATTTTAGTTTTTAGTGTTGATGCTGGTTTTAGTTTTAGATTTTAGTTTTTAGAGTTGGGACTGGTTTTAGTTTCTTAGATTTTAGCTTTTAGAGTTAATTTTCAGTTTTTAGTTTTAGATTTTGTAGAAGTTGGTTTTTGGTTTTAGATTTTAGTTTTGTGCTGAGACTGGCTTCAGTTTCAGATTTTTTAGTTGGTAATTTTAGTGAGACCTTGGTTTTAGTTTCTTATAGATTTTAGTTTTTAGTGTTGATGCTTGGTTTTAGTTTAGATTTTAGCTTTTAGTGTTGGGACTGGTTTTAGTTTTAGATTTTAGTTTTTAGAGTTGGGACTGGTTTTAGTTTTAGATTTTAGCGGTGAAGCTGGTTTTGGTTTTAGTTTTAGATTTTAGTTTTTAGCGTTGAGACTGGTTTTAGTTTAGATTGTATTTTGTAATTTTTAACATTGGGACTGGTTTAGTTTGTTTGTCATTTTTTTTTTGTCGTGTGGCTGATGTTTTTATGCCCACTTTTTCATATCCTATTTTCACATTTATTTTACTAGTTATTAAACGTCAAAGTGCTTCCTGTTTCCTTGAAGTCGTATAAAATTCACATGTCGCTTCCTCCCTCAAAAATGACAAAAAAATAAGCTGTTTTGTCTCACAAATTAAAAAATATGTAATGAGCCACTGAGTCTGAAGGCCTCCCTCCCTCAGTACGTCCCTCCTTCCTTCTCGCCTCCTCTCCATCCCTCCTCCCTCATTTGCATGAGGCTGGTCCAGCCCCTCTCCTCCTCCTCCCCGAATCGAGGCTAGCAGGAGAGAGAAGGCCGTCCCACCGGAGGGAGGGGTTAAAAAAAGTCTGCTCCAGTTCCTGCTCTTCCGTAATTTCCTATCGCCAACTGCTTGCTCTGCCAGTGTGTGTGTCAGTGTGTGTGTGAGCGGAGAGAGAGAGAGAGAGCGAGCGGGCGAGAGAGAGAGAGAGAGGGGCCGGCTCTTGTGTGTTTTTCTTTTTTTTTTTCTACCCCCCGTCAAACCCCCGGGAAGGAGGAGGAGGAGGACGGGGAGGAGGAGGGGCCGGGCCGAGCTGCCAATCAAGTTTGGCTCGTGGCAGCCGGCATGTCTGCGCTGCAAAAACTATTGACAGAATTGGCGTCAAGGAGTTTAGTAGATGATTTGAGAGAAAAAGGCTTTTTATTGGCCACTTATTCCAGCGCTCCTTTCCCCTCACGCCGCCTCACTTCTGATGCTTTTCGCCCAGAGTTACGTAATATTATGAAAGTTACATGCTTGAGAGGATTTAACTTCGACTGTCCTGAATATGGTGAGTACTTCTTCTTCTTCTTCTTCTTCTTCTTCTTCTTTCTCCTCTTTCTTTCTCTCTCCCTCTTTAACTCTGTCCGCCCGGGATGTCGCGCTCCTCTTCACGCCTCTTCAAGGTGCTTCTGTTATTTTGATTATTCCATTTGAAGTGCAGCCGAACGGGGAAGTTACTGCTCCGCCGCTTGAGCCGCGCTCCGACCCCGTATTTCTAATTTATGACTGAAGGTGAAGAAGGAGCCCCGGAGGGCTGATTTTAGAGCGTTAGAGGCGATTACACTTCACCTCCCCTTTATCTCACGCCCTCTGCGAAAATCCGGGAGCTCAAATTGGAGGTTTTTTAAAAAAGCTGACTACTTTCATTTTAGGACCTGGTAGTAGCTTTTTAATTTGTTTGAGTTGTGTTGAGTGTTTGTTACCGTGGATTAGGTCACATCTTCCTGCTCTCGCTCTCGCTCTCTTTATTTATATAGCTGAGGCTTTTTGAGATTTTTAATGTTAATATAGAGGAGGAAGGAAGATTTGGGGATTTATTTGAGGGTTCCTGGCTGGGGTTTTGGGAAGGAGGGGACGGATGTGGTTTACGGGCGCAGGAGAGAGTTAACGCACGCAGGTAATTGTGAAGTGAAGTGCTTAGCGTGGCCTAAGGGTTTGTTGCCAAGGGGACTGATCAAACAAAACCGTTGTCGGAGCTGTTTTGACATTACGGGCGACACAGCCAGCGATATCCTCGTCCCGTCGTCGTCCAATCTGCCCGATATTTTGGAACACGAAACCGATAGCCGTAGCTTTTTCAGTTCCCCTCATCGCCTCGTT
This sequence comes from Distichodus sexfasciatus, assembly GCA_032718565.1. Taxonomy (NCBI): domain Eukaryota; kingdom Metazoa; phylum Chordata; class Actinopteri; order Characiformes; family Distichodontidae; genus Distichodus; species Distichodus sexfasciatus. Next base: position 215,465 of record JAVGVS010000498.1, on the reverse strand, counting down.
GTACCTCACGTTTTTTGGAAAGTGTTAAATTGTCATTATCATCGGAAAAAGCTGGAAAAGTGTTTAACAGTTTTCATTTTCTGCTAAAAGAGCAGTGACGTGACGAGGGCAAATTATAATTCGAGGTTTTGTCTTATTACACACGAGGCAGAAATTAATTTCAGCAACAGTCATAACGTTTTTTTCGGTGTGTGTCATACATATTTGTTCGTGGTGTGTGTGTTTGTGAGTGAGGTGTTTGTGTGAAGTCAATTAATTTAGTTATTTGTTTATGAAATCTGTGGATTTTATTTCTCCTTAATGAATATTTTCACTTTTACAATTTATAATAATAATAATAACTACGTGAAGATCTAAACTAAGATATTTAGTTTGACTCTAGTTTTACAATCCAACAATTTTTCAACTTCTTTCCTCTTTTGAAAGTCTGTGGCTTTTATTAATTTTTCACGAGTCCAAAACCAAAAGTGAGTGTCTGAAAGTTGGTTTGGAACATGAGACACTACGTACGCGCTGCTTACAACTGCAGATTCTTCCTTATATTTTTATCTCGCTGGTTGTTTTTATTTTTCATTTTTCTTTCTAACGCTTTTCAGTATAAAGTGCTTTTGATAAACGGTAAAGAAAGAAGTGAGAAAACTTGAAAGTTTTACTGATATAGAGCACGGCGTTGAGCATTAAAGTGGGGGAAACACGTCCAGTGCAGGTTCCTGTCTTTCATTTCATTTTTCCACATTATCACAATAAAAACTCTGAGAATTTACTGTTCTTTCTTTTTTCACGCCGCTTTCTCTGATACTTAACACACAAAAGGAGGTTGAATAGGTTTAAAGACACACCCTGGCTTTTTCAAATCCACCCTGCTGTCGACTGCACTCTGCTCCGAGAGGACTTTTATGACTCCCATATTGAGAACTGTAGCTCTATTTAATTTTTTTCTTCCTCCTTCTTTTGTCCACAACAATTTAATTCCCCACCTCCTGTCGGCGCTAAATCATCCAAACGGAGGGGGAAACCCCAGCCCACAAGCCTCCTCCTCGCGTAACCTTTATCACAATTTAGCCCCAACCCTGATCAATTTGATGTCTTATGCAATAAAAACGGCTGTTGCCGTCCTAATTCTCCGGCTCCTCGCGTGACAGTAAATTTACATTTTTAATTAAACTAGCTGAATTTTTGGTGAGGGGGCCGGGTTATGCTAATGAGAATGTTGTGTACTGTAGATTAAGAGTTTTGAAATAAATTTAGCAGGAGGACAGTGGGAAGTGAGAAGGTGAGGTGGGTGGGGGGGAGAACGCCATCCGGGGGCTCTGGGCCTTTATTCTCCGGGAGTGGTGGGGGGCCTGCGCAGCTCCGCTGTCAGCCAAAAGAATGTGCTGGTTTTTCAGTAAAAGGGGGAACGACGTCGGTGGGGGGGTGAGGGGGGAAACCTGCAGGACGCGACCTTTAACTTCTCGTTCATAATTGATAACTTGCCTAAGTGACGCAGAGGGGAGAAATGTTTGAGGGGGGAAAATATATATTTCTTAAATTGTAACGCGACGGTCGTTAAAATAATTTGACAGATTTTGGTGATGAACTTATTTAATAGATATGATATATAATTAAGTAAGTCTGTTAAAAAATATCGAAATGTATAAACTCTAAAATTATATCTATATGTTTAAACTGTAGGTTTTGCAAATTAGATAAAATATTTCAAAACTGGGAAACAACATTAATGCAGGTGACAGTGATTTTACAATTAATGTGCATGAGTTGAAATGAATGATTGTACATCTTTATGAATTTATAGACCTCTTTTTAAAGCTGTGATGAAGGAGAGAAAGAGAGAGACGGACAGACGGGGAGACGTGTTCTTCCTGATCTCACACACACGCACGCACACACACACACAGCCCGACATTATAATGAACTTAGTCCTCTTAATACCTCGACTCTTATCCACGTCTCTCTATCCGTCGACTCCAGATAAACACATTTTTAACTGCTGGAGAAGAAGAGGAGGAGCAGGAGGATGAAGATTGCGGGATGAAGAGCGTTGGACTGTAGGAAGTGTGACGGAGCTAAAAAAAAAAAAAGTGGCAACCCTCCTCCTCCTCTCCTGTTCTCCTCTTCTCGTCTCGTCTCCTCTCGGTTCCTTAGCTCTCCTCCGCTGTGCGCTCATGCACGTGCCCGACCCTAATTAAAAGCTCAGAGCCTTTCCGTCTCCAATACAGCGTAATAGGCTAATTAATACGGGGGAGAAGTAGTAGATCGAATAATAAACAGGTCGCACCTTTACACTCGCAGAGCTTATGGTGGAGATAAAATTTTTAGAAAATTTGAACATTTACAAAGCTGCTTTGATAAAGCTTAATAGTAAAAATAATCATAATAATAATTATAATAGTGTAAAATTTGTGGGGGACTTTTATTATTATTATTATTATTATTATTATTATTATTATAAGAGAGTGATGTTTTCTTTACTGAAAAGAGAAGAGTGTGTGTGTGTGAGTGTGTGTGTGTGTGTGTGTGTGTGTGGGTGTAATGCCATTTTGTGGCTGAAAGTTTCCTGACATTTTGGGTGGGGGGAAATGCTTCTCTCCACCTACTGATCAGGTGAGTTCCTGAGTCGATGTCATTTTTCTGTGAAAGCAAACAGCAGAAAACAACAGGCCTCACTCACCAATATGTTCTTAAAAATGTTATTAAAAAAAAAATAAGTTATGATATTTAAATAGTAGAATATTACCTAACTGTGGATCTAACAAACCCCAATACGCAAACGTTTTGCACAAATTAGCATCCAGTAAAATTTCCTCGCCATTTATAGATTCTCCTTTTACCTAGGAACAAATCTCGGATTAAAAAGTAACGTCAGAATCTGCATGAAAACTGGCCGGTCGGGTTTAAAGGACGGATATCTGCCTAAAAAAGGTTGCTGAACGAACCCTGAAGTCATTCAACCCTCATTAAACTCCAGCGTCTCTCTCTTGTGGTCGTCGTCGTCGTCGCCGCCGCATCATCCTCAAGCTCCACAGCGGTCAAGCGTTAATAAATAAACATAAGGATTCAAGCGGTTTAACGCTGACTGTAACAGGACAAAACGGAAAAGTGACCGGAACTCTGCCTAAAGACCTTCTTCTTGTAAAGTGGCGGGAAAAAGGCTCCGTTTCCCTGCGTTTTACGATCTTCCACGTGAAATTTCTAATGTCATGCAAGGTGGGGGGGAAAGGGCAATAAAGCGACAGTAATGGAAGAGGACTGTGTGTGTGTGTGTGTGTGTGTGTGTGTTATGTAGCAGCAATTAGCGCAATGTAAAAAATACGTGGAGTCGGTTCGTGTGAAAGCACGAGCTGCGCCGGGGCGGGCCCCAGAATGAAATTTGCATGCTGGGCTTATCGACGCGCGCTTATTAGGCCTGGCTGAAAGGGAGATTAAGCCTGCGCCGAATGCAGCGTCTAATCCTTTTAAACGTGCCGGAGGTCCTGAAGGTGGGAGCGACCCCGCCGGCCGACCGGCCAAACGGGGTGGAGACGGGCAGCGGGACCCAGCCTCACTCTGACCAACGGAAATAATAATAATTTTTAAAAAAAGGACGGTGGACACACTGAAAGCTTCCCCCACAGCAGCCCGATCGTACTGAGCACACATGCCGCTCTGAGCCACAACACACACACACACACACACACACACACTTACTTTGTGGTTTGTGGGTGGGGCTTTGTGTAAAAATGGGCGGAGTTTGAACTGTGATAAAGGGAAAAGTTGTAAGAAGCAAAATGTTTGGAAGTGATGTTATAATAGTAATAATAAAAATGATTATTATAACATTAATTTTAATAAATGTATTTAGAAACTTCTCCAAAAAAACTTTTCTTTATTCAAATTTAGAAAAATTTGCAATTTACTGGAATTTGATTTTTTTAAAAATGTCTTATTTTTACAAATTTACAAAATTTCATGCAAAGAAATTTAACAAATAATTTCAATTAAAACACAATTTCAGAGCAATAAATGGAGCTGTGTTTTTCACATTCAAATTTTGACTAATTTTTACGTTCCAATTTTTCTGCACCGAATCTATTTTCCACGACTACGTTTATCAACTTTGATGGCTCTAAAAGTTTGGGTTTTTGACTCCCACGTTTGCCGTGCTTCCGCGCAGGTTAAACTGCTTAGTGTCTTGTTAAAGCGAGTGATTGACTCAGGTAATGGACTGGTAGTTTATCTGAGCGCTGGAAATCTTCAGCTCCTTATCTCTGACCCGGACTCTGAAGAGAAGGAGGAGGAGGAGGAGGAGGAGGTGAAGGCAGAGGGAAGGGGAGTTGGGGTTGTCGTTTTTGTCAGAAACATGAAAAAGCCTGCACCTCTCTGGGTGGTCCCGTATCTCCAGCTCCGGGGGACTAATGTCAGCCACGGAATTTGTCAAGCTTAATTCGGATCTTTCTTTCTTTTCTCTTCTCTACGTCTCGTTTTGTCTCGGCTCCGCTCTCACGTTCCCTGTCACCTTCGTTCGCTGGACGAGTGTTTGCTCTTTCGAGGCGCCGCGCCGATATCCTGTCCTCGCCGGTAATTGACTGCAAACAACGGGGGGGGGGGGAACGGAAAAACAGCACTGTGCCCGAAACCTCCTCCCCCCACCACGGACCCCGCGCTCCCTCTGTTTTTCCGTTTTTTTTTTTTTATTCCGTTTCGTTGACATTCTGTTCGCTCGGGTCAGTAGCGGGCGGCAGCGGCAATAATTACTGTCTGTACATGATAAATCTGAAGCCCAGCTGTTGGGTTTTGTCACAGCGCGGTGAGGGAAGCGGGGGGGAACGAGCTTGGCGGGGGGGCGACGTTGCTGCTCGGGACTTTGCCGTTTGACTGAAATTCTTTTTCAAACTGTGTAACTTGAGAGGATTACATGGTTCTAGGGCCCACACCTGTTAAGAAGCTGTTAACAGAACAGTTGGCTGCAGCTTAGCGCTCTTTACTCTTTTTTGCGTTTCAACCCCGGCCTTTTTCGGGGGGATTTTCTTCCTGCCTCGAGGCTTGCGGTGTGCGTGGGGGGCTTCTTCTGTCCTCTTATCCCTTTGAAATAGAGCAGGAATTGGTACGAAGTAACTCCAGGGCTTCTTCTGTCCTCTATACTTGTAAAATTATGGACAAATGGGCGTTAAATGTCCAGTTCTGTTCCCGTTTGTGCTTCTTAACTCATGAAACATTTTCTCTTTTTAACGTCAAGTCTTCTTCCGCCCTCAAACCTTCGAGTAAAACCTAAACGGGCGACGAGGCGGTCATTTCCGATTTCCAAATTTTGCATTTCCGTACCCACAAGGCTCCCGTAGAGGGGCTTCTTTTATTTTTTGACCCCTTGGAAATCAGGAGGAACCTAGTCCCCCTGCCCTTTTTTTTGGTGCTGCTTTTTTTTTTAATAGCGAGACCCCCTAAACGTGGTCAGCAGACCTGCGATCTGTTTGACGCTGTCAAGATGACGAGATAACGCCGGCTGCCTCCTCAAATCGCAGCCACTCCAATTCTAAAAACAGACGAGCTTTGCCACTTAGGGACGGGGCCCAAAAAAAAGGGGTGGGGGGGGGAGCTGTGTCTCTATTAGGGTTATTTTTCCCATTCTCGGTGGACAGCCTTGCGAAATGAGTCAAACACAATGTCAACTCGCCGGGCAAACAAGCAACCTGACACCAGCCGCCCCGGCCTCCTCCTCGCCGCCGCTATTATTCCTGCGTTTTTATGACAATCTATTCATACACGGCGAGCGACGAATTAAAGTGGCGCGCGACTCGAGCCAGCCCGGTGTCCCGAAAATGATTTAGATATTTTCCACGACTGCTCAGAACACGACCAATGCCCCCGTTAAGGTTGGCGCTGGCGGGCCATACAAGTCGAAAGTTTCCACCTTCCTGGGCGCTGAACGAGTTCGAGAGGGAGGGAGGGGGCGCCGAAAAAACAAGGGGAAGAAGCATCTGAAATGCAGTTGGCTGTTTTTTACTCCGCTTCGCGACCATGTTTGGCTCGGGTCGGTTCAGACGCGTTTTTTCCTCTTCGCACCTGTCCTCCCTCTTGTGCCGGGATTTTCTATATTTGGCTGTAAGTTGGGTTCGTCGTTTGCGGGAAAAAGGGCACGGGTTTGTCTTTGGAGAGAGAGAGAGATTGAGGAAAGATAATGTTGGGGAGAAGAAGTGAGAGAGAGAGAGAAAGAGAGCGAGGTCTGCCACATGCTGCGGGATTTTTTGTTTTTTAATCTCCAGAAAACGTTTCGGTAGAAGTCGCTTCCGTTTCCCAGTCGATCAGAGTCTTTGTGATGAAACAGCCTGCAAGATATGATAAAAAAATATTCCAGATCAGGCCTGTAAAAGCCACATTATATACTATCTGTAATTACGCAACGTCTCCATAACTACGCATTTCTGCAAGCAACAGTAATCTTATCTGCCCACAGGAGGAGGAGGAGGAGGAGGAGGAGGAGGAGAGATGTTTAATAATCATAATTCTGGGAGTTTTTGATGGACTTGATAACTAATCTGGGCTTGGCGATAAATAAAAGAACAGAATGACTTTAAAAGCCGTTTTTCCCTCCTCCCAGCCGAGCGCAAAAACCGCTGGGGGGACGGTGGGGGAGAGGAAGGTGTCGAGATACAATAGAAAACAAGTGATATAGAGAGAAACAACGAAAGAGAGAAGGAAAAAAAAGACACAAAGGAGATGGAGAACAATATAGGAAATGACAGAGAAAGAAGGAGGGAGTGAGAAAGAGACACCAGAGAAATGATGAAAAAGCAAGAAAGTGAGAAAGAGAGAGAAGAAAAAAGAAAGAGAAGGAGAAGGAGAGAAAAAGACAAAAATGAGAAACGAGAGAAATAATGAGAAATGGACAGAGAGGAGGAGGGAAAAGACAAAGAGGAGACAAAAATAGCAAGAGAGAGAAAGAAAGAGGGAGTGAGAAAGAGACACAAATGAGAAACAAGAGAAAACCAGAAAGAAGAGATAGGGAGTAAGTGAGAGAGTAGAAGACATGGCAAATGACAGAGAGAAACGACGAAACAGAGAGTGAGAAAGAGACACAAAAGAGAAATAACGAGAGATGGACGGATAAGGAAGAAAAAGACACAAAAGAAGGAGGCCAGATGAGAGAGAGAAACGGTGGAAAGAGGGAGTGAGAGAGAGACACAAAACAGAGAGAGAGAGAGCGAGTAGCAACTTGGTGTCCGTAGCAACTTCAACCTCAAATCTCCAAACCTCCGAGCTCTGGCTCCAGCGGTCTGCCGAGGCAAATAATCCGGCCCCCGTCTTAATTGTTCGGAATATATGTGGAGGCCCCCGTTGGCCCCGGCCCCGGCCCCCACCCTCTCCCCGGCTTCATTTCACCGCCCCGTCCTCGGCTGCTTTGGAGAAGAGGAGGGGGAAAAAATGGCGTTAATTTTTTTATTACCTGTTTGACTCTCCAGCCTTATTACTGTAGCCCCTTAATGTTCCCCGTCACCGTGGAAACCGGATGAATAAACGTCCGCCGAAGAAAATGAGATGATTAAACAGGTCGCCCTCGCAAAACAAATTCGCCCGCTCCGCCGCAATCTGCACTGACGCCGCAGAAGCCGGGTTTGCTAACAAGCCGATTGTTTCGAGAGGGTGACGGAGAGAAGGGGCGCGAGGGGGTTGACGGGGCGATAAAGAGACATATAGAATGTGAAAAAGAAAGAGAAGGAGAATTGGTGAGAGAGAGGGAGAGAAATAATGAAAGCAACACAGAGACAGACACGAGAGAGAGAGAGAATAAGAGACAAAGAGAAGTGACAGAGAAAGAGAGAGAGAGAAACAATGAACGAGAGACGGACAGAAAGGAGGTAGAAAAGGACAAAGAGAGAAACGATGAAAGAGGGAGGGAGTGAGAAAGAGACAAAAGAGAAATGATGAGAAATGGAGAGAGCGGAGGAAGAAAACGACTCAAAAGAGGAAGACCAAGTGAGAGAGAGAAGCATTGAAAGAGGGAGGGAGTGAGAAAGAAAAAGACACAGAAGAGAAAGAAGAGAGACAACGTAAGAGACAAACGAGAAACGAGAGGGAGATCATTTGTAAGTGACGGAGCAAGAGAGAGAAAATGAAAGTGAGGCAGAGAGAAGCAATGAACGAGGGAGGAAGATGAAGAAACAAAAGAGAAAGAACAAGTGAGAGAGAGAGAAACGAGAGAGCGCAAGAGAAATGACAAGTGAGAGAGACGAGAGAGACAAGAGAAACGAGTGAAAGAAATATGACACCGAGAGAGAAACAAAATGACGAAAAAGACCCGATAGATGAGGGAGAAGTACAACAAGCCACAGAGAGGTGGAGACAGGGGAAGAGAGGAGTGTGATGGAGGGATGGAGAGAGGAGCAGTGGAGGAGAGAGGGAGAGATGAAGAGCTGCTGAATGCTGTATTATCTGCTACGGAAAGCAGATGCAAATCTCTGGAGGTGTTTAGAGACGTCTATATAAATACTCTTCCTCTTTCTCACTGGTGCGTGTTCACTCTTCTTTTCACCGAAAACGTTACTGAAAGTTATTCCTCTTCTGTTATCCCTCCGTTTTTCCTTCTCTCCATCCCTCCATCTCATCTGTCCATCCTGGATTTTTTCTGTCTGCTCCCCCACCACCCTCTTCTTCTCTCTCTCAGCCTGTTCCTCTTCCAAACCCCCTCTTTCCTCTCATTTCCTCTCTCTTTCCCTCTTCTTTCTCTACTCTCCCCTTCTTTCATCCCTCTCTCCCTCTTTCGCTTTCTCTCTCTGATACTTTCTGTCTGTTCTTCAACCAACCACACACTCTCTCCATATCTTTCTTTTTTTACACGATCTCTACCGATCTGTTACCATCCAGCCACCTTCTCTTTTTTATTTCTCTCTACCCTTCCCTTCTTTTCTCCTTGCTCACTTTCTCATCTGTTCCCTCACGCTCTTCTCTCACCCTCTCTCTCTCTCTCTCTCTCTCTCTCTCTCAGCTTCTATCCCTCCCTCCCTCCCTCCGTTTTCCTCCCTCTTTCCCAGCGTAGTCCAAGTCGAGCGAGGTCTCTGTGTCTTCTTCGTTTTTTAGACTTTCTGGTGCGTAGTAGAGTGTGTCGGAGTCTCGGCGAGTGTGGCCGTTGTGCACGTTGATGTGAAAGCGAGGCAGCGCTGTGGTGATCCGGGCGAGGGCTGGGAACGAGAGCCGCACCGCCGACCACAGAGCCGCCGCTAATACGCAGCTCCACGATGTTGTTTACGCAGACGCGCCACTCCGGGGTGTTGCCTGTTTACTCTGCTGCGACACTCTCTCACTCCATTCTTAAAAAAGACTCAGGGCCTTCTCCCTCTCGTCTCCTCCCAACCAGAGAGAGAGGGGGACGAGGGACGAGGGACGAGGGTGGTTGGAGCAGGGCAGACAGAAGGAGAGAGAGAAAGAGGGAGGAAGGGACGGAAGAGCGGAGAGAGAAAGAGGAAGGGAGAGAAAAGGGAAGAGGAAAAAAAAGAGGGAGAAAAGAGGGTGGCTGGTGAGGGGAACAAATAGAACAAGACGGGGAGGGAGGGAGGGGAGAAAAGAGGGTAGTTATTGGGAGAGCAGATAGAAGGAGAGAAGGAGGGAGAGAAAAAGACTGGCAGGGGGCAAAGAGAAGGTGGGGGAGGAGAGAGAGAAAGGGAGAGAAGAGGAGAACGAGAGGAAAAGAATGGGGGGGAAGATGAGAAGAAAGAAAGAAAAAGTGGCTGGAGAGGAGAAAGAGAGAGAAGAGGAGGAAGAGAAAAAGAAGTTGAAGGAAGAGGAGGAAGAGAGGGAATAGGAGGAAAAGGAAAAGATATGGAGGGAAGATGAGAAAAGAGAAAGGGAGGGAAGAGGAGAAAGGGATGGAAGAGATAATAGGAAAGGGAGTGAGAAAAGAGGGTGGCTGTTGGGGAGAACAACTTGACAAAAAGTATGGCAGGAACAGATAGAACAAGACCAAGAAAGACACACAGAGAGAGGTAAAGAGCGTAGTTAGTGATAGAAGGAGAAGGAGGGATAGAAAATATAGATAGAAGACTGTCATTGGCAGGGGACGGATAGAAATGGACAGATCAGAGAAAGAGAGAGGGCTGATGGAGATAAGTGGAGGGGTAGTGTGGGAACAGATAGAAGGCGGAGGGAGGGAGGGAGGGAAACATAAAGAGAGATAAAAGAAGGTAGTTGATGTGGGACACAGATAGATAGAAAGATAGAGGGAGAGGGAGAAAGAGCGAGAAAAGGGAGATGAGAGTGAGAGCGTTGCAGGAAAACAGGCGAATAAAAATGGTGGACAGAATGAAATAAATAGCAATAAAACGGCTTCAGTTTCCGATCATTTGCAAATGTTGGTCAAAATCCAACCGCACTCGTCTTTTTCTGACTTTTATCATCCCTCGTTCTTTCCACCTTTACTTCAATGCATTTTGATCAAAGTCTTTCTACTCGGCCAGGTTTCATGTCACAGCTACAAAACGTTTTCTTGCGGAAATGCTCGATTTCCAGTGTCCCGTATTCGTATTTTCCCACTTTTTCTATCATTTTATAGATGTAAAAAGACCGTTATTAACTTTTCCTCAGAAACTGGTCATTATCCCAAGCGGAGGCCTTAAAACTCGGGAACGGAGCCGAAAAATAAGGCTTCTGTTGAGAGTGTGTTGAAATGAATAAACATTTGGGTTTTTTTTTTAATCCTCGGGTTGCAGCCTCACCGCCGGGTGTCTGTGACCGAAACTGAAAAGCTCTTGTGCATTATTGATGTTTTAATTTGTGCAAATGCCCGGGTCTTTGTTAAGTGATTGTAGGGCTGGAGCGATACGGGGCAGGTACTTTGGGCCAGATACCGGAGCCGGTGGGGTGAGGAGGGGGCGGGGGGGCGGGAAGGAGTGTCCCAGAGCTGGGCACGCTGGCACCATCCGGCTCAAAGATGGAAAGTATCAACGTGTCACAGATAAAAAAGCCAGTTGATCTTTTGTCCCTTGATTTTTTTACTCAGCTACACCTCTCCCATTTATGGTGGAGTTTTATAGGCCTTTTACATCCCTTATCAAAAATTATTTGATGTAAATATAATAGAACTGACCTGAAAAGCCCCATAGGCAAATAATGTGTGTGTCACGCCAGCGAGCTGACCTTGGGAAAGAATGCTAAAGTTATAATGCCTCGCGCTAGAACAACAAACCCATAAAACAATAGTTGGGAAAGTGAGCTGGTTTAGGTAAATATGAGAGAAGCTGTGTGTGTGTGTGTCTTTCTTTGGGCTCTTGATTAGCAGGAGCAGGTGATCATAAACTTTTCCATGACGTGTTGCACTCTTAAGTCATTAGTATTTGGTCTCCTTTTACTTATCGTGAGAGCTCTCGGGTGGATCCTGGAAGAGCCCTAACGCCGAAATATTTACCAGAAAGTGTGTCTGACTGCTCTTGTGAGAGACCAAATCGTCAGCAGTAATAATTGGATTTACGTCTTGGTTATGACAAGTGCATTGGAGGTCATACTTGTGTGTGTGTGTGTGTGTTTTAACCTAGACTTGTTTTGGGAACATATGCCAGGCTGTAGATTAGGAATAAATAGCATCCCCAATCGATTACTGATATCTTTTGTATTCAAATAAATGTAAGAAATATTTCCACTTTGGTTTTCATGACTGAGGTCTGGGCTGATTGAGCCGCAGTGGTTTTTAGCTCTATGGAATGTCCCCAAAAATATAGGAAACTATTCAAGTGAAAGATTATTTGTCATTGTGAACACAGCACACAGTTCATCACAACCAAAATCTGACCCCTGCATTTGACCCATCCATGAAGGAGCTATTTTTTGGCAGCATCCGGGAAGCAGTGCCGGGGACGATACCTTGCTCATGAGTACCTCAAAGGTACCTTTACCAGTCCGGGACTTGAACCGGAACCCTCTGAATGTGGGGGCGAGTAGACGTGTTGAAGGGGTTATATGTGGTTGGGAGGACCGTAAAAGATTTTTTTGGCTTTGTGAAGCATTTCTGTGTGTGTGTGTGTGTGTGTGTAGGGCAGGTTTTTGAGGATCTCATTGTCCGTTAGTGTTTGCGTTAGTCATTATATTTAAATAATATTAAGTAAACATTTTAGTAACATTATAAAACTGTGAATCTTAAATTCGAAACCTGATCTCGTGTTCCAAACACAGCAGCAGCTGGTCAGCGTGTTCTCCACTTCACCTGGATCTCGTGTGACATGTAGCCAATCAGAGACTGTTGTGGGCGGGACATTAAATGAAGCAGCGTGTCGAGAGCAAACGGCACAGAGAGAAGAGACGGCGGCGGAGCCACAGTAGCGTCACCTTGTAGTTACTTAATATCAGTGATGGTCAAAATTAAACACTGATACTGATAATCAGTAAAATGGCTAATATCGGCCCCCGATAATCGGTTGACCCGCTGTGGAAACGTAGTGCTGATTCACCTCCAGGGCCTGCGCTCTCACACTCTCCTCTACCTCTTTTTCTAAAACTGTCAATGAAATGCTTGAACATTTTTTTTTGTGAATTAAAGGCTGCCAGGAATTGGCACATGTGAAGCTCCCTCTCCTCCGAGCTCTGACACCGGCTCCGTTCCCGAAAGCTCTCCGAAACACACTGCAGCAGAGCGCTTGCCAGACACGCTCTCTCTCTCTCTCTCTCTCTCCTAACAACTCTACTGGCAGCTCCCTGAAACACACACACACACACTCCCTGTGCTCCCTGCCTTTACGGCTTTATTAAGCTGTCTCGTGAAGGCTTAGTGGGGGGAATACAGTGAAAAGGGGGAAAAAAAAGAAACACATATTACTTTGATGATCTGATGTCATTGGCGGGCTGCGCGAACGCCGGCTTCATTGTGTGCGGTAAGAGAGAGGGTTGAGCCAAAGAAAAAGAGAGAGAGAGAAAGAGGGGGGGAAAAAAAAGACGTCGGCTCTGAAACGTAGGATTTCAATTAGGTGCGTAATCTGAACCTGCCTGCTTTGATCGAGCCGTTTTCTGAATAAGAATACGCCGGCACTTGTAAAACATTAATTACGTGGAGATTCTTTTTCTTTTGAAAAAAAAAATAGGAGGAAACTGCTAAAGTGTGCTTTATTTGGCGCTCCTTGAAGACAGAAAGAAATCGAGCTCCCGCTAAATGACCATTTGAACCCTCAGCAGTAGCAGTGAAAAGAGCTTTTCACCGGCCGCCTGCCGCACTCGTTTAAAAATCGAATTTCGCTTTGTTTTCCTTTTTCTTCCATCTGAGAAAATTTGCCCAGTTCGCGTGCGGCGCCCTCAGCTTTCTGAAGGATGGAGAGAGTGTGTGACCCCCCCCAACACGCCCCTCTCTCTCTCTCTCTCTCTCTCTCTCTCCCTCCCTCTCTCTCTCCCGCGCTGTGGCAGATGACATTCGGCCCATCTATTGGATCACATTTCTGACATTATCTCTGATTTCACCAAAGCCGGGATTTATTAATAATGCATGTAAATGCCGTGCAAATGGCGCTGATCGAGAGCAGATACATTAAAAGAATTATTCCCTCTAATTATTCCCGTCTAATTGCCAGTTTTGGTTTAGTGAGACGGCTTCAGAATTAATCTACTCGTCTGTATTTCGGTGGGCTGTAACTCTGCAGGAAGTGGACACTTTTCAATGTTACGTTCATAAGACGCAGATAAACAGACCGTGATCTGGGTACAAATGATCCATTATATACGTTTTATACAGAATACATAGATTTGGACGCACCGTCTCTATTGTAATCTGTAGAACTTCTCATGTCCACAGTAGTCTTATTTGCGTCTGCACAGCTTTTGTCATTACCTTTACAGTAGTCAGGATTCAGTAAACATTAGTTCTGTGCTTTGCAACTTTTTATTCAACCTTTTTGGAAATTATGCACCATATTCATTTTAAAAAGATGGATTTTATTTTTAAATGCAAACTTAATTTTGTTGAAATGAGAAAAGGGAAAACTTGTAAAGCAGTCATTATATTGAAATAATTTTTCTTACAAAAAAGCGTTCTTTAATTTATACCTCCTTGAAGACATAACTAACATAACTAAATTGCACATCTTCATTCTCTTCGTAGAGATAACCTTTATTTTTTAAGGATATTCATATTAAACTGCTGCAGATATTATGTATATTTTTCTGCGCTGTGTGTAGTTTTTCCTCCACTTGACAGCTGCTGCTGCTGCTGCTGCAAATTTTGCACATATCATTGAATACCTCACCTAACTAAGATTGCACCTTTTCTTCTGTTCTACCTGTAAAGTTTATATTTTATAGTCTATTTATATTTGCTTATCCATTGTGCCCTTTTTGGTTCTTTGTACAAACTGGGGCCATGTCGTCTCGTCTCTCTGTATACTTATATATACGTGAGATGACCATGAGCGCAGCTTGGAGCTCAGAGAAGAAGAGGAGAGTTTCAGATGAACTTGGTGTTCGTAAAATACCAAATTTTGACAGATTTACTTTTTTTGCATATTGGTTAGAAATATCGGTTATCGGCCTTGTTAACTAGTAACGATATTGGCCCTGAATAACCAATATCGGTCGACCTCTAATACACATTTCACTGCTGTGTGAAGATGTTGTACAGACGTTGATGGACCTTCTCGACTGCTGCTAAATATGGGAACTGAATCACGTAAGACATGACGATGTTCCGCACCTTTGCGTGAGGAAATGTTTTTTTTGTTTTTTTTTTGTAGTTGGACCTTTTTGACTTAATTGGTGTAGATGGACGTTTCTGCAGACTTCATCCGACAGACGTTAGCAGATCACGTTTAATGGCGCACGTCACAGCGAGCGAGCGAGTGTGTGTGTGCATGTGCTTGTAGTGGAAATTTGATTCACTTCTGCTAAGCGAGGCTGTGTATATTCTCAGACTGAAATCTATACCGTATCTGGTGCACATGTCAAGCCTCGAAAGGTTTCGTTTCGACTGTCAGTTTGGCCGGCGTGGCACTGCGGCGTTGGGCAGCAGCAGCAGCACGGAGGCACACAGAGGTGAACGTCTCATGGCAGTGAGCGATTCAGCAGAAATTTTATCACTTTTTCACAGTGTTTTGTAATCAGCTGAGGGTTTTCTGAGGTGAAAATCCTGACGTATTGTAGCAATTAGAGACTAAAGTTCACCAGTTTTATGATCTGCATATTTCTCTTGGATAAAGAAAGACAGAGAGAGAGAGAGATAGAGAAAAAGAAAGAGAGAATATCTCCAATCTGTGTCTCATTTTTTCTTTAGTTGTTCAAGTTCAAACCGAAAACGGTTTCCAACATTTTCAGATTTCTCAAATAAAAGGGAAAAAATTGAAAACACACTTCTGTTCCAGTTTGGGTTTTTCTCGAATGCAAGTCGTGTGACCCAGAAGTGAGCGTTACTTAAAGAAGAGTGTAAGCAAGCAAGCAAGAAAATCACAAATGAAGAACAGTCTTAGTGCCGCAAACAAAATGAAGTTATCCATTCCAATGGACAGTAAGAATGGCTGTGTGTGTGTGTGTGTATATATATATATGGAGTAGTATCTAGGGGTGTTGAAATTAATCGATGCATCGGAATGCAGATGTTGACGATTCTCCATTGATGCCATGGCCACATAAAAATACGTCATTCAATAATGAAACTTTTTTCATAATTTTTGGAAAAATTCTTACAGTTCTCTTAAAAAAAAAATACACAGCTAGTCTCCAACTTACAGCTCCATCGTCATTATAAGATTGAAAAATCTAACCCTGGTAACCATCATTTTACAGTATTTTCTGTATTAAACAAAAGTCTGAATAAAGCGGCTTATTTTTATAGAATTTTTTGTACACAAATGGAATATTAGAGGGTGTTTTCATTTTTTTCCGTTGTTCATTTGAGCATAAAATGCACAATAGGAAAGTGAACATTGGTTTTGGAAATTAATATTGGGGAGAAAAACATGCTTTCTGTTTAATTTGAAAAACAAACGAACGAATGATACACTGATTATCTCTCTCTCTTTCTCTCTCCAGTTTTGGGAAACTGTTTATCCACGTGCCGTTTCCGTGTGCGTCTCGGTGTCGAGCGCCGATATGGAAGATGCATTAAAAGTGCCATAACTCGCACACCCGGCCGGGCAAAAATCAATTGGAATGGATAGTTAAGCTGGCGCTAAAAATCAATGGGCAATTCATGTCCTTGATCATACTGTGTCATCTGTGTGGACGTTGGGAGCCCTGGAGCATGACCTCCCCCTCCTCTCCACGCGTTACTCTGGTTTGCTCTCGAATGGCAAATATCTAGATGTGCGCGGAAGCTGTTTTGATGCTTTTTGTGTCATTCCAGATTTATAAAGCCCGGCTTAGCCAACATGTGTTGGCAAATAAATAATCTTGAGCGCTGAGAAATCTTATCTGGCCAATCTGGGTGGGACCGGCCCGAGTTAATATCTCGGTCAAACCCTTAAAAATAGCTGAGGGTCAGATTTCAACCCTGTCTTTTCTCTGGACGCGTAAAAAAACCCTGTTTGCAGTCGGTTGGGAAGGCGTTGGAAGGCCGCGGATCTGTGGTGGGTTAAAATGAGTTGGGGGGGAGGGAGACAAACAGCCTGGCAGACTGGGAGAAATGAAAATTCAGGGTTTGAAAATAGTAATTTTGTCCTTATTAATGCCATTAGTGTAACAGTCAGCCTAGATCAGATCAGCGTCTGAGCGTAGTAACCGGCCCGTCTCGCCGCGGTGATGGCGCCGTGTCCAAAGTGATTTGGTCGTCCCGAGTTGACGGGTGAGCTTCCAACTGCCATTCTCCCCGCTAAATGATGCCCGTGGTCCTCGTATTCATCCGTATTTTTTATTTTTTTATAAAAATTAGATTTATTTGATGGTTTCTTTGTTCTTCACACTTATGCAGCATTCACAGTAATATTGATGAAATATTGGATTTATTCTTATGGTGATGGCTATGTAATTTTATACATTAACCTAGTAATCACAATAAGAGGAGGAATATTTGAGCAGTGAGAAGGGGAAAAAGAGGGATCAGAATCTGAATCAAATTGAAGTTGCCAGTCTGTGTACTCACACAAGGAATTTGCTTTGGCGGTTGCTGCTCACACCTTTAGAGTAAAAGATGTATGTACTGTACATTTGAGCAGGATGGTTGGGCTGTGAACATATACAGCAATCTCTTCATGATTTAATTTTACTGTTCTTCTTAATCGCTCAACTCCGTCCCTCATTTTGCTTTGGTTTCTGGTCAGGATCACACCGTTCAGTTTCTTCTTTGTTAGGGGTCCAAACACAAAGTACTTACGGACCTCTTTTGTAATTGTTCAGTTTCTTCTTCTTCTTTTCTCTGCTAAAACTCAGTGTGCAGCTTGAACTGTAAGTCGTCGAAGGCCAAAAATAGGCCCAAAGTCATAGTGATCGCCTATAATTAGCGCTATAGCAAAGGAAAACACGTTTTGACCTCTAGGGGGCACTAAAATGCGACGTGAATCTATGTGATGTCATAACAGAGCTTTTATCATTTACACAAAATGATAGAAAACCACCCAGTTCTTATATGAATGTTGTTCGAGGTTAGTTTCTTTATAAACACTACTTTTCGAAGCTATCACAACAAAAAAGAAACTTCGCTGCCAGGTCACAAGTTTCTGTTCACGTCTTTAATGCTTTTTTCCTATGTCATTTTATACTTTCTGCGTACAACTCTTTATATGGTTACTGTAGTTATGTGGTTTTACCTTATGTCATTTCACTTTATCGTTCTACACACATAGTCAGACACTGCTCACCCTTTTGTGTCTTGTGCTTGGACCCCGTTTGTTTGTTGCCCCTTTCAGCAATGTTACTTGTTACTCGTTTGCCAGTTTTCATAATAAGAAGGTAAAAATATAACCAGAAAGAAGTGGAATAAGGTGGATGTTATTGATCTATCAGTTCTGGGTCACCTTGGCGCTCTTCATTATTTATTCCTTTACTTTTCTTGTTGACTTGGCCGTTGTTGTAAATTTGACTGTCTATGCAGCTTTTTCGGAGCAAAGTGACTCTTAAACCCTTAAGTCTCGTGTCTGAAAGGTGGTGTGACACCACCTATATCCAGCCCAGTTATTATGAGGCTTTTTGGCACGGTCACTTTGTTTATTATCAACCCCGTACACTGTCATTACACCGCAGACCGGCTCTTAACCTCCGAAAAAAATCCTCGCTGGTGCGTTTTGTGGTATATTTAGAGCGAAACGTGTTCTCACCGCTGTTTTCCCCCCTGTCATCTCCGTCTCAGAGCAATTATCTCCAAATTATTCAATCTTGATTATTCCTTCGATTCGAGGCTGACTGCACGCAAAAATACATAAATTATCCCAGCTGCGAAATAATATAATTTGCCGTATCAATACCGCCATCGCCGCACCACCGCGAAAATGAAGGGACCTGAATGGACACAGTCATCCACGACGGGTTTCGCGCCGAGCCACGAATAATGCAGACGTCCCTATTGGATGTCGCCGCGATAAAAGACGACAACAAATGACATTTGCAAGGCCTAAAAAACTCGGATATCGATACGGCTTAGTGGAAGTGGGCTCAGAGACGAGCTGTCTGTTTTATATAAGAGCCAAAATTCTGAAAAGGTAGGGCTGGGCCATGTGACTGAAAATTCAAATTGTGATATTTATACACCAATAAAAATATCACCGTGTGCTTATTTTTCCCTGTCCATTTTTTTCCGACAAGATGGGGAGAAGTTAGTGGCAACGTTTGAAATAGATTCTCACAGACGAGACGAGACTAGAAGAGTACTAGCAACTTAGATGCCACGCCCCTTCCTCGATTTTGATTGGCTAGCAAGAGAGAAGTGACATGGACGAGCACAGTGCTGTTCTGAAAGTTGAATGGATTTCAACGTGAAGCGCTCTGAGCACTGTGGCAAAATAACGTCTCCACCGGTGCTCCCCCACCCCATACAACACGAGGCATATATGAATGTAAATATTTATATTAAAATATTAGAGTGGAGCACAACGTGGCCATTCATTTACATTGGCTACTTCTGCTTCATATCATGTCCAGTTTTTATATTTAATTATTTGCATCGAATTCCACAGAAACGACTTCATATGACATGAGGCATAAACAAAAAATTAACACATTAACACAAAACTGGGGCAGTTGCTAGCGTAGCGGTTGGGGAGTTAGGGAGTGTTTAGAGGGTCGCCAGTTCGCCGATAAAGGTACCACTGAGGTACTCATGCGTAAGGTACCGAACCCAAACATTGCCAAAAAAAAGCTGCCCACTGCTCCTTAATGGATGGGTCAAATGCAGAGGTCACATTTGGTTGTGGTGTGGTCACTTAAGTTCAACCAAAAGGCATATAAACGTAAAATCTTAAAAAAAGACGATTATGGCTAGAACTTCTAGGAGCAGCGATATAAAATATTTCTAAATAAAAATGTAAATTCTTTTTAAGCAAATAAACCCTAGAATGAAGAAGCCTTCAAGTGACCTTACCTTCAACTGCTTCTGGTTTTAAACATGCCATGCAGCAGGTGGGCTTTAGTATCGTATAGCAATTAGATTTATTTTTCACCAAAGATATCACTCATATTGTGGCACTCGATATATTGTGCAGAACTAAAGAGAAGGCCACGACTCCTGCCCTGAGCTTTAGGCTGTTAAACGTTTGCTCGGACCCTTCAGAAGGCCTGTTGTTTGGCACGACAGGTGCGTCACACGCTCTTTTTTTCTTCAACTGTAAAAGCTCTGTCAGGGGCGGGGTGTGTGTTTCAGATTTAGGGGAAGGTCCTTCGGGCCAGTTGTCCGCCGGGACAGAGAGCGCGCGCGTGTGTGTGTGGGTGTGAGAGAAGGCAGCACATGGCCTGATGGCTCAGAGAGAGAGAGGTGGCACGTCCCCGGGGCAGCTGGGTGGGTTTTTTTTTTTTCTTTTTTGGAAAGAGAGTGGTTTTTTTTTTTGGTTTTTTTACTGCCCCCATTTCTAATAAAACAGACATGAGCGTTCCTGGCAACTGGAGGGGTGTCGCTCAGACCTTCGTCCTACAGCAAGGCCGAGAAAACAGTGGCGCTGTTGCTTTATTTTTTTTTCCAAAACGCGGCCTGTAAATTGCGGAAGGTCAAGTCGCAGTCGCTTCCCGCAAACGGCCTTCGGGCTAATTGTCATGCCGGAGCAATGCGGACTGCAACCGTTACTCCTTTAAAGTAGCTTTGTGTTGGCTGTACTTGCGTTCTCTCTCTCCCTCTCTCTCCTTTTCTCCGTCCCCCTCGCTCTCTCTCTCTCTCTCTCTCTCAATCCATCTGCATCATGTCGATCTGTCAGGCTGCCAGTGTCTGTTCCAATTAGATTCCACTTAATACACGTAACCTCGATTAACACGCAATCAAGCTCAGATAAATCACGTCCTTTAAGTCTCCCCCTCCCCCCTCCTCCTCCTCCTCCTCCTCGCCACCGTTTCTCCGCATCATCCTGTTTTTCTCCTCGCGTCCTCGAGGTTTTAAGATCTGGCGCGGGCCGCCCGTTTTAAGCGCGGCTTCCGAGACCACTTTGACTTCTTCCCTGGAACTGCGTGAGAAAGCATTCCAACGTGTTATACACTGTGACAAGGGAGCTCTGTGTCTTTGTCAAACTTTGGCAAACATTGACTCGTTTTTTGTAATTCTTTGGCTGTTGATTTCAGAATTAAAACTGCAACAAAGTGGTTGTTATATAGCATGAGGACCCCTTGGCTGAGACAGACACTGACCACTGACCCCCACCACCCTGGCCCAACTTGCCCAGTTTAGGCCTGATATTCATGCTTTACCATTACTTCTGGAACCTAGTGTCGCACACATACACAGGTCTGCCTACACTCCTCTACATATATGCAAATAGGGTTATAAATGATAAGTAACAGGAATGCTTTATAAAACTTACCTGCTTTATTATTGACATTTTACAATATTTATTATTACAATTAGCCAGCTCTCGGTTTCAGTTAAAGATGGACAGAATTAAGAATAGAAGAACTGAGCTCATGTATAAGTGAAATATGAATTGATGAACTACGTTAAACCAAATTAATGTGCTTAATAATAATAATAATAATAATAATAATAATATTAATAATAATAATATAATAATAAAATATAATAATTAATCAATCTCATTCGGTTGCAAATATCCTTTTTTTTGACATTTATTATTTTTATTATATTGACGTTTTCTTTTTCCTACAGCCACCACTGTTTTAATTAAGGAGGACAAAGAATTAATAAGACGATGAAGATTTACCTTTTTAAGAAAACAAAAACATCTGAATATAAAGCTTCAGATGAACTCATTTGGATGACCCCTGCACCACCTCCACGGACCCCAGCAACAGTGTTATGCACCACGCAGTGAGCCATAATACCTTGTGGAATGACAGTTATTACACAACTTTTCATATTTACAACACGACAACTTTTAACAGTGAACAGTACAACTCCAGTTTATACCAGTCAAAATTCAACAATTATGTTTTATGATTATGAATGACAAGAACAGTCAAAATGTTCCTCTTCCACACGATTATCGCCTACACACCTGCTAACAGCGCCGGACCATCGTGATGATGAAGCTTTTGTTCCAGACTTTTGAAGATTTAAATGATGGTTCAAGTTGTGGGTTTAATTTCACTTTGTTGCAGATGTTTATTTATCATTCCATTATCCAAACCGCTGATAACTGGTTCTGAAGCTAGGAGGGACCCGAGCCTATTCCGGGAACTATGGGCGAAGGCGGGACCAGACCCGGGCAGGCGCCAACACACTGCAGGGCACACACATAGTCACACCTTACAGGGCCAATTTAGAGTCGCCAATTAACCTATAGTGCATGCTTATCAGAGAAACTGAAGCACCTGGAGAAAGCCCACATAAACACGGGAGAGCATGCAACCTTACAGAAAGCCCTACGGCCACCCGATTGAACCCAGGACCTTTCGCTGTGGAGAGGCGGCAGCACACCACTGCGCCAGCATTCTCCGCATCACGCCGGCGTATTTCTTGGAAGGAAATTCACGACGTTATTCAAAGTTATGCGTCATTTTTGAATTCCACAGAGAGCATTTCAGTAGCTAATTAGAAACAACACCAACATGAACAATATTAATAAAGAAAACATAGTTCCTTTAATAATTACACTATTTGCCAATTGTGGGAATGTTTGTCTCAGGAAAACGGCAGAAGCCAAAATAGCAAAAGGATAAATTATAGATAATAAAAAATAAATAGTAAAAAACACAACATGAAGGTGCGAAAGGCCACCCAGCCGGGGTCCTGTTTTATTAACTACTGCTAAAAGTGCTAACACTGACATGTTACACAGATTAGAGTTTTAATAACAGGTCAAGGTTAGTGCTGGCGATCGGCGAAGATCCGTCGACGCCACGCCTCGAGCTGGGCCGAGCAACTGGCCTCATCCTGGGGGGGCCGGTGAGGAGCAGAGGAGGAGGATTAGGCTTCACCTCATCGATAGGCGCTGCAGCGCTCCTGGCCACGCCTCAGGTCACGCCTGACTACCACCACGCCTGTTCTCTCTTTGAGCTGGAGGCAGACGCAGCAGTTAAGTAGCCAGATTTTAAAATAAATGAAGCTTGGAGAAAGGCCGGGTCTGATCCGTTTTTATCTCCCCCTGCGCTGACTTGTCAGCTCCGGCCTTTGCGGATTTTGCTAAAGCTCGTAGATTTAGCGGAGATTTAACGAGATCTGCCGGGTAAAAGTGGCTAGCTCCCTGTGCTCCTCCGACATACAGAGCTCAAGCATTTCGCCGGTGAAGAAAAGCCGGGCAATTCATATTCATAGGACTAATCTAGAGGTCATTATTGGTTTTGCTGGGGGATATATCGACATCAATATTTCAGTTAACGGGACTGATGACTGATATTTAGAACCAATATGCAAAAAAAAAAGAAGAGAAAATCTGTCAAAATAAAATTTTACAAACACCAAGCTCAGCTGAAACTTCTCCCTCTTCTCCTTCTTGGAGCTTCACGCTGCGCTGTGTGTGAGTGTGGTGAGGGAAACGAGGTTTTAGCTGCCATTGACATTACTCGTGTGACACAGTCAATCAGAGACTGTTGTGGGCGTCATTCAATGAAGCAGCGAGTCGAGAGCAAGTGGCACAGAGAGAAGAGACGGCAGTGGAGCAACAGTAGCGCACTTGTAATTACTTAATATCAGCGATAGTCAAAATTAAGGGCAAAATGCCCAATATCTGCCCCCGTTAATCGGCCCAGCTGTTAATCGGTCAACCTTAATTGCAACCTTAAACAAAACTAGGGATGCATCGGCGAAGTATCGAATCGGGGATTTGAATCAGTCCTGACGTCAATCTATGCTTAGATTTGTCCGATATTTCACATTCGCTGACGTGTTTAGTATTGTGTCAGCCATGTCCAAAGTCCATAGGGATTTTCTATGCCAGACCTTCGGGGTCTTCAACATGGTATTGGTTTTTTGTGCCAGGCGGAACTGGTGAGCAAAATGTCTTGTCTTTTACGGCTGATCAACCCCGGGTTTTCCTCACCATCGCATCGCAGATATAAGTGGGAAAAATATCGGATATCGCATCCTAAACCCCAAAATAAACCACGTTCACAATTGTACAATTAAACAATTGTAATTAATTGCATATTGATTTATGTTCATATCACCAGCCCTAATGTGCAGCATTTAACATTTCTGCTTTTAAAACACTCTTCTTTAACATTATTTTCTCAATAATGTCTAATTTAAATTTATTTATTTAAAATCTATCCCAAATCATCCTGAATGGGATAAAGTTTTGTCTGTTGAAGAACACCTCCACTGCTCCACTCCGGACATCCCACTGTCCACACTCTCGCGGCTTCTAAAGCTCCAGGTTTTTTTCCCCCCCTAAGAGTACGACCAATCTTTTTTTTCTTGGTTCCCAGAGTAAAAATCGGGGAATAACGCTGATGAGTTTGAGCAGCTTCATCCAGGCGATGTGCGAGTATAATAAGTGTTTTCGCGAGACGCCACCCGTGATTATCTCATTCATGCTTTGGGTGAATGGTGGATTTAGAGGAAGCCGCTGCCCATTGTGCTGACATCACTTTAAAGCAGAATTACAGCAGGCTAAAAGCGACCCAAACCTCCCCGGAACTGGACTCGGACGCCCAAAACAAAGAGCGTCTGGGGAAACTTAGAGTGTGTGTTTAAACGTGATGTGTGTGTGTAAGGAAGGAGCACAGAATGAGGGAATTGGGGCAGCCCTTTTCTATTGAATAATTGATGGAGGAAACACTATTTATCTATTTTGTGCAGAAAGTGAGAGAAACACAATAGCACAGCGCTGGATAAATGTGAGGTTTATTTGTCTCTGGTTTGTAGATTTGTTCAGAAGAACTTTAAATTCCAGCAGCTTTTGTTATGACTGTGCCTTTTGTTGTCTACACAATGGATTATAGATGTTTATATGGATGTGTGTGTCTCACATCTGTAGATGTGTGTGTATCAAGGCTTTTTTATAATACATCTATATTATTACTCCATCCATCAGCTTTTCTTTCTTTCTTTCTTTCTTTCATCTTTTTCTCTATCTGTCTGTCTGTCTCTTTATCTGATTCTGTTCTCTATCTGTCTATCTGTCTGTCTGTCTATCCATCCATCAGTCTATGTGTCTGTCTATCTTTTTATATATTCCTGTATATTTGTATGTGTATTAGTGTTTATGATTTGTCTTTATTATTACTGTGTCCATCCATCCATCTGTTTTTATATTTCTCCCTTTATCTATCTTTTTCTTGATCTCTCTTTCTATCATCTGTCTGTCTGCTCTATATCTGTCTGTCTGATCTACATCCATCCATCCATCCATCCATCCATCCATGCATCTGTCTGTCTATCTGTCTGTCTATCTGTCTGTCTGTCTGTCTGTCTATCTATCTAATGTACATACATGTGTGCATAAATCTATACACATATATAGATATTTATTTATAATGCTAACTGTGTGTAGCGAGGTAATTTTAATGAAGTTTTTGTGTGAAGTTCAGGTGAGTGTGCAGAGGGGCTGTAAAGCAGCAGCAGCAGCAGATTACGGTGTTCCTATAGCGTGTCGTCCTGCAGTGGCCTGCACTCGCGCCGTCACGTGGGAGTCGCCGGCCTGCGGAGGTGCGGTCGGGCGACGTTCCACGAGGCGGAATTAGATAAGCCCCAAGCGAGCCGGACCGCTGCCGGTGCTGAGCTGAACCCGGAGCCGCCGCTACACACTGACCACACTCCGTCATCGTCATCCTCGGTGACCCGTGGAGGAGTCGGGGGTGGGGAAGGGAGATGTGAGGTGGGGGTCTGGGCAGGTTTAGAGAGCTGGAGATGAGAGCGCGAGTAAAAGCGAATGGGAGTTTGGAAAATTATCCTATTAAATTGAATTAAAGAGGCCGTCTTAATTTATCCCAAGAATGATGGATTTGGATAATTAAGGGTATTAATGGGGAGTGGTGGGGGGGGGTAGATGTGGAACGGGTGGGGGTGGGGTCAGAACTCCAGCCCAGCTCTTACATGGCCATCAGAACGGGCGTTTTATGTGCCGGCCACTCGGGGCGTCGTTTTACGGCTCCCGGTGATTAGCTCGGAAAGTGGTTGTACCAGTTAGGAGGAGAAACTGAGCGTTTTCTGGAGCCTGCTTCTCTCTCTCTCTCTCTCTTCCTCTCGCTCTCTCTATCTCTTCCTCTCTGTCCGGCGAGAAAGCTGTAAGGTAATATGTTTAGCGAGCAGACAACAGATCAAAGCTCATCACAGTTAGTGAGTGTTTGCGGCTTTGCGTGCTCGTGCGGTCAAGGGAAGTGGCGGAAAAGGAAAACAAACACGCAAAGCGCGCGTCAGCACTTTGCAAGTGCGTGTGTGTGTTGGTATCTGGGTTGAGTGGTGTTGCTCTGGGATGTGCAGGACACCAGTCAGTGGCTCGTTTGATTTGTTCATTATTACAGGCCCTAGTTACCCAGGCGTGTGCAGGGCTGGGGGTCGGACTCCTACTGTATTTGCGTGGCCCTAATTCCTGCTGATGTCCCGGCCTTGGGCGCTGAGTGTGACGGAGAGAACGCCTCGCCAGTGGAAATTATTGCCCGGCCTCCCAGAATCGCATTGACGCAGCAGCAGATGACGATGGCAGAGACCGCGGCCCAATCCGTTCGGGCGTGGACGTAGATGACGGATAATAATCAAAACCGGCCAATCAGATTTTCAGCAACATATTTTGACTGACCGGCGACATCCCTGACCTTGTCTGCAAAGCATTAAACTAGCACTACATCCATCTCAGGAAACTGGTTTAGGCTCTTATTTAAATACAGTTTCCGGTTGTGCTTATATTTTGGTGCACATTTTTGTCGTAGCTGTTGTAAAAGCGTGTGCATGAGTGTGTGAAGTGAGAAGTGAGCCAGCACTGAAACCACACTTTTGAGTCAAATAAGGGAACTCTGTACCTTGGCTCATCACTTTTGCAAATTCTGACAAAATTAGTTTCGGTGTTGCATTTAGAATAAATTAAAGCGTTTACTGTTGGACAGCGCAACTTAAACAAAATGAAAAGACACAAACCTTATCACAAACGTTATTGATATGTTAGTAATGCATGGTGAAAAATCAAATTCCAGTTTATGACGGTTATTTATGAATTCAAAGCCAAGTTTTACCTCTAAGAGATCCTTTAAAATCCTAACACATTCTCCCCTAATTACAAAACGCAGTAAAAATGTTGTGTGTTAATATTTTTTCCATTTTAAACAAGGCGAATAAAGGAATTGTTTACATAACTCCACAGTTTTTTATAGAATAAAAACCCCCAAAACTAAAATAATTTCCAAAAAAATACATTTCAAGAAGTATTTGATTGTATCTTGAAAATCTTTCAAAATCGACCAGCGGCATTGTTGGGGCATTTTGAACGTTCCACGTAACATTGTAAAGGCACAAACGGATCATTTTTCTCATAAATTGGCAGTTTTGTTTGCTGTTAAAGTTATTATATATTGCTAATATGAACATATTGCCGTACGTGCTAAGCGTCATTTCACAAGGTATTATAGCTATGCGTTTAAAGTGTGGTGAGCAATACAACATTCACGTTGAATGCAGCAGTGAAAGAACATTTTTTTCCCAAAAATCTGGACAAAGCTACAGAGTGTCCTTTTTACTGTTGCATCGCAAACGGCGCCTGTTGTTTTACCTGAACACAAATTAGCCAGAGGACCGGGGCCTTAAAGCCGGGATCAAATTATTTGATGCTACTTTTCTACTTTGGTGAGGGGCGGGGGTAAGGAAAGCATAGGAGAGCGAGCGGGAGGGTGTCGGAGGGAGGGAGGAAAAGGGAGGGTGACAGTGAGAAAGGGTAAGAGAGAGAGAGAGAGAGAGAAGGGAAAAAAACAATCTCATCAAGCGAGAGGCCGTTTGCCTAGCAAGAGCTGACAGTCTTTGTGTATGTAAATGAAGAATTTAGACTAATGGAGTTGAACCATTTCTAATTTTGTGATGGCAAGAGGATTTTGATTGAAAGTAATTAAGCAAGCTAGCTGTAAAATTAATTAAAGCCAAAGGAGGGGGGATTTTTATTGGATTGGATAGCGATATAGCTGCTGCCATGCGGGGGGACAAATGGGGGTGACCTGGATTCTCTGCCCTCCCCCCCCTCCCACCCGGGACTTTTATGTCACTTTAATCTCCTTAGAGCGGCTGGTGTGCATTTGTTCGAAATAATCAAGGAAATATGGTCAGAAATTGTCAGCTTTCAGATCTAATTTACCTGACAGCCTCGCGAAAAGTGTGTGTGCATGTGCGCGCACGCTCATAAGTGTGTGTGTGTGTGTGCGACCCGAACCCGCGCCTGCGCTGTTAAGGGTTTTTTTTTTTCCCCCTCCTCTCCCCTTCGTCGTCTTCCTCCTCTCTTGTCGCTCTCCTCAGCTCGGCGGAAAATGCTTTTGACAGTTTGGAGACGTCGTGGATCCTTGCAGGAATAAACGACAAGGAACCTGGTCAGGTCACGACAAACCCTTCAACTGAGTCAGTGCAGCAGTTAGGAGACTCGCTGGCTCAAGTGCACACACACACACGTCCTGCTATCTTAAGAGTTTTTTTCCCGGTGACTTCCGTAATGACTCGGTATAAATATACTACAAATAAACCAACTAATAAACTAACTAACTAACTCATAAACTAACTAACAAAATCAAGTCTTTTACCTAAAACCTTACAAATAAAATCTCTTCTATGAAAGGATATTTTGGAGCGTCTTCACTTACTTCTGTGGTCGAGCGATATTGGGTTTTCAGGGCTGATATCGATAGCGATTATTGCTATTTAACGGGGACGATACCCGATATTTGGCGACAAGTTCAGCTGAAACTCTCCTCTCGCCTCTTCTCCTTCTCGGGGCTTCATGCTGTGCTCGTGCGTGAGTGTGGTGTGAGTGACAACAAGCCTTCAGTGTTGATTGGTCAGTCAGAGACTGTTGTGTGCGGGACATTAAATAAAGCAGTGAGCCGAGAGCAAACTGCACAGAGAGAAGAGTGGAACCACAGTAGTGCACCTTGTAGTTACCGATAAACTCCTAATATCGGCCTCCGATAATCGGCCCAGTCGATAGCCGGTCGACGCTTAATATATAGGCATATGACGTCCTCTCATAGCGGGCCGGTGCTGACTTGATCTTAAGTGTTGTTTTAAAGACAAAAAAGACACATTTTAATAAGAGAACAACTGCACAATACTTTTCTGCTCAAGTCAGACCTGACGTAAGAGCCTGCAAACAGCTGACCACATATGCTGACCACAGTCAGATTCCTTGTAGTTTTTTTTGTTTTTTTTTAACTGATTGTCTACATATGGCTTGATGGTATGCGCCCTACTTATATAACTGAAATTTTCATTCCTTATCTGAACTGTTTAATCCCTACCGGGGTTGCGGGGACTGGAGCCTATCTTGGGACTCTGGGCGCAAGGCGGGGGGCCAACCCTGATTGGGACCAATCAACCCAAACTGCCTGCTTTTGGAGACAACCAGAGCACACAGAGGAAACCTACGTGAGCGCAGGGAGAGTACGCAAACCCAGCACAGAAGGACCCCCCAGCCGACCTGCGGATTGAACCCAGGACCTTCTTGCTGTGAGGCGACAGCGCTAACCCCAGCACCAGTGTGCCACCCCACTAACATTTTCATCAAATCGTAACGTGCTCGAACTCTCAGATCGTCTGGAACAGGTCAACCGGCAGTGCCCAGGTCCAAAATCAGATGGGGTGCGGTGGCTTTTTTGTCGTAATGCTACATTCTGCTGGAACCGATTTCCCAAGCTGTATCGTGTTTTAAAAGTGTTCTAAAAAGTTCAGATCTCTCAAAACGTTCTTTACTGTTGGTGAACTGTTTTCATTACATTTTACGCTTGTGGTGTTCGGCAGACAATCCTCCTGGTTACAGAGACCGTCTCCCTGAAGCAAATTGGGCTTAAGGATCTCACTCAGGAGGTCCAAGAGCGGTACTTGGGATTCGAACCCTCAATCTGATGGTGACCAACACGGCGTTCCAGTCACCAGTGCACCACCACTGCCCAGTTTCATCATTTCTATTTTCCTGTCTTTCTCTTTTATATGCTGTGCTCTTTTTCTTGCATTTCTGTAAAGCACAGTGACCTCTAGGTTCAAAAATATTCTCTATAATAGACTTGCCCTGCCTTTTTCTAGAAAAAGAAACCGGGCTTATCGCTGAGAAAGGGCCTGAGGGCTGCTTCGGACGGCGTGAAGCTGTTTGTCGGAGGCGTAGCGTGTTGCTTTCTGACCTCAGCTGCGCATCACTAGAGTGTGATCTCAGCATCACTCGTCTCGTCTCCTCTCAGTCAGGTGTCCGTCTCCCAACCTCGTCCAAGAGATCTCGGTTACGGGTCAGCGCAGGGTGGCATCGCCCCGGGGAGAAGTGGAGAATGAGGAGGAGGTGAAGGCGTCCCTAACGGGATTAAACCCCCCCTTGCCCTCGTCCGAACACTGCCCCCCTCCCCTCCACAAGAGGACACCCCCTCCCTCCCCAATCCGGCCCCCTTTATCAATTAATATAATAAAAGGCGGAACAAAGAGCTTCCCTCCTCCTCGTAATTAAACTTGTCCATCTCTAGAGGGCCGCCGCTGCTGGAGCTGTGTGGCGTACGACAGGGGGAAGTGGGGGCCCCCCGGGGTTGGACCCTCGTTCCAGCTCGGCTCACTGTGGGGAGGGGGGGATGTTTCGTAATTTAGAAGAGACTTCTGTCCGTGTGCTGTTGTTACTGGTGGAAAGTGAGACCAACATGGCAGTGCCCAGTGCATCCTCGCTCCCAAATTTCTTCCCAGAGACCACCAGAGTCCTACAGGCATGCAGACTGAACCCCCCCCCTCCCCAAATCCATTAGGTCATATAATTCCAAATTAAGGGCTGAAAACGGTTCATTTCTGATTTGATAATGAATCTGAGATTTATGTCAGGGTTTGGAAGGAGTTGTGTTTACTGTTAAAAGATGCTGTGTCTGAAAACGCTAATTCACGAAAATGTGCATCTTTAAAATTTCACTTTAATTTCCCAATAAAAGATTGCTGCTATTTAATATAACAAAGTCATTAATTAAACGGACATTGAATTCCTGTAATCCTACCTGCAGTGAGATTAAAAGATCAGCGTTTATTTCAAAGCCAAAAATTCTTCGATTTTCTGATCATAATCAGTCTCACAAAGTCGCAGAAATTTTACACAGCTTTTAAATCTCACACTTAAAGTCATTTGGTCATTTGTCAAAACGAAATCCTGCATCTTTGTTTTATCAAAAAAACAGATTTTATTTATAAAAAATAATTTTAAAAGGCATTTATTTTAATTGAATCCCATAAATAACTACATGCAATTTGTTATAATTATAATAATCCATTTTGTTGGTGTCCACCGTGATATAAAAACAGAATTTATCATAAACTTCCATTTCCATCACGAATCAGCTTTTGTATTTGTTGAGGTACCAGTGAAACAAGAATACCGCCAGTCCCCGAGTTACAATGGCTCGTGAATCTATCGATGACTGTAGCAATTAGACAAAATGGTAAAAAAAAATTTAACGCTTAAATATTTAACTGTAAACGTAGCAGTGCATGCAGTGTGACATTTTGAGACGCTGCCGGGATGTATGCATCACCTGCCTTGTGAGATGCCTCACTTACTCGACTTCAAGTGAGGATGGGGTCATCGGAACGCATCTCCATTATAAGTCGGGGACTACCTGTATTTTCCAGAGCAAGAACAAACGAGTAATTACTGTAACGCCGTCCAGCGTTTGTCCCAGCTTTTCTTGTTCTCAATCCTTTCAGTTCCACTGTCGGCCAAAACGGCAAGCCACGAACACAGCAAACGCTCGGGGCTCAGATTTCACTCGCCAAGACGTCTCACCGCGTTGACGTGCCGACTGCTGTAAGAGAAAGTGAAATATTTGCAGTCGTCTCAGAATCAGTAGATCGATTGTTGAAGGCCGTGTCTGCTCCCCCCTTCACTCTCCCTGCACCAGCCTGTTAGCACACAGCATGTGGCAAAGCTGACACCGCGTGTACTTGTAGGTGTGTGTGTGTGTGTGTGTGTGTTGGGAAAGAGTGTGAGAGTGAGGTTGAGACAGAAATTAGTTTCACACAATATGCAAATTTCTGCAATTAAAAAAAGAGGGTGTTTAAGTGACAGGTTGATATGTGATTAAAGGACAATTAGAGCGCGGGAAGCGGCGGGTCAAGAGCTGCACAGCTGAGCTAAAAGCTAGCAGAGTGGCGAGGAAACAGTCACGCTGAGGCCAGCCCAAGAGCCAAAAACAAATTACCACTGAGAGGAGAGCCTCCTGCAGCCTGTCAATAAAGAACAGAGAGGGAGAGAGAGAGAGAAACTACTGCAATAAAAGAGCAGGGCCACGTGATGTACAGCAGAAACACATGCATATGCATGGAGTGGAAGAGAGAGACAGAGAAAAAGAGAAAGTGAAAGACTGAGAGAAAGACAGGAAGTGGAAGGAGAAAGAGATAAAGTCAGAGAGTTAGAGAAAGACTGAAAGCGGGACAGAGAGAAGGAGTGACAGAGAAGAAGACAATGAGAGATATAGAGATGGGGTGGGAGAGAGAGAGAGCAATGGAGGCAACTACAAATAAAGCAGAAAAGAGGGAGAGAAAGAAAGATGGGGAGAGAGATGGAGTAGAGAGAGAGACAGACAGAGAGAGAGAGGATTCAACCAGCACATATTTAGTGTGTGTATTAGTAAGACAGGAAGGATAGAGGGATGACGGTAGAGAGAGATGGAAGGAGGGATTGTGTTGTGGTGAGTGGGCCAAAGTGTGTGTGTGTGTGCGCTGCAACAGATGGCCGTGACCCATAATCCCCAGTGATGCTGCGCTGGCCACTTGCTCCTGCACGGCTCCTGTAAAGCCCCAGAAACCCCCAACTCCTCCTCCTGCTCCTCCTGCTGCCGCTGCTGCTGCCCCCTCGTCAAGGAGCTGACAGCTGTCACACTGCATTAGACCCCGCCCCCAACCTGCTCAACCTACACCACTTCCCTCTCCTGTCTAACTCACTCTCCGGTCTAACTCTCTGTCTCCTGTCTAACTCACTCTCCTGTCTAACTCTCTGTCTCCTGTCTAACTCTCCCTCTCCTGTCTAACTCTGTCCCTCTCCTGTCTAACTCTGTCCTTCTCCTGTCTAACTCTCTGTCTCCCGTCTAACTCTCCCTCTCCTGTCTAACTCTGTCCCTCTCCTGTCTAACTCTCTGTCTCCTGTCTAATTCTTCCTCTCCTGTGTAACTCTCCCTCTCCTGTGTAACTCTCCCTCTCCTGTCTAACTCTGTCTCTCTCCTGTCTAACTCTCTGTCTCCTGTCTAACTCTCTGTCTCCTGTCTAACTCTGTCCTTCTCCTGTCTAACTCTCTGTCTCCTGTCTAACTCTGTCCCTCTCCTGTCTAACTCTCTGTCTCCTGTCTAACTCTGTCCCTCTCCTGTCTAACTCTCTCTCTCTCCCCCTCTCTCTGACTTCCTGTTTGTTGTTTGTCATGTTGCATGCATCCCGCCCTCACTGCAAGGCTGATGCTGGCTGATTTGTTTTGTGTGTGATGTTGACTGCAGCTCGGTTCTTCGCCGGTCTGAGCGCTGGGCCGAATGTTCTCAGGGTGCAATACTGCGACCACAGATGGCTCATGTTCCACTAAGAGGCTTAGCTTTCATCACCGTCATTATTTTCAAGCTTCACCTTAATTATTGTCAGTTATGAACAAACCTGCAGGCCGTCTCCCTCCTCTCCACGTCGCTTCTCGTCTAGCGGCTGCACCGGGCGAGTTGAGTTTGAGGAGGACAGTCCTTCGCCTTCTAATCAGGGTTCTTTCAGCGTTGGTGATTACAAAACTGTGCGGTGAGAGGGACGGCTATTTCACATGACAACAAAAGTCGTTTTCCCCCCAACTTTGAGACAAACAGATTCCTATCTGCAATCCTCCGAAAACAAGCACAGACTCGCTTCTAGGTCTTGTGTCATTTTAGTTTTTTCCTCCTGCTTTTGAAGTGCCACAAAATTCACTACGCAGTTGAGAATTTCTGACCCGCGCCACACGCATGCCTTAAATATCATGCCGGACGTCCAAAAAGGAACAGCGGCGTTTGAAATGGGGAAAAAAAGAGGCGGAAAAACGTGTCCTTTCAGCTGTTTGGATGATATTTGCTTTTATCGCTGCTTTTATTATCAGCGGATCAGAATTAGGGCTTTTAGGTTCGGAGGTCCGTCCATTTGAGGGAAATGTGCGGGGCATAAATCCTGCACTTCGGGAGAAAAGTGCCTCTTTCACCGAGACTCCCATGATGGCAATGAGCTCACTAATGGAATTTTTAAAGAATTAAGAGACGCGTCTCCGCCCGGCTCTCGTCTCTTCCTTACAGAAGTGGAAGCTCATAAGCGAATGTGTGCATTTCACCTTGGTGACGGCATCAGTAAGTTGAGATAAGGATGTGAGGAAACTATTGTGGTTTTTTCTTTTTTTTCGTTGTACTTTCTCCTTTCTCCCCTTCCGATTCCCGTGAGCCGAGGCCTTCCTTTGGGAAGGGGGAATATAACAGAGCGGAATGTTTGTCTGCTGAGCGTTGCGGCCTCGCAATTGTAGCGTTTAAGAACAGACTTGTACTAAATGGCTGTGATTAAATTAAAAATCACTCACCCAAATGTTTGAGCGTGCTGGCACCATTATCACCCCCGCTTCTTATTAATTCTGCACCGTAAATAGATTCCGGGCTGAACTTTAGCGTAACCCGTGTCTTCCAATTTGCCTCTTTCCTCCCAACTAGCTCTCTGATCCTAATTAGAGGGAAACTGCGAAAGAGAGAGAGAGAAACCCGACACGCCGCATAGTTGTGGCATGTGATTGTACTGGAGTATATTTATTTCCCTGGCTAGAGGAGGAGGATTCCGCACTAAAGCGTCAGGGTAATCAGAGTGCGTGGCAGCCATCTGTTTGATTTTGGAATATGTTCTTTTCTGTGATGGGATTGTAACAGGAGCGTTTACCATAATCATGGCATAATCTGTTCGCATTAGCTCTCCCTGATGCTGGTGGCTAATGGAGGAGCGGATCCCGGCTGTGGTGCTGTGTTGCTGCGCTGCACCTGATCTCAGGCGGATAGACGCGATGCTGAGTCGTGCGCAGGACTATTTCAAGACTGAAATGCGATTGTTTTAATACCTTAATCCAGCTGTCCTTGGCATTCAGGGTTTTCAAGAACTCCTCTTCCAGTTCGTCCTTTTAGCTGCAGCGAGGCAAATCCCGGGAAGAAACTCTGGACATGTGCCACTTTGCTAAAATAACAAACAAAAGTAAAAGAGTGTAAGAGTTCTTCATGTCGTTAATATTAATTACGTCAGTCAACATGAGGCTCACGATGAAAACACCCATGCGGTTTCAACACTTCACGTATCTGGTACATTCAGACTAACTAGATAAACAAATAAATATGATAATAAATAAATAAATAAATGTCTGTAGAAGAGACACTTTAGTTCTTCTTTGCAATTAGACTCAGGAAAAATACAGTTGTCATTTGAAAAATGTTCTCAGTATCTAAAATTAAATCATATTGTGAAACGTGAGTCACACAGAACACACTGTGAAACAAAGAGTGGAAACCTGAGCCCTGCTTTTTCAAGTTTATCAGGTTTTTTCTAGTGCTAGGAATTGATCAAAAGCGCATTCCAAGAAATTGAGATTAATCTTAATTGCAAGTTTATAATAATTGTTGTAACAGAGATAAAGCAAATGTGTTGTACTGGAATTTTTAAAAATCACATTTAGGACGGTAAGAAAAAGCCGTTTTTAGTGTTGGTCTTTGTCCATAACATCCCTAATGACCTGCAGTGTTAATTAGCAGACATAATAACAGGTGCAGACTAATGACTGCTTTTGCTGTGATTAATTTGCATTTTTACAAAAATTAAAAGTTTCCGCTCTGAATTTTTAGGCTTTTTATAAAATTAATGAATAACAATTATATTTGGGGGGAAACGTCTCCAACCACTTTAAATGAGTGATGAATTAATAATTGATTAATTTTGTGTATATATATATAAACCTGTATAATATAATAATATAAAAGCTCTTTCATAGTTGCTAATTTAGCATTTTTATCCGAAATACTCCCAAATTCCCAGTAAGAAAGAAGTCCCGGTAGACACTATGAAACGTGCACATCGTTTCACCCCCGGGAACCCGTAAAAAAATCTGGTGGAGAATCATCTCGGTGGCAGACGAGCAAATATTTTCTTTTAATTAAAAGTGTCATGGCGAATACGAGCCCCAGCCCCCTCGATCAGTGTGAAACAGTGATTTGGCTATTTGGCAGGACAATGTATCACTCCCGACTGCGGGGCCGGGAGGCCACCGGGCGCGGCTGTCACCGTGGCGATAAAGACCCCCTACTTCCTCGAGGGACAGTTTTAACCCCCCAGACCCCTGGCTCTGTGGACACTGACCGGGGTGACACTCGTTGTGAGTTTGTGTCAGGGGGACGGGGGGGGTGGTTGTTGTTAGGGGGCGATTTTGGTCCGGGGGTCTCTCTGCGGTGGTGTCTCTGGCTTGGGGTTGATCGTAATGTCAGCTGATGGTTTGAGAGATTCTCTTGTCTGTGAGGAGGGGCCCTCGTTAAGCGGACGGATGGATGGACGGACAGATGGACGGACGCATTAGGCTCCCAAGGAAGAGAGAACGCATTAGACGCTCCCTCTCCTCCTTCGTCTTCCTTCTTTTCCTGAACTAATGTGCTTTTGGAGGAATTGGAGAGAGAGGTCAATAATTATGCATTTTAATTATTAACCTGAGCCCTTCTTAATTGTGCTTTTTAAAGCCTCGTCCGGCACAGACGCAGTGCTTTATTGCTGCGTGGCTCTTCTGGAGGCCGTAACGCACCTTTATGCTGGTGAGATGTAATACTGAGGGCATGTATTACTGCTCGCTCATGCGAAAACTGGTTGTGGTCATGAGAAAATGGATCGTGCTCATGCGAAAACAGTTAGCTCATGCAAAAACTGGTTGTGGTCACACGAAAACTGGTTGTGGTCACACGAAAACTGGTTGTGGTCACACACAAACTGGTTGTGGTCATGAGAAAATAGATCGTGCTCATGAGAAAATAGATCGTGCTCATGCAAAAACAGTTAGCTTGTCCAAAAACTGGTTGTGGTCACACAAAAACAGGTCGTGCTCATGGGAAAATAGTTCATGCTCATGAGAAAAGTGGTCGTGCTCATAGAAAAACAGATTGTGCTCATGTGAGAACAGGTCGTGTTCGTGCAAAAACATTTAGCTTGTGCCACTCACCACGGCATCACCACAGATCTAGCTTGTACTCACATAAGGGAAAAGGTGGCCAGCGAGTTGCTCTGAACAGCGAGATTTCGGACAGGCGTGGTCACATGCGCGGTCACATGCACTGAGGGGTCGGAGTTGAGAAAGTGCCAGCCGTTTGGCAGTTTGGGAACATCAGCTCATGCAGAAGTGACTCCCGAAGCAGGAAGTCCTGGTTTATGAGCAGTCCGGTGGATAGAGTCGGAGACACTATTATTCACTGTGGGAATGTTTGCTTTGGGACACAAGCGTGTTATTGTTGCCACGTTGATAACGGGAGGGGCGGAGGGATTGGGGCGACAAAAAAAGAAAAAGAAAATCCGAACCCTCAAAAGCACGCTCGGGGAAACGCTACGCTGGCGCTCTTTAACGTCGGGTGTGTTTTAAAACCCCGTTTTACAACTTATTAATGTGGCGCTTAAAAGGGGAATCGATACATGGCGCGCGTGCGGCTGAAGGCTCGGCGCTTAGCAGGCTTGCGCTGTCAAGCGTCTCATACACCTACAATTTTACAGTACACGGAACTGCACTTTTGCGCTGTCAGGCCCTAGATCTGGCGCTGATGTGTGGGAGCTAAAGAGGAACATTGTAATTACTGTCTCGGAATTCATATAGCGATACATAAAATAGTACTTATCCAGTCTCTCGCCCGCCGCTCGGGGGCTGATGACAGGGAGGAGCATGTTTTCGCACAATAGACGGTAGGAGCAGTCAGGAGGAGTCGTGACTCCGTCTCCCCCATCTGAAACAACCCCCCACTCCCACCCCCCCACCCTCGGTACACCACATCCACCCTCACCCCACAGACACACCCACGCACAAATAAACATCAAAAGCTAATTTGTTAACTCCCTCGTTTCACAGGGCCGGGCGCCCGATTGCGTTTGACGAAGTAATGCTTTGTCAAATGTTGACGCGTGGCGCAAACGAGGTGCCCACGGCAACGGGGTTTATGAGGAGGGGAGAGGAGAGGGATGGAGGAGAGGAAAGAGGAGCACAGCGGTGTGACTGCAGCACCTCTGGTCAGGGTGGTGTTTGAACCCTGATAAACCCTCATTCATCCATCCATCCATCCATCCATTCTTCCACTCACTCATCCACCACTCCACCCATCCATTCATCCATCCATATACCAGCCCGTTTATCAATACATACACCCACTGTCAATCCATCCATCCATCCACCACTCCACCCACCCACCCATCCATCCATTCTTAATGCCAACCGGTCTGTCACCCCATACACCTGTACACCCACCCATCCATCCACCACTCTACCCATCGATCCATTCATCCACCCCCCCTGTGCTTCTACCTCTCCATACACTCATCCATCCATTCATCCACTTAAAGATGCATCTACCCACTCATCCACCACTCCATACTCAGACCAACCCTTCATCCATCCATCTTACCATTCCTCCACCCACCCATCTATCCACATAATCATCCCTCCATCCCTTCCGTCCCTCTATTCATCCCTTCCTCCGTCCCTCTGTTCCTCAGCCCGGCGGCCGGGTGCCGTGTCGGGGAGTAAACGGTGAACGTGAGAAACAAAGTGCAGAGGTCCGTCTTAATACGTGAACACCTCCAATATGCTGATGTTTTCTTTTTGCACACTGTGTTTACTAAATTGCCTTTGACTGCATGCATCGGTAATGGAACTTTATGTCCTTGCAGAAAGGACAGCTAGTCCGTTTCAGTTAGGGCCGAGACCGTCTTCCACGGGCCGCTCTCACAAGACAGTTTTTTTTCTCCCCCCTCCTAATACTCTGCCTTATGAATAAATGAAGCCTATGAAGCATTTTTTTCCATATTTGTGTAAATTGCTTTAAAAGCATTTTATCATGTCATAAAAAAGCGCAATTGATCTGCAGAGCTCGGGCCATTGGACAGCTGTGTGTTTTGTTAATGGCCACTTTGCTTCAAGCAGCTTATTAAAAAATTTATATATAAATGCTAAAATTGCATAAATTATTTAAGCCCAAAGTAAGCATTTTTTGTTACAGTCAGGGGAGGATGGGGAGGTGGATATTGAAAGGGAGATTGGGTTTAGTGTATTATGCTCACACAGAGGGAGACGGTCATACAGTACACACTCTCAAACGCGTAGATCACGTCTTAACATAGGCACCCGCATAACCCCTATACACACACACACACACACACACAAATACATAAACACACACACACACCATGCCGTGCAGGGGAGCAAGAAAAAGTATATATTTTTTGATGACTTCGTTTCAGCAACCATGGAATGTCACCCATATCCTGCTTGATTGTACTTTCGAGTTTTATGATGTTTTTCATTGATTCGTTTCCCCGGCGCAGCTGCCGACCTCTATTGAGGGACGAACGTAATCAGCGCTGACGCAAATTAGATGGTTATTCGTTTCGAAAATTGACAGAAAAACAATAAAAAAGATGAAATGCTCCCAAATCAATAGATATAATGAAATTCAAATAATCCGAGAGATGAGGTCTCCATGGCAACTGATAATGTGGAAAAGAAAACAATTTAATAAAGGACAGACACGCTTTGAAAACAGATTGGGGGGGTAGCAGTAAAGCGGGAAGCAGATGAGAGGAGGGCAGGAGAGAGAGAGAGGGAGAGGGATGGAAGGATGGAGGGAGGGAGGGCGAGGGAGGGATGTTTGTAGTGGCTGCAGTGGCAGGGCTTGTTTCTCTTGAGCGAACGATCCGTGTCTATCTCAAGGACGGCAGAATAATTAGGAAAAATAATAATAAAAAAAAGCTTTCCGGCCAGAAAAGTGCAGATTCAGGTTTTTAATACACAAAAAAAATTATTTCAGAGGCAGTCAATCGGAAAACCATTTGTTGGTGACCTTCCTGAGAGGCCCCCTGGTACGGGGCAAGACGGAGGCAGCGTGGCAGCACGAGCTGAGTTATGGCATATTTGTGTTTTTATAGTGGCGGAGGGAATGGAGAATGGGTTGGGAGGGGTGGATGGGGTGTGTGTGTGTGTGTGTGTATGCAAGGTCTGGGTTGCTGGTACAAGAGAGGAAGGGAGGGAGAAGAGGGGAGAGAGAGGGACAGAAGGGGAAGTTGCAGATCTGGCTGTATTTACAGATCAGTTGTCAGAAAAGCCATTTAGAGAGAATGCACAAATCCCAGCACAATGACAGCAGAGGTGTCTGTTTAAGAGAGAGACGACGGGGGAGAGAGAGCCGTGATGTCAAACACACAGCACTCGTTCTCGTTCATCTCTCCCCCGTTTCTCTAATCAGAAACCTCGTTTAACCGCATTTCCAGCCCAAACATCCGAGTCTCAGAACAACAGCTTGGGACACTCCTCTCCACGTATCTGCTCTTTTTATATTTTCAAATAACACGCCGTCGTCCTGCCCTGTATTGTGCCCTGTTTATGAGAGGGCGAACGAGTCGGACCTGTCTCGGCGGAAGAGTTTCGTTTCGCTTTGTTTTTAATTTGGCTCTTTTGACGTGAGCGATTCTGCGCTATTAGTGATCCGGGATGATGCGTCCTGTCCGACGGCCGGTTTCGTCCTGTTCAAGGCAGTAAACAAATGAAAGCTAGGAGGGCTCGGGGTCGGGCCTCGTCATGACAACACTCTCGCATCCTCAACACACACACACACACACACACACTGCACCTAAAGTTGTGTGAATGTGAAGACATAAACCAGTGGCATAGGCATAGTCAGTAAAATGTAAGAGTGCACATGCACTGTAGGTGTGGGTGTGTGTGCTCACGAGTGTGTTTACCTAATATTGCAGGAACCAGATGTCCCCATGTGAGGACAGTGTTTGGCTCATTCAAAACGGTACAACGAAATCAGGAGTGAAAATTACAACTTTTGTCACAATTTGATATTGCATCGGTTCAGCGTCTACGACGATACCGTTTTGCTTAAATTCAGTTTCGATTTGAGATAGTATTATATACTGGTTTAACACAGTCATTTAAACTGGTTTAATCACAATTGGGGCAGTTGGTGGCGTAACGGTAGGGTGTTCGCCCCGTGATCAGAAGGTTGCAGGTTCGAATCCAGGGCTGATAAAGTTACCAAGTACTGTCCCCAAGCACTGCTCCCCGGGCGCTTGTTAGGTGCCCACTGCTCCTTCACAGATGGGTCAAATGCAGAGGTCACATTTGGTTGTGGTGCACTGTGTGCTGTGCTGTGGTGTGTTCACAATGACACTCACTCACTTCCATTCCTATTCTAACTAAAATGTTGGACGTTTTTATTTCTGAACTTGACCAGACATTTAAACATCATCTCTTTTCATAAAAATGAATCTCCTCTTCGATATGAAGTGACGCTACAGTTTGTGTGACGTCTGATCGATGTTTTCATTATGGATCGATGTTTTGGGCTCGTTGGAGATTGAATCGAAGTAGCTCGATGTATCGTTACGCCCCTAAAAGTAATATGTGAGAGTGTGAGATGACACATGAGTAGACAAAACATTCATTTTGCTCACAAGTGTTAATACTAGGATTAGGTTTAAAGCCACATTTAGAACATTTGTGTTATTTAAAGGTATATACAGTTCATGTGTGTGTATATGATCTGTGGATTCCACCAAAAAATGTGTTTGTGTCTGCATGTCTGCATGTGGTGGTGTGGGTGAGGTTGTGTGTGTGTGTGTGTGTGTACCAGTCTTGCTGAATTTGTATGATATATATATATATATATATATATAAATAAGAGACACAGCATTTGTCCTGGTTGAAAGTGTGTGAACCCCAGTGCCTCTGTCTTCAACTCTCTCTCTCTCACACACACACACACACGGCTCATGCCCCGGTCTGCGCAGGGCAGTCAGTCCCCGCTCTCATTCTGGGTTATTTCCCCAGGACAGACACACCTAGTATTTGATGAATAATAGTTTCTTCGGCTCACCCTTGAAACCTTCCACTTACGGTAATGTGCAGTTTGAGGCCGTCCAGCTCGCGATATTAATTTGAGGCTTAGTCTCAAATACTTCTGTCTGAGTGAGCTGTCTCGACCGTGTGGGGGTGTGTGTGTGTGTGTGTGTGTGTGTTGGCTCACGGGCCGAGGTCCAGTGCAGACTTCCAGCAGGTCCCCTGTGTAGTCTCCAGCATTAATACTCGCAGTGTGAAAAGTGGCTCCCACACCTGGGCGGAGGGAGAGGGAGGAGGGAGAGGAGCTGAACTCATCCTGCTCCTGAAACCTCCCCAATCTGACAGACTCATGCCAACTACTCTGAAGGAGCTTCTGTCTGTCTTCCTCTTCTCTCACTTCACCTCCAGCTTTTCATGCGGAGAGAGGGGGAAGAGCCACATGCAGTGAGAGGGTGAAATGTGAGAGCTGCATCTGCTTCCAGTGAGCGAGAGTGAGGAGTGAGTGAGTGAGTGAATGTGTGAGGGAGGGAGGAGTTATCAGTAGACACGTTATCAGTGCCAACAGCAGCCTTGTCCACCCCCTCTCTCTCTCTCTCTGCCCTTTTCTCTCTCTCTCTCTCTCTTTTCTCTCCCGCTCTTTCTCTCTCTCTCTCTCTCTCTCTCTCTCTCTCTCTTCGCTTCTTTCTCTCTCTCGCTTCTTTCTTCTCCTCTCGCTTCGTTTCTCTCTCATTCTTTCTTTCTTTTCCTCTTTTCATCTCTCTCTTCGCTCTCTCGCTCTCTACCGCTCCTCCTCTCTCTCTCTACCGCTCCTCTCCTCTCTCTCTCTCTCTCTCTCTTCGCTCTCTCTTGGTATCTCAGTCTTCCTGTATCTCTCATCCTCATCCATCCCGTTCTTCCTCACTTTGTCTCTTCTCTCCTCCCCCTCCCTCTCTTTCTATTTGTCTGCTGTTCTTTTCTTTCTCAGTTTTCCTCGCTTTCCTTTCGTGTCTGTTCTTTTCTCTCAGTCTGTTTGTCTTCCTGTCTTCTTCTCTCTCTCTCTCTCTCTTTTCCTCCTGCCCATTCTCTCCTCTCTTTCATTCCTCCATCTCTCTCTCTGCCCTTTTACCCTCCTCTTCGCTGTTGCTTGCACATTGCCCATGTGTGTAACTCAATCGGGGGTGCAGGAGCCCCGTTCTCGTGTGGCCCCCACAGCCACGTGCTTGCCAGGAATCGCTTATGGGCCTATCTCCTCCTCCTCCTTTCCCTCCTCTCCCTCTCCTCCCTCTCCCTCTCCCTCTCCCTCTCTCTCACTCACTCCCCGGCTCGACCTCTCTTCCTCTCGCTCCCTCTCTCCCGGGCCTCCTTTTTTGCGCGGCGGTTGTGGAGAGCAGAGGGTGGTGAAGGACCCCTACTGGTAAAGTGGGTAAACACGCGCAGCCCTGACATCTGCGCAGCGTACGGCGGTGAGAGGGAGAGGGAGAGGGAGAGAGGGTGAGAGAGAGGGAGGAGAGGGCGAGTGCAGCCTAGCCGTGGAGGCGTGAGGGGAGACGGGGGAAAAATGCCTTGCTTTGTGGAGAGAATTCCTCCAGAGCATCAGGGAGAGGTGAGACTGAGAGAGGAGGGCCGTCTCCTGCCAGGTAAGACCCGCGCCAGGCGCCTCACACACTCTCACTCTCACTCACACACATTCACAGTGAGGTGCTGGTGGAGTTGGGGGTGTGCGTGCGTGTGTGTGTGTATGTGTGTGTGTGATGTCAGAGCCACTGTGATTAGTTTCAGGTCGGCACGCTGCCGATATCACGACATCTGCGCTGGGAGAACTCGATAACTACCTCAGATCAAATTTGTTTTAGTCACAATTGTGGGGAAAAAACTTTTTTTCCGTTTAATTAAATCAATTGTTTGTCTAGTTGAGGACAGATATTCGATGTGTTTGGCTTGATAAATGGGTTTGTCTAATTCCGCTCGCGTTCCACAGGTGTAATACGGCAGGAAGCGATTCTCCGACAGGCAGAGCGGTGGCTCGGAAGCGAAGCGTTTAGATCTTCGGCTAATTTTTCCGGGTTTTATTGCCGATGTTGGTTTTGGATTTAGCCGTTGTGTACTTTTTCCTCTCAAATTGTTGTGCCTAATTACTACCCGGGCCTGCGAGGACGGCACCGAGTTTCTCGGCTGGCTGACATGTGGTGTAATTTGCCCAGCTAAGCGCCTGCCCGCCTCGCGCTGGGGGAGCTCTCAGCCGCTTGTTTAGATAC
The DNA here is from genome assembly GCA_032718565.1 of Distichodus sexfasciatus. NCBI lineage: Eukaryota > Metazoa > Chordata > Actinopteri > Characiformes > Distichodontidae > Distichodus > Distichodus sexfasciatus. The sequence goes on along the minus strand of JAVGVS010000498.1, from coordinate 171,550 downwards.
AGATGTTCTCAAGATGTTTTGTCAACTGGAGGATTTCGCCGAGTGCCGAGAGCTGCGCGCCGGGCCCGCTTTTGGCTCCGTTCTGCCTTAATCCGGCTCGGCGCGCAATTAGACTTTCCCTTTTGTTAAATAAATACAGTGTCGCAGAAACTAAACACGCGCTTGCATCGGGGCCTTCTCCTGTTACACAGCCCAGACTGCAGCAGGCCCGAGCAGGAGCACAGTCAGCCCTGATGTACGGCGCTGAGAGAGAGATAGACAAAGGTAGAGAGAAATAAAAGGAATGAGAGAGACAAAAGAAGGAAAGAGGGAAAGTTGGGGATACAAAGAGAAAAAAGACAGTTTTGAAACAAACGAGAGGAGTGAGAGAGACAAAGTTGGGAATAAAGAGAGACAAGAGAGAGGGATTTAGAGAGAGAGAGACATAGTGAGAGAGAATAGATGAGAGTGAGAGAGACAGAAAGAGAAAGAGACAAAGTTGAGAATGGAGAGAGAAATTTAGAGAGAGAGACAAAGTTAGATAAAAGGAATTGAAACAGTTGGGGACACAGAGAGAAAGACGAGACAGTTTTAAAACAAACGAAAGGAATGATTGGGAGACAGACAGCTGGCAATATAGAGAGACAAAAAGAGTAAGAGGGAGAGAGATTTAGATAGAGAGCGAGAGGGAAAGAATGATTGTTGGAGAGAGAGAGAGTGAGAAAGAGAGAGAGAGAGACTGAGAGGAACAGAGTGAGAGAGAATAGATGAGTGATAAAAGGAGTGAGAGACAGATAGAGAAAGAGAGACAAAGTTGTGAAGGAGGGAGAGAGACAAAGTTGAGCATGGAGAGAAAGACAAAGTTAGAGAAAGATAAAAGCAATGAGAGATAAAGAGAAAGTAGCGACAGAAAAAGATTAAGAGACTAAGTTAGGCAGAGAGAGAGAGAGGGGAGCGGTGTTAGAGAGACAAAGTTTGGGACATAGAGAGGTGATTTAGAGAAATTTAGAGAGAGAAAAGGAGTGAGAGAGAGAAAAAAAGGTTGGGGACAGGAAGAGCGAGGACAATGTCGAAAAAAAATGAAAAGAGAGAGAGATACCTAGACATAAGAGTGATAAAAGTAGTGATAAAAAGAGAGAGACAAAGTTAGGTAGAGAGAGAGAGAAATAGGCAGAGACACAGTTTGGAATAGAAGAGAGCGACAGAGAAGATAAAGACCAAGATAAAGACAGTTACAGAGAAGACAAAGGAGTGAGACGGAGAGAAAATAGACTGGAGGTGAAGCAGACGGGGAGGATGAGATGGAGGTACAAAGTTAGCGTTGAGCAGAGAGAGAGCGAGAGAACAAAAAGAGAAGAGAGACTGGTAATGAAACAGAGGGAGCCAGAGAGAGATATAGATAGAAAGAGAGAAATAAAATAGAAAGACACAAATAGATAGACTGCACATCAGCGAGAGAAAGTGTGTGTTGTTTTCCCTTCCGTTTTGATTTGTTGCTATCGGCGACAGAGTGGAGCTCCCGGGGAAAGGTGAGGGTCAGAATCGGATTTGGTTTACGTTTCCCCTGCGATCTGCTGGTGTCCCACAGGACTGGGCTTTTTGCGTGCGTGTGCGTATGTGTGTGTGTGTGTTAGCGCTCACGCCTAGCCGTGTGTGAGTGTTTGTGTTTCCATTCATACACACGCACACACACACACACACACTAGTAAGTGCGAGATTTTACTAAGCGGATATTTCCCCCGTTTTGCGGCGCCGGGAGACTGAGGAGTGAGTTGTGGAGTGCATGTTCGCAGTAACGGCTGATTTATTGAGATACTTAGAGTAAGTGAGGCAGCCTCCGCTCGGACGGCAGGAGCAGGAAAAAGATATAGGCCTTTTAACTTAATGCAGAAATAGGGCCTTTTTAAGGAATAATTGTGATTGCTGATCGGAGAGGTGGAAAGAGAGAGAGAGAGAGAGGTGTACGGGAGGCCGAGCGCCGGCTGAAACGGCGGCTCTTCAACTTTTTATTTTCCTGAAAATTGACCTCGAATTTAATTGCGTGTCTCACCATGCGATTCGCTCCAAATCTTTTTGAGTTGAAATAACACTCCGACAAGTGCGGCTCTCCGCAGGTATTCGGGGGAAGATCCGTGTAATTTTAGAGGAATCAGACGCTCTCCGCCTTCGACTCGCTGAACCCTCGACAACGTCAGGAGAATTTCATGATTTGGCTTTTTGTGTCTCTCGTTTTCAGCGTGCTTTTCACTCTGAGCACGTCATCAGAAATGAACGTGTCGCGTGCGCGAGTTGCAGTACCAGCAACAGTCGGGGTGGCAGTGTGGTCAAGTTTTGGTACGTGATGTCAGCATCGTTGTTAACTGTCAGCATGGCGGAACGCTTTCGCCGTTTTTTTGCATCTTTGTAACATCAGGATGCAAATCGTTTCCCTCATTTAACAGCAAAACGACAATGTTTTCTCGCCGCCTTCTACTTCTTCCTCTTCGTCTGTTACTTAACGTCTGATTGGTCACTTTTTCTTCTCCTAAAAGAGTCTAAAACCTGCCATGAGCACTCACATGTTGTCTGATTTTTATACCACACGCTTGTTTTTACCACTGCTTCTCCTACAGTTAATGTTCTAGAAACGTCATTCCAGCTCTAAAGCGTGCAGACTATAGCGGTGTTTTTCGTTTTTATACACGTTTTTGATACGCGTACTCGTTTGCGACTTCCGTCCATTTCTTCATTCGTTTTTATCCCCACATAGACTAATATGGAGCCCAAATTTTGTCTCTTTACTGCACGGCCGCCGTTCTTCACAAAGCCGCCAGTTCGATATGATACACGAGCCTCCTTGCACGTCTGTAACCGTCACGACTCGCACTTTTTCATCCTTTTTTCCTGTTGTTTATTTTTCCCATATTATACATGGGATTTGAGCTCTGAAAGCATCTTATTTGAACAGATCTTACTTCATATTGGTTATCGGTCCTGTTAGCTAGCAGTTATCGTTATCGGCCCTGAAAAAACTAGATCTGTTGAACTCTAATTACAGTCACAGATACACAGGTACATCGTCTGATAATATCGACATCCCGATGTATTGGTCGAGTTCCTAGTTTCTGTGTGTACTTTGCTCTGCCCAGAACAAGGTCTTGCGTTTCCCATCTGAAAGAGGGATGACCCGTCTATTTTTTTTTCCGGACCAGCTTTTTGACGGAGTGAAATGTTTCCCCGGCTCGCTCAGGGATGACTTTATTTCTTAGCGGGGATTTAACACTCACTCAGTCCCCCCATAAATACGAGCTTCCCCTGCGGGCCGCCGGCCATAACTCATCCCATAACTCCCTGGCTAACTAAACTCATATTGCAGAGAGAGCTCTGTTTGTCTTCGGCCCTGTTCGGTCAAACCCTGAGGATGACCGCCTCGGATGAGGCTCTCGCTCCACAATCTGCCCGGTCAGACAAACACAGCAAACTTTCTGTTGAAAGTGAGAGATGATTTGTGGTTGTGAACACATCACAGCTCAGCACACAGTGGCACTGCAGCGAAATTTGACCTCAGCGTTTAATCCAGCCATTTAGGAGCAGAGGGCAGGTGTTCAGCACCCGGGCAGCAGTTTTTTGGGGGGGGGTCAGTACCTTACTCGGGGGTGCTTTTATTTTAAGATTTAACCCTCTGATTACAGGAGCACTTTGCTATCCTTTGGCCAAAAATATCATCCGACCCTAACGTTAACCATTGGTCTATGTATCATTACCATATTTTTAATGGTACCTTAACCCCTAAAGTACGCTAACGGTACCCTTAGCATTAACCATCGACCGATATATCATTATCAGATTTTTAACGGTACCTTAACCCTAACAGTACCCTAATGGTACCCTTTAATAATATATACCCTTATCATTAACTATTAACAGGGCATAACGGAGTTCACTCAGTTATCGGAGGGTTGCCGGTTCGAACCCTGGACTGGTAAAGGTACCACTGAGGTACTCGTGAGCAAAGTACCGCTCCCATGCATTGCCCCCGCCTGTGCCATGGAGTCTCCACAAAGGCCTCGTCCATGTTCACTCGTATCGTCGCCGCTCTCAATAAACTCCTTTTAAACGCCACTACCTGTTACGTCGTTTAGCTGCCACGCGGCTGCCATTTTTTTTATTTGCCAGCTCCCTCGCTCGTGCCGCCGGCTTACTCGCGACGTAAAGGCCGGGAGCCAGCCAGAGGGTGGCACGGTTCTCGCCCCCGGGTTTGGCTGGCGTTCGCCAAGGAAGCAGTGGGAGGCTGCGCCGAACCTTTATTGCTCTTCAGCTGGGTACCAAACTAATTTGATAAAGTGGCACTTAATACGACGCCAACACCGCCGCCGCGCCTGGCACGGCCGCAAGTGTGTCACGCCGCCCGGCAGCGCGCTGGCACGGCTCTTCGGCATGAAGAGGGAGAGAGAGCGAGCGAGAGCGGCACAACAGACGTTAAGAAGGTGGGAAGGCTGGTGGAGGTAGAAAGAGCGACACACTGAGAGCTTGCTTTGGTAATTACTAGCTCTGTGCCCAGGCAGCGGAGGCCTGTGTGTGTATGTGTGTGTGTGCGTGCACATCTTTTGGTGTCGGCGTGTGTGTGTGTGTGTGTGTTGCAGGCCCTCATGCTCTGATAATGAAGGGTTAGTGTTGCAGTTCTGACAGTGTTAATCTCCCCATCGCTCTCACCAGAAATTTACCCTGCTGGGGCGAGAACGGCAAGCCCACCTGACAGCACAGTTTACCCACAGCCTGACACCAGCGACACACACACACTTATACACACACACACACTTCCACTGACACTCATATACACCCAGGGATCAGCCTTCAGCACCCATCCTCATCTTGGAGACAAAAGAAGAGGGAAAGAGAAAGAATAAAGGGTTCGAGAAGTGTGTGTGTGTGTGTGTAAGGAGGGGCCAAACTTTTCCCTTTGCTTTTCTTCTCTCCGTGGTCTCATCGCTCCCTCCTCCTCCTCCTCCTCTTCTTCCTCTCTTCTTCTTCTTCTTCCTATTTGAAGTTGGTGAAGTACGGGCGGAGTATGAATATGCAATGCGCCATATGGCTGCCCTAGCGCTGGGACTAGGTGTGTCCAGAAGGTGGATCAGTGTGTTGATGCATTATTCTCGCCTCAAAGGAGCGTGGTGAGGGTGCAGCGGGAGACACGGGGTCTTCAGCGGGAGCGCAGCCCAAACGCCGTCACCGCCACCATCGCCAGCACTGCCGGACGAGCGGAGCTCGGCGAGGTGGTCGTTGGGCGGGAAGAGAGGGATGTAAAGAGGGAGAGAGACGGAGTTGCGGATTGTATTTTTAGAGTTCAGATGGCAGGCCTGACACGGCCGTGATTAAAAGCGATATTTCTGACACATTAGGATGCGCGCGGGAAGTAACCTTCTCCAAAGCCTTCATTATCAGATGCATGACAGACCTGAATATTTATAAAATAGGCTTTAATAATTAATAACGGCAATCTGCTACCGTAATTCATCAAATTTGCACTTCAACCGAGTATCCGTTTTCACTTTAAAATAATAATAAGGGAGAATTCTTAACGGCGAGTGGGTGGGGGTGGGTGGTGGCGAGGGGGGGTCGACGATGGGAAACCCGAAACCCTGAAAGAGTCAGCGCCGCTCGGGTCAGTGCTGAAAAAGTAGCTTCTGTCTCTGTTTCCGTAATTCTGTTTTTTAAAACATTTTTGACACCAGCAGCCAGTTTCGGAGCGCACTTCTGCACGGGGCCCTAACGCGTGTTTGCAGACGAACCAAGCTGTTGTTGTTGCTGTTGACTTGTTGTGTTGCTTCCGTTTTAGGGTTTCTGCTGCATCAAAAAATTCAGGAAACCAGACTGTTTTAGTGTAGAATATACAAGAAGCTGTTGTGGTTTTATCAAAAGCAAGCTCTTTGTTTGAGTCAGCCAGCAACACTTCCTTTTGTGTTTGTCTGACCAAAATAGCATGCACACTTTCAGTAAAGCAGCCTCTCTACCTCACGCTTGTGAGCTCTCTCTCTGTCTGTGTCTCTCTTTAAAGTGCTCTCATATCTTTTCATAAAAAAATACAAACCGGGCGGTTTTGGTCGTTTAGCAGCGTCTCACAGCCTTTTTGAAACACTTTCTGGAATCTTCTTTGACACTGCAACAAGTCGCAACAAATACGGAATTTGATGTTTTTGTATTTTTTATTTGCTGGGGTTTTTGTCGTGATGCGGTTGCTGTAGTTTGATGGTGTGATGTTAATGTTTGAGATTATAGTGCACAAAGCTCTCATCATAGAGGAAGAGTGCAACGTGCATTAGACATGACCTACAGCCAGGGGCCAGAGCAGTGTGAAATACACACACACACACACACACACACACACTTAAACACACACACTTGTCAGGCTCGATGCTCAGACCCTGTTGTCTCTCCATCGTTTAGCGAGCCTCTGCGTGGGAGATGTGGGAGGTGAGCGCTTTCAGGACGACATCCAGCCCTCCTCACTCACTCATTCGCGCACACACACACACGCTCAAAAACACACACTCTTGCAGCTTGGCACTTTTACTTAGCGAGACTGGTGATACTGACTAACCTCACCAATAGAAGAGAAAGCAGCTCAGCCTCTAACGAGGCGGTGCAGGTCGGATTTAGGGGTCTGTGTCAATCCCCCCGCTAGAGGAGAAGGACACGTGGAGGGCTCAGAGGGTCTCCAAACCGCACGCCTGATGTGGCAGACGTTTAGGGGACACCTGCGACTCGTTCCTGCGTGCATAAAACGGGCCGGAGAGAAGAGGAAGGGGGAGGAAAAATAAAAACGTCCCAGTCTGTGAAGCATAGCAAATGTTTTAATGGCGGCCGGGGATCGATGCTGTCAGCGAGGCTTCCTGTCTGGAAAGGCCGTTTTTTTACTTAACGCCGCCTCCCGCCTCGCGTTAGAGGGCACGCCGAGACGAGACGGGCGGAGAGATTTGAGGAAATCGCTCGAAAAGCGCGGAATGTGCAGAGAGTTGGGGGGGAGGGGAAGGGGGGACCTGAAAAACAAATTTAAGAAGTAACCTTGGAAATCAATTAAGCATTCCCCGCGAGCTGGAAATGTTTCCGAGGAAAAGGCCGCCCTTTTTAATTCCGCCCCACCCTCCCTCCCTCTCGCTCTCCTCCTCCACCATCTCCTTTCTTTCTTTTTTCTCTTTCTTTCTGTCCCCCCCTCCCCCTCCCCCCGGAGACTCGCCGCTCATCTTACGCCGGCCTCTTTGTTGCTCTACCTTATTTAATTTTTTTTAAAGCGCTTTATAGGCTGTCAAAACGTCTTAAGAGTCTTGTTAAAGAAATGCCACAACTCATTTGGTTTTAATGAAACTCATATGCTGGCGACGAGGGAGGGAGAGATGGTGGGGGGGGGTCCAAACATCCCGCAAAAGCGCCGCTCTTCCGGTTCGGTTCAACCGTGAGGGCTTGTTGGTGATTGACGTTATCACGGACGACGTTGTTTTATGTCAAGGTTAAGCCGGTGTTCCAAACACGAGGGGAGGACAAAGAGAGAACGAAGAGGAGATGGGCGGAAAGTGAGGCTTCTACAGCGGCGGAGTTCAATTAAAAGTCGAACGGCGTGAGAAAACTTGCTCAAGCGAAACGTCTGGATCATCATAACGTCTTAACGTGTGTTAAAAATCAGCGCCGTCAGTTGTGTAGTAGTGGAGCGGTTGTTTCTTCTTACTAGCCCCAACAGCGTCCCTCTTTCCCTCCTAAAACGGACCACCAATAATCCTGGCAGTCCCTGTTTTGACCACAAGGGGCGTCTCTGTCAGAGATGGGAAATAACAAAGCACGAATACTTCATTACTGTATTTAAGTAGAATTTTAGTGTCTCTGTACTTTACTTGACTGTTTATTTTTGTGTCAACTTTTAACTTTTACTACGTACATTTTTAACATGAACATCTGTAGTTTCTACTCCTTAGATTTTCAAATCAGCCTCGTCACTCTCGTTTGGTTTCAGTTCAGTGAGGTTTATTAGGCCATTTTGCCACATTTGACCTGGTCCGTATCAGTAATGCCCACCATCCAGACAACCTGACTGATTGGTTGAGGCTTAAAAACATAGTAAACGCACACAGAGGAGATGATCTCATAAGCGAGAGAGAGAGAGAAATGAAAGCAGGCGGCAGCTTGGTGGGAAATGATATGGTGATTGTGGTGCAGAAAGAAGCTCAGCTCCACCAAATTCACTTCAGTTGAGTTGAGTCGAGTTGAGTTTAGAGCTGAAACGATTATTCGAATAACTCGAATAATTTGATTACAAAAACTGGTCGAGGCAGTTTTTCTAGAATCGAAGCTTCATGTAAGTCATTTAAATGGCTACAGCATGCGCCGCTTGTGTTTCACACAGACTCTTATTAATGACGCACAATATTTTCAGAGGCGCGATCAAGGCGAGAATAGATCCCTCTGTATGTGAACGTATTTGTGAGATATTCCGTGCACAAAAACAGAAGTAATGCATAAAAACGCATAAATGACATTTTTGCGATGTAAACACGCACGCTGTTTGTAAGCGCCATTACTCGCTAAAACGCTCAGTTTCCGTCAAAACATCCCCTTTATTACAGACAAAACGTGTAATTTAGCTGATAAATAATCAATAATCAATACTATTTGTTGTATGATGTGAAGGATAGAGGTGATCATCATGTATAATGATGGTAATGACCAATGCAGCTTTACGTATTCATGTGGCTTTATTTTTCTCTACTTAACGCTTGGACATGGAGTCCAGTCAGCTTTGGCCTAAAATGCTGGTTTTGTCCTTCACAAGGGAACTTTATACTTTTGTACTTTAAGTATGTTTTAGAGTCTGTACTTTTCACTTTAACTTGAGTAAAGTCGTCGAGTCAATACTTCAACTTTTTCTAGAGTCTTTTTAAACACGTGTATCTACTTTTCACATCTCTGGTCTCCATTAATGAGAACTGTGTTATTACTTCCCTTGTGTTGAGCCCGTTCCTGACGTGAGCTGAGCTTGAATTCACCAGCTCAGTTTAACAGCGAGGTCGACTATAATCAGCACAAACATCTCTAAACTGCCTTCATCATGTCTCCTTTTTCACTTTTTCACCCTTTTATCCCTTTATGTTTGTAGCACACAGCGCTCACACAGATTCTTCAGAAATGGGTTTTCTAGTTGAACTGAAGGCCACTCTAATAATGGAGTAATAATGAAATAAACGTTCATTTCTCTTTTCGTGTAAAATACCATTTGCATTTAGATGGACAAAATAAACAGCTTCTGAAAAGGCGTCTTCAAATAAAGTGCTTAATATTAGGGGGGAACAAACAGAACAAAAAGTCGATCTGTGCATTTTCGGTGTCGATTTTGACAATGAGAAGAGCTGCGCAGGTTTAAATCGCGAGATTTAAGTGAACGCAAAAGAAGTCTCACAGGTTATTGTAGCAGCGCCGCTTCTAAGTCTAATAATAGGTTGGCGTCTGGATCCAGATCCGGGCCAGGTTCTGTTTTTATAGGTGCCTTGCCTAAAGGACATCCCTCCCTCGCTCCCTCGCTCACACGGCAGGTGGAGGTTTCTGCACTCTTAATTGATAACTAATCGAGCGGCGTGTGCCGCTGCGTTTTCCCCCGGAGGACGGGCCTCTAATGGTGGCTTGGCTTACTCAGCAGCATGGCTCCGGAACTGCTAAATTAAATACCTCCCCGCTGATAATCACTCTCCGAGAGCCACAGACCCCCGGTCCGGACCGCCACCGTCTCTCCCCCGACCTTTACGCTGTGCCTCGCTAAAGATTTCTCACTCGTCAACCGCCCCCCTACCCACCTCACCACCGTCACCCTCGCCCCCCGCCTCAGCACCGGCTCCTCGTGACAAAAATACAACTCGAGCGGTTAATCTGTGCCCGTATCAGCTCGAGGGCCCTCGAGAGGCGTCGGGGAGGCTTCCCCCAGACCCTACCGCCGCCACTGCTGCTGCCACGTCCCCGAGCCGTGCCAGTGCCAGTCGCTCGTGCTGCCAGCCCCGATGCCCTCCGAGCTGCCAGCGTGGCTAATTAACCCCCACTGCCGGGGTCGCTTTCCAATCCTGCCCCCGCCTGATGAACCGCTGAGCCGAGCTGTCTTTGAAGAAGGCGGGAGGGGGGGGCTTTGGCTGTTTGTTTTTAGCTCTGGTCATACCGATGACCCGTTAAAGTCCAGCTTGGGGGCAACAGTCGTTTAGGTTGACTTTCACAGGTCACTTTCACCCTCACATTGCCCTGATTCGTCACTTGCTTCCCGGTTTACGTCGCCTGACTAATTTTTTCAGTAGCTTATTAGTAGTGACGCTTCTTTTCAGACCCTCCAGGATTTCGCAATGTTGCAGTCGCAACTGTTAACGCAAATTCAGCCAATCCCCGCAAATTCGTTACTATTGTGCAATTTTGACCAATTACCACAATTTTCCCAAAATTTTTGACCGATCATTGTCATTCCTCGCGAAAAGTTGAGCCATACGTCAGCAAACTCACTTCCTTGTTACGTTTAGAAGACGCAGGAAACGCGTGTGATAAAAACGCCTCACGTTTACCTTAAAAAAAATAACAAAATGATTAACGGTTAATAAAAATAATAGTGGTTTTGATTGCTAAAGAGTCATTCTAAAGAGGGACAAAATCGCTAATTTTTCCGCAACTTTGACTTGCTTCTGGTGTGGTGTTAACGTTCCGTTAGTCCAAAGCCACTAAAAAACACCACACCTCCCTCTCCCCACCGCTTGCTGACCTTTAGCCCGTCGGTGGCTCCCTTTTCCGTGGATCTCAGGCCGCGTCGGAGGCCGTGTTGTATTTGTTCTTCGAATTGTGCTTTCGCTGCCTAATTGCGCCCCTAACGGCATATTTCCTCTTCCCGTCCGGCGCTTAAAAATATACATCGGCATTTCGCGTCCATTGTCCTGCGTGGTGTGTGTCTGCGCGTCCTTTGTTTGATTGGGGGCTTGTTTGTTTGCGCTGGTCGCGGCCGGACCCCCGGCTTGGAGTGTTGTTGCACTTGGCCTGAGGCCTCCTGTCGGAGAGGGAAAGCGAGAGAGAGAGAGAGAGAGAGAGAGAAGGTTTGGTCAAGGTTGGCTGAAAGACAGCAGGCAGTGTGCAAGGTCACAAAGCTGGGACTAAAAGCTGTAAGTGCTGTATTGATATGGGGGGAAAAACCTACAGCAAGCTCGCAGATGTGCAACCAACAGATTAATAGTAAAACAGTGTGTGTGTGTGTGTGTGTGTGTAGAGGGGGGTTTGCCTATTACTCACTTTATATTTGCTAAAAAGTACAGTATTATTTGCTCATAAATATGTTCCCCGTTTTTCTGACACGATTAGTGAGAACCTTTTTGATTCATCACTACTGACCTGAGGTCAGTATTCCGTAAATCTTAAAAATTCAAGAACAAAAATCCCCACTGGATTACGTTTTCTGGTGTGAGGTATAATCCAGCGGGGATTTCAGTTCTTGAACGTAAGTAAGAATTAATATGAATGTTTTTCTGAAGAGCTAATTATTTTAGAACAACATCTAAGCCTAACTGACTTGAATCATGTTGTGCTGTGTGTTTACGACCCAGACTTACTTCGGGCACAGTGTTCACACTCTACTCTCGTTATATATAATGACCAGTCCCTCCAGGATTTCATGGGCTTTTTTGAGATTGTTGTTTTGGTAGCTTTTCTAAAAAGCTGTGATGAAAGTTTTTAGGTGTTAAGTTGCAGGAGCAAGTCAAAGTTGCGGTAAAATGTGTGATTTTCAAAGTCAAAGTAAACTTTGTCATCTCTGCTATATGCTGTACAGATATACAGAGAGACGAGATGTCGCTACAGTTTACACAGTGCAACGAGAAATAGAGAACAAAGAGCAGCTAGGGCACATGGAATAAACAATATATAAATAGAACACAAACTATACATTTTAAGCTAGAAATGTATTAAATATAAGCTTTAAACTGGAAATAGAAGTAGAAAGAGAAATAAGTAGAGGCAGTGCAAATGTTATGTTCCCCTTTATAATGATTCTTTAACAATTAATTAAAATGAAGGGGAAAAACACGTCATTTTTATTAACGTTTATCATTGTTATTTTTGAAGGTAAACACGAGGCGTTTTTATCACACGGTTCCTTCGTCTTCTAAACGTAATAAGGAAGTGAGTTAGCTTACATATGGCTCGACGTTTTGCTGGAAATGACAATGATTGGTCAAAAAGTGCGGAAAAGTCGCGTTATTTGGACAAAATTACACAGTGGTTATGAATTCACGAGGATTGGCTGAATTTGCGATTGCAACATGAATTGTTTAAATGTGTTTGTTCCTGATCTAGACTTGTTTTGGGGACAAACTTTAGACTATACTGTTTGGATTTCGACTGGAACTCCCTTTTTATAGGCAGAAAATGACATGCACAAATACTGAATGTATTTTATATTAAAATGAAAACAAAAAGAGCAAAGTTTCATCTTCATTACCGGGTTTGTCGTTAGGCTTATGTTTATTTACTAAAGACGGCACGATACCACTTTTTTATGTCCGATATCATACAGATATTGTAAATTTAGATATCTGCCGATACAATGCAAATCCGATACAGTCTTTTTTAAACAGAAAACAGAAAATAATGCTTAAAAAAATGTCTGAATACATGACTGAGATTATTCTGTTCCGCTTAAGGAAATCCTTGACTTAAATCCTGTTCTCTTACAATGTAATAATTACATTTGTTTTTTCAATGTAATAATTACACATCCATATGTATATGCTGAATTATTTATAAGTAAAATAACATCTCAGAAATTACTCTTGTTAACACAGTTGTGTAATTTCGTGACGGTCCCTACTCCTGCGGTGCAAAAAACCATCAGGAACACTGAGACTGCGAGCGAGCGAGAGCTGGTGTTGTTAAGGAAATTAAACAGTATAATCGTGTGACTTGCTTTTGGGCTTGTAGTGTGTTGCGTTGCTTGTTCTGCTCATATCATATGTGAATGTCGAACAATAAAACCAGCTTTACGCGTAACACTTCCCAAGCGCCAACGAGCTGGCGTGTGCACATTTCCAGATCGGCCCAATATACGGTGCCGTTACCGGACGGATATCTGCTCCACGTATCGGAACGGTGCCATCTTTATTATTTACTTTATCGAGCGATAATGCATGTCTATATAAAGTAAAGGTGTGTTTGTTCCCGACCTAGACTTATTTTGGGGGACGATTTACGCAGTGGCAAAAAAGTTTAGTTAGTAAGGTGTGTGTGTGTGTGTGTGTGTTTATGTCTGTCTCTGTGTGTTTTATCTTTGTGTCACATTCTCTAACTTAACTTTAAATGTTTGTTGTTGAAGAGGGAGAAAAGGGAGAGTCTTGTTTGGGTCTCTTTCTATTTCCAGCATAATTGTTTCGTCTGTATGTTTGTCCTCATTCTACGAATTGATTCCTGCAGCAGAATCTAAAAAATCCATTAGAAGCCGTCAAGATAGGTGCGCGGTGGGACGGAGCGGAGTGTGTGTGTGTGTGTGTGTGTTTATTCCAGGCACTAAGTCCTGGGATGTTGGAGCATGCAGGATCCTAACAAACCAGTTTTTTCCTCCAAAACCTGCAAGTGGGGGGGAAAATTCAGGACAGATGGAATTTTCCCCCCCACTTGCAGGTTTTGGAGGAAAAAACTGGTTTGGATCCTCCATGAAAAGATCCAAATGGATCCTGAAAGATCCACAGCCTGCTTTGGCACCGTCTCCTCGAGGTTCCCTTTCCAGCGCCAGGCTTTCTGCCTCCTTTTAAAAACCCGCGCTTGGCAAATGGCATTGTTTTTAATCATCACAACCCAGAAATTATTATTATCGCCTCTGACGCGGCAATTAAAACTTCAGGTCAGAGGCGCAGCGCGCGGTGATCAGCAGCGAAGCTGAGAAGTTTTAATTAGACGATCAGAACCATTAATGCACAAAAAAAAAAAGGTGTGCGCTGGGAAATTAACGCCAACGTCTTAATCAGGGTTACCGACTCCGAAGAGGAGTCAAGTGAACAGAGAGCAAAAAACAAATCATTTCCGCACCACTGGGACAAAACTCAATTAAATATGCATGCAGAAAATGGAAATTTGGGAGCATCAGCACAGACTGTCGGGAAAAGAAAGAAAAAAAAAAAAAACATGGCGAATTCCGGAGACGGGGTCACGGACCTGCTTATTGTTATTCTTGTGTAATAAAAGCCAAAGCGGGGGCAGAAGCGGGGGTGTGGGGGGCCGAGCGCGGGATTGGTCCATCAGTGGCTTTCCGCACGGCTTCACCGGGCTCGCCTCCGCCGCCGCCGCCAGGAGCTGTGAAACGCACTCGTCCTGCGCAACGTAAATCTACTAAATAAAAACAAAAGGCGCTGTTTTGGTGGGGGTCCTGGGGGGCAGAGGGGGGCAGGGGGCAGGTCTGGGGGCATTTGGGACTGTCTCACAGCCACATCTTCCTAGCTTCTTGTGGCGCTTCCCTTTATTCCCATAATTACTAAGGGTATAAATCACAGGTTTCTTCACAACACAATATTCTGTCGATTAAATGTACACCGATTCAATTTCTGCTGATATAACAAAGTTTGATACGATTCGATACAATATGATTTCGATTTGATGTGATTACGATTCGATAACGATTCAACGATCGATGTGTGACGATATGCAGATTTGACATAATCACTTCCCTTCATATTTAGCAACTAAAATATTACTTTATCATACTTTATACAAAACTGAAAGAATATTACATTCCTATTTGCACGCATTAAAACAGGGTAGTGTGTAACCCTTACTCAGATTTCAAATGTCAAACTAAACACTAAATACAGTAGCAGTAACTGAGGTAGTTTAGTCTAGTAGGTAGTTTAGTCAAGTAGATAGTATAGGTAGTATAGTCTAGTAGGTAGTATAGGTAGTATTGTCTGGTAGGTAGCATAGTCTAGTAGGTAGTTTAGTCTAGTAGGTAGTATAGGTAGTTTAGTCTAGTAGGTAGTATAGGTAGTTTAGTCTAGTAGGTGGTTTAGTCTAGTAGGTGGTATAGGTAATATAGTCTAGTAGGTAGTTTAGTCTAGTAGGTAGTATAGGTAATGTAGTCTAGTAGATAGTACATGTAATATAGTCTGGTAGGTAGTTTAGTCTAGTAGGTAGTATAGGTAGTTTAGTCTAGTAGGTAGTTTAGTCTAGTAGGTAGTTTAGTCTAGTAGGTAGTATAGGTAATATAGTCTAGTAGATAGTATATGTAATATAGTCTGGTAGGTAGTTTAGTCTAGTAGGTGGTATAGGTAATATAGTCTAGTAGGTAGTTTAGTCTAGTAGGTAGTATAGGTAGTTTAGTCTAGTAGGTAGTATAGGTAATATAGTCTAGTAGATAGTATATGTAATATAGTCTGGTAGGTAGTTTAGTCTAGTAGGAGGTATAGGTAGTTTAGTCTACTAGGTAGTTTAGTCTAGAAGGTAGTATAGGTAATATAGTCTAGTAGGTAGTATAGGTAATATAGTCTAGTAGGTAGTTTAATCTAGTAGGTAGTATAGGTAATATAGTCTAGTAGGTAGTATAGGTAATATAGTCTAGTAGGTAGTATAGGTAGTTTAGTCTAGTAGGTAGTATAGGTAGTCTAGTCTAGTCGGTAGTATAGGCAGTTTAGTCTAGTTGGTAGTATAGGTAGTCTAGTCTAGTAGGTAGTATAGGCAGTTTAGTCTAGTCGGTAGTATAGGCAGTTTAAGCTGCACACCCACATCACCGCGGGCAGCAGAGTCACCACAGAGATCTGCTCAGTCCTGCTGCTGAGGCTCGGCCTTCTGCCAAACGGGTTGTGATCTTAGAAGGGTGCGTCTTAAGGATGGAGAGAACGGTGGGGGGGAGCTGCGGCACGAGGCGCGTCAAAATAATCAAACCTAATCCGTAACCATCCGGGCTCTTCCCCATGCCGCTTTCATATTAATTAACTCTCACATTACGGGGGTTTCGTCCTTGTCAGTCAAGACGGGTTGAATCTTGGAAAGAATTCCACACATCACCTCGGCACTTACATGGCGGCCTGTTGAGAGAGAGAGAAGAGGTGTTGAGAAATTGTTGAGAAATGAATCACTTGTTTTGAGTCAAAAAATGTGGCTCTGTGCCTGAATCCGTAACTTCAGCAAAATCTCCACACTTTGAGTGATAATTTGTCATTGTGAACACAGCACACAGTGCACCACAACCAAATCTGACCTCTGCATTTGAGCCATCCTTAAAGGAGCATTTTGGCAGTGCCCCAGGGTCAGTGCTTGGGGGCAGTACCTTGCTCATGAGTACCTCAGTGGTACCTTTACCGGTCCGGGATTCAAACCGGCGACCTTCTGATCACGGGGCGAACTCCCTAAACGTTACACTAATGAGTGGCTCCTCAGATTTCTTTTTCTTGCTTAATTGAATTTATTACCAAAAATAAATGTAAAATTGTGTAAAATGAATTATACTTTATATCAGTTGTTTATTATTTTTATGGCTTATTATACTCAACATGGGACGGAGTGCTACAAAAAAATGTAATGTACAAAAAACAAATACGCATCTCAATTTGCTGTCTTTTCCTCTCAGTGCTTCAGTGGGTAGACCTTTCTTTCATCAGGGCTGAGGTCGGGGATGTTGGGCTTGGAGAGCTTGGTGACCACTGCTTTAGACTTTGCTCGGCACTAAACGTCTCCCTGTTTTAATTGTATTTTTAGTCCCGAATCCCCATTCGTTGACACAGCACCAACGCTATATTTTAAACTATAGAATAGATAAAGATTCTCATGTTTTTATTACAATATAGGATTTTTGAAACAAATTCAAAGTTTGATAATTGCAGGATTTTAAGGATCTGACCGTGATATATGCCGACTCTCACATTTTCCAGAATTTTGGGAGGTTTTGTAGCTATACATTTAAGGTGTGGTGAACAGTATAATACCGACTTTGATGCAGATCTAGTTCTGAACGTAATAGAGAAAGAATTTCAACATTTCAAGTCATGAGCAAAAATACAGAGCTCCCTTCTGAGTAGACAGACGCCAGGAGACGACTGCGCGTGTCACGCCCTGAACGTCTCGGAGTGTGCCCTGTCTGTCAGAGAGAGAGAGAGAGATCGAGAAAGGAAGAGAGAGAGGGGGAGAGAGGACAGGACACGCCAATCTAAGCAGTCATTAACAGCCACTTCCCCACTCCGGCAGTCTGATTACAGTCGGCGCACGTTCGCACAAATAATGCACTTCCAACGGCATTATTAGGATTTGAAACACCACTTGATTGGGCATGATATCATTCTGGCACATAAACAGAAGCTCTGCATTAAACAACAAGACGTGGAGAGTCTGGAGAGCGACGGCTTCAGCGGCAACGGCCCGACTTCAGGAGAGCTTTTTTTTTTCCCTCTCCTCCCCCTACTTCAGTCGTTTCGAGCATCTGCCGCGTCAAAGTCGCTGTGCTGTGACGAGAAGCAGGGGCCGGTCGGGCCTTTGATGTGCATCTTGCGCCTCGCAGATTACCAAAAAGAAAAGGACCTCTCTCACTCTTATTGTCGAAATTTGTTTTAAATAGTTTTCAGCTTTTTTTCGCTAAGCTTTTCTCCTTATACAGTCGTGGAATTTCCTCCCCCCAACTCCAAACCTCCCGGGGGGCTCGGGACTCGCCGCGCTGCGCCGCTTCTACGAAAATCTTGTCAGCATTACATTAAACATCTCGGTGTAAGAAAAACAAGTTCGAGTTCAGTTATGACGAGCCCCGCCGCTCGCTTTAGAATTCAAGGTGGACGAGCGGGACTGTAGTGCCTCCGAGACCGGCTGCGGTTTGCGCGGAGAAATAATAATAATAATAATAATAAAAAAGGAGGTCGGTGCGGAATTAATAGGGCTCCGCTGCTTGTTACACCTATTTTTGTTAACGTGAAACGCAGCTCCCCGGAGAGGGGGAAAGGCCTCCCACAGGAGACATTGTGCTTTCATCCACGTCCCCACTGATTTTATCGCATTGTACGCCGCCACGCACGCGCACACACACACACACACATACACACACACACAGAAACGACTGGAGGTAAACAGCAGCGTTACCATAGAGATCCCCGTTGTCGACGGAAAGCAGAGGGCCCCTTCTGCGTTTAAATCAGCTGCTGGTGTGGGGATTCTCTCATTAATGTCTTAACCACTTTTATTTAAAACCTCAGATCCCGACATTAGACAAAAGCAGCCTTTGAACGCCGACGCCGTCTTTCGCACTCCTTTATAACGCGGGATACGCCGTAGCCATGGGGATCCTTAGATTAGAATATTATCTCCAGAATCAGTAGGTGCTTGACCGTAAGTGTGAGGTGGCTGGACGGTGGGGGCTGAAGCGGGGGGCTCGAGGAAAGGAAAGAATTTTTTTTTAAAACAGAAAGGCACATAAATTGTGGTAATGGAAAAAAAATCACTTCTCAGGGGTCATTTCCTACAAGGAAAAGCTAGATTGCCCGTGTTCAGGAAATCAGTAGTTAAAGTATGAAATAGTGGCACGGTAAACAGAAAAATGACCTTTACTGTTACGCCCAAATGACCTCAATCTTCCTTCGGAGGTGTCCTGAAAAAAGAATTTATGTCTTCCACTTCCTAATAGTTTTTGCAGCTGATTTTATTTTTTTTCCTCTTCCAAATTGTCGGCCCCCTACTCCGTGACCCCTTCACCCCGCTCCCGTGATTGTCTTAAGGGGGCCAAAGTGCGGCTCCCGTCCTCGGCGGCCCTGCGAAGAGTCTCGGAGCGGAGCGTAAAAATTGCCGGCTCATTGTTTCAGAGAGGAAGGGGCCGAGCGTAAACGTGCTAACTGAGAAAGCATGTGCCGAACGCCCCCCTCACCCCCGCTTCAACTCCCCACCCAACTCCGAAAGGCCGCTGTGACTGGACGGCTTAAACTTGAGCCACGCGTCTACATGGTCACGAAAATAAAGGGGCAATACAGGGACAATGCTGCATAATTGGGGAGTGATGTAATGACGTGATGGAAAATCCCGATAAGGCGGCTGTTGAGGCTGGACGATACAACCTCAAAGCAGTATCACAGTTATGCACGATCATATCGGAATCGGCCAGTAATTCTTCCGTTAAATTATCGGTGTGGGACAGATGCTTAGATTCGCCCGGTATTTCCAGCTGATGTTTGCTGACGCATTTATTGTACGTCCAAAAGGGAGCGCTTAGGCCAGACACGTCCACAGTCTGAGGCGCCTTCTGTCTAAAATGTATGGCGTTATTTTTTACAATTATGAGCGCGCAGTGGAATGTTAGTGAGCAAAATCTCTCGTCTTTACGCGCTCAACTCACTAACAGAAGTGACTTTCTTAAAATGTTGTGCACTACACTCAAAATGCTCCGCCCTCGCTCCGTTCTGCTTTCACACCCACTTAACCTGGCGTTGGGTTAGAAATGGCAGTTATGGCACTATTTTTGTCAAAATTTTGGAACTTTGCCTTTACGTGCTCAACTCGCTAACTCACTAAATGGCTCCCTACACACTAGGTAGTGCACGTGGAGTGTCACACGCTCCTTATTTGACTTGGTACACCACATAAGGCTAGAAGTGATTCTTTCTTGTGCACTTCGCTCGAAATGCTCTGCCCTCGCTCCATTCTGCTTTCACACTCCCTTGACTTGCCCCTGTGTTCGAAATGGCAGTTTTTGGCAAGCAAAATCTCATGTCTTTATATGTGTAACTCTGCCTGTGCACGCGCTCGACTCCGCCTTCCTCATTGTATTGGCAGTTGTGAGCATGAAAACATCGGCATCAGTCAATAATCCCGTTATCGTGCATCGCTGTATTTTACCTCGATGAGAATAATCGCAACAGCCAAGATAACGTTGAATTGGCCAACACTGTCCCCTCCTCTTCACCCTGTCCATAACAATATGGCTGCATCTGTTGCGCGTATTTCCCCGAGAACAGCACGTCCTTCCCCTCCCAGCGCGCACCGACGCCTCGAACGTACGGCCGGCTTTGTATCGGCGACGAAGCGCACGAGGCCGCTGCGGGAATAAATAGCGCTTGCGGACCTGCAGAGTTCAAGCGCTATCAAAAGCATTCCACAGATCGCTGGGATAAATAAACACTCCGTCCCTGCGTCCCCTACGCGCGGCGCTCTGCCGTTACGGCGCAGAAAAGACCTGACCTTAAGAGGACATCGACGTTTCGGGCTGCGAAAAGCCTTTTAAAAATCAGCTTTTTGTAAATGGTGAATCAGCCGCAGTGAGGATTCTGCCCTAAAAGGCAACCCGTGTTGAAGACTTTCTCTCGGAGAGCTGAAAAGGAGGGAGGGAGTTAGTTCGTAAGGACTGCAACCTGATGACGGGATGCACTTGCTTACAGTTAGTGAGGTCATTCGCTTGGCTAGCGGTGCTGTCATACACATGGGTTTGGAGCTCAGGGTCTCTTTTAGCTCTTAAAATTAATATACGATTAACTCTAGGGCTGGGTACTTAGATTTGGACTCGGTTCTGGGCTCAGAGTTGTTCAGAATAAATTTCGATTTATGTTTTGTATTATGTCAGTTGCAATTTTGGTTTGATTACGATTATGACAAATTGTCTTCTACAAACGACACTTGAAACACCTTTACAGCTATTTTTGGAGTGGTTTAAACTTTGTCATTGTGTCACGTTTAAAACTCAACGACATTTGACTGCTGCCTGTAGTGTCTAATAGAACTAGAGATTAAATACCTGCTTTCAGAACTGAAGACGTCTGTACGGAAGGGAGGTGAAACATCTTCCAGAACCTGAACAGAAGGTCCAGTTGTCTCTAAACCTGCACAGACGCAACGTTCACAGCATAATAGCAATACGAAACTAGAGGGATTTTCACGCTAATGTGATTGCTTTTTTGCAGCAGCAAGAGGATTGGGGTTAAAGTTATCACATAATGACGCAATCACATAAAGAATCCAGTTTATGATGCAAATGGCACCGTTGATAATGCGCTCAGCAATATCATTGAACGCAAATAACGCAAGAAGAAAAACTGGACGTAACTCGCAAACCAGTACACGTAGCAAAAGCGTCTGTGAGTGCTACGTCGATAGTCAACTTCAAAGGCAGATTTCTCCGTTTCTCACTTGGCGTGACAGGAGAAACCCGACTCCTTTGAATGTTGATATCTCAGTCATATGTCGTCCGATTCATTCGATATACGTCTCGTTTTGACGGTTGATTTATACCCTTTCATGAAAACATCATAACTCAATTTTGACAATTTGCGACAAGCGACTGGACATGCTGTGGAGGGTCACATTTGGTTACATGCGGTATTAACCCTGCTCTAGTACACTTCTTCTACTACTACAGCAAAAAAACGCAAGATTCTTTATACACATTTGACTTTTACAGCATTTCCTAAATACAGAGACGCTCTTCTTGCAGCAACTTGGGGTGAAGGCTGATGCTCTGAGGCCCGATGGTGGAATTTTTGGGGTCTTTTTTAATTCAAGCTCCCACTCTTACCACAACCATCACCACATTTGAGTCTCTTACCACCTCCTCCTCTTACTTACACAGTAAAGCCCTGCTCTGCTCGTTTCCTCTACCATGGCTCTGTGAAGTCTGAGTTACAGAAACGAAGGAAAGAACGAAACGGGCGCGGGAGTGAAGCTTGAAAGCTCTCGTCCTCCCTCACGTTGCCTTTCCGTACTTTCTAGAGCTTTCCATGAACGCCAGTGCCAGTGTGGGTGTCGGTGTCCCCCGCTGTCAGAGTTAAGGCTGAGCAGAGCTCTCATTGGCAGCAGCCTGGGCCTCTTTAGGTAAAGAGACTCTACGATGTCGGGCTGTTTTTATTCCGCTGTCATGTCGAGGATTAAATCTCCATGTAGTGGCTGCTTGATGCACCGTTGGGGGTCTGATTGCGATCTAGTCGCCTGGTTTAGGCTCGTGTTTTATATTCAGAATCCCGTTTTGTGGATGGGTCAAATGCAGAGATCACATTTGATTGTGGTGCATGGTGTGGTGTGTTCACAATGACAAATAATTACTCACTTTCACGTCGTAAGTAAAGCTGGGCAATTAATAACAAGTTAATTAAACCTCTAATCAACATAGTATTGCCCCTGATGGTTAATTTGATTATTTTAAAGATTTTTAAGATCAGTATTTTTTTAAAATATGTGTATGTGTTGCCATGTGATTTCGCTCCGTGTAGTCTATTTGTGTTTCCTTCAGTTATTAAAAAAACGCAACTGTACACACTCTTTCATTAAAATAAATATCCTCGTTTTAATATTTGAGCATATATACAGAACAAACCATGTCCGTGAACTATGAGAGCAAAAACTCAACATAAAAACATAGTAATTTGTCATTACTTGTGATATATTCTATTAATTAGAGCTGGGTTCAAAAAATCGATTCACCGATAAATATCGATTCTTGTTCAAAAAATACGATATCGATTCAAAAATTCGCGGATCGATCTTTTCCTGCGGCTATGCACTACTTCTCGCGACCGCGCAAGGAGAGCTATAAAAACGTGAGACCGGAGAAACCGAAACCAAATAGAGCCATGGCTGAAGCTGCTCCGCTCAAATCACCGTCTGGCCTAGTTTTATAACCAAGCAAAACTAGTATTGACGCAGAGAAATCTCTAAATAAATTGATATCGAATCGAATCGAGAATTGAATCGGATCATGACCTTGTGAATCGGAATCGAATCGATTCAGGACATTAGCAACGATACCCAGCCCTACCATTAATCGTGATATTGATTTGAGATTGTATTGACCAGCCACTCTGGTCTCGGTCAGGACTTGGTCTCGGTTTAGGTGGTCTTGGTTATTCTAGTGTTTATCTGAGTAAACTGTTGGAATAAAACTCAAAACTCTCTCTCTCTCTCT
Source organism: Distichodus sexfasciatus (assembly GCA_032718565.1). Classification (NCBI taxonomy): domain Eukaryota; kingdom Metazoa; phylum Chordata; class Actinopteri; order Characiformes; family Distichodontidae; genus Distichodus; species Distichodus sexfasciatus. Next base: position 148,701 of record JAVGVS010000498.1, on the reverse strand, counting down.
TTCTCTCCAGCTGAAAGGGGTTTATGCACTGAAAAGAGCTCAGGAAAGTCCACGATGGCCGCCAAAAGGAAAGGTGGCCTAAAACTCAACGCTATCTGTGCCAAGCTGAGCCGGCAGGTGGTGTACGACGGCAGCTCCCAGAATGCCGAGGGGGACGCCAGCGAGCGCGGCAGCTCGCACTACGAGGAGGGCGACCGGCCCGACGCCGACTTCCCAGAGGGCCTGAGCCTGGCCCAGAGCCTGGAGGACGACCAGAAGCGGCGCGAGGCCATCGAGAAGTGGGTGAACGGCGAGTACGCCGACGAGGCGGGCCCCCCTGACGACGAGGAGCCGCGGGGACCCCGGGCCGGCAGCGGGGACGAGGGGCCCCCAGAGGGCGTCTACATGGTGCAGCCCAAAGGCTGCAGCGACGAGGAGGACAACGGTGATGAGGCCGAGGCGATGGCCGGCTCCCGCGAGGGCAGTTTCCATGACGACAGGGACTCAGAAGAAGGGCCCCACAAGGAAGCGGGGTACAGGTCCTCCAGCGAGACCCCCAACTCCCACCCAGCCTTCTCCTCTCCAGGTATTACAGTCTCTCTTTCTCCCTCTTGAAGTCTCTCTCTCTGTCTCTCCATCTGTTTATCTTTCTGTCCATCCCGTCTGTCCCCACTCCTTCATATATCTGTTTATCAGTCTATCCATCCATCATTCATCTGTCTGTAAGTCTGTTTAGCTGTCTGTCTTCCTGTCTATCAATGAGTAGACATCTTGTCTTTCCAGCCTTATATCCATCATGTCGTCTTTTATCTACTTGTATTCCATCCATCCATCAGTCACTTATTTGTCTATCTGTTTCTATCCATCCGTTCATCCATCCCTCTATCCATTCATCCATCCATCTATCCATCCATCCGTCATCTGTCTGTCCATCCATCCATCCATCCATGTTTTTCTTTCTTTTTTCCATTCATCCATCTGTCTCGCCATCCATCATCTGTCTGTCCATTCATTCATCCATCAATTGGTCACTTGTTTGTCTATTTTGGCCATTTATCTGTGTTTCTATCCATTCATCCATCCATCCATCCATCCGTCATCTGTCTGTCCGTCCATCCATCCATCTGTTTTTCTTTCTTTCTTTCTTTCTTTCTTTCTTTCTTTCTTTCTTTCTTTTTTTCTTTTCTTTCTTTCTTTCTTTCTTTTCTGTCCATCCATCTGTCCATCATCTGTCTGTCCATTCATTCATCCATCAATTAGTCACTTGTTTGTCTATTTTGCCCATTTATCTGTGTTTCCATCCATTCATCCATCCATCCATCATCTGTCTGTCTGTCCATCCATCCATCTGTGTTTTTCTTTCTTTCTTTCTTTCTTTTCTGTCCATCCATCCATCCATCATCTGTCTGTCTCTCTCTTGCCTTTTCTCACTTTTGTTTTCCTCCCTCTCCTATCTCCCTCTCTCATCTGTCTTCACGTCCCAGCCTCCTGCACCCAGGCGGGGGTTTACTTTCACTTTTAGAGAAGTATCACCTCGAGGGGGATTTGACAGTATTTCGTGGTCGGGGCTCAGCGCGGGCTAAAGGGGTCCCGTTTGCTGGAACGAGAAATCCAGAGTTACTGGAATCTCCAGAGTTTCAACATGAACAGCAAGCGAGGCCGCTGTCCCACTGCACACACAGGGGAGAGGGGGAAAAACGCCCCACTTCTCGACGTCATGAAATGTAAAAACGTGAATATGGGCTTATGGGGAGTAGAGTGCTGTGTGTGTGTGTGTGGCAGTACAGAGGCCTCGGCTTTTGGCAGAGCAGGTTTCGTTTCGCATTACACCCACGATTACACTCTTACTCTCCGATTGTCTCTGAGCCGACTACACATAGTTAATACCAAACCCGATGCTGTGAAATCTGTGTCTCTTCTTCACTGGGACCCTTTTTTTGAAAAAACGAATCCTAAAAACGTCCAAATTTCCCCAATATTAAACTCGAAACAGCTGCATGCAAATACCACAAGGACAGAAATTAGTAAGAAAGTTTATCAACAAATAAAGGTGCTTGCAGACGCACTCGCTGCTTTTATTTATTGTTGGGGTTTTTTTGACCTCTACCAAGAGAAAATCCCCGTCCCTTTCTCTCTTTTGTTTTTTTTTTTTCTTCAGTCTCCGTATCTGGGACACTATCAGTCAGAATGAGTGGCGCACTCGTATTCTCCCCCTCCCGTGAAGTGGCAGTAACGACGGAGAAGTGAATAACCAAACATTTTACTGCCCCTTAACGACTGGTTGAACTTTGAGACCGGCCTCTAACTTATCTCGGGTGCTGTGTGGCGCGGTAGTGCTCGCCGCACTCCAGCTAAAGTAGATAACGAGGGGAGATAAGGGCATTTCACACAGTGAAAATAACAGTCTCCCTTCTTTTTCCCTTTTTTTGAGGCAGCAATTAAAATCCAGTTAGTCTGGTGGCTTTTTTTTTTTTTTTGCTTGCTCACCTCACGTTGCAAAACGGGCCTTTTCTTCTTTTATCTTATGCCCGTTATCGGCCGTGTTTGTCCTTTACAGTTCTTTATAAAATCTCTTTGTGAATGTCGCACCGGCGTCCGCGTTCTCACGCGCCGAAGGCCTTTACTGCGACACGTGTTTATTTTTTCTCGCGGTTTTAATTAGTCGTGTCGTATTTATTTCACGTCAGAGAAAGACAAGTCTGCCTTTGTGCCAGTTTGCGTCGTCGAACGCGGTACACCTTTCAGCTTTCAGCGGCCCGTGTCGCTGTTTTTGCGTCTCGCTACAAAAGAGGAAGCGTTTGAAGGCTACGGAGAACAGACTCCAATTTCTCCTTTTGAGCTGAATCTCCCCCTCTTCCTCCTCCTCCTCCTCCTTCTCCTTCTCCTCCTCCCCCCTTTTTTGTTGATTGTAACTAGGGCATCTATATTGCCACGTTACAGCACAGCTCACAATTAAAATATTCCCCCCCCTTCCTTTCCTTTCCTCGCTCGCTGTCTTTCAAAGGCTGACGCCGAGCGCACATAATTATGCATATAAACATAGTGGCTTAATTATCTCTCACAACATCAGTGACAATGTAATTAACAAACATTGCAAGATCAATGAGAGAAACTGCGACCTTCAAAACATTTAACTCCTCACACCGAGGCGCCGTGTGGATTCCCTATCAGCACAAAGGCCCGGGATGTTTCTGCCTCCGCACTCCGCTGCTCCCCGTCACTCCCGCGCCGGCCCCCGAACCGCAGAAAGTCCGCCGTTTGTCGGGGGGGGCGAGGGAGGGGGAGAAAAAAAGAAAGTATGAAAGCAATGAGATGGGTTTGGGATCAGACGAACGCGACTGCGGATGCAATTAGACTCTTTAAAGGTTACACGTTCATCGCGCTCTTCGGAGGGGACGTATCTTAATCCCAGTGTTTCGGAGCATTCTTTAAATGCGCTGTTAAATTTTTTATTCTCCAAACACAATTTCCCACGAACACTAAATCAGCTTATTAAAATGTGTTTGTGCAGGATTTATTTGAGACCAGGTTCCGCTGGAGGACCCGCAATTAGTCCAAATAATTTAGGCCTTTCTCAAACACATTAGGGACAGGTAACACCCCCCACCGAATTGAAACGCTCCTGTTTGGCCGGGTACAGTGATGATTATCATTCCCCCAAAACTAGCGATGGAATGTGGAACAAAGTGAGATTTGAAGGAAAGTATGAGAGAAAACGGGAGATTAAGATGAGAGATAGAAGAGAGGGACAGCGAGAGAGAGAGTTGAAGAGAGGTGTGTGAAAGAGATAAAGAAAGACAGAAGTAGGCAGGAAGAGAAGAGGAGGGAGAAAAGAGAAGTGAGAGTGAGAGGGGCATAAGGGAGATGAAGAAATAGAGAAATCAGAGAGAAAGGCAGAGAGGGAGGGAGGTACGGGAGGTGTGAGATGAAGAAAGAGAGAGGGAAGTCATGCTCTCAGAAATGAAGGAGCGAAGGAAGAAGTATGAGACGAAGACAAGAAAGGGAAGTGGAGAGAAAGAATAGAGAATGTAGAGAGAGAACAGAAAAGAAAGAGTGAGAGAAGATGGAGACGAGCGAGGAAGTATGAGAACGAGATAAAGAACGAGAAAAGGAGAAAAGAGATTGGCAGAAGGAGAGAGAGATAAAGAAATAAGACAAAGCATAGAGAGAGCAGGAGAGAGGGAGAGACGTACCACAGGTGGAGGTGACGTGAGAGAGACACAGAGAGAACGAGAGAATCTGAAGAGAAGTGAGAGAGAGAGAGAGAGAGAGAGAGAGAGAGGGATTTGGTCAGACAGATGGCAGCTCTCTCTCTCTCTCTCTCTCTCTCGCCAGATCCTCGACTCCCTCACCGCGCTCTCTCTCTCTCTCTCTCTCTCTCTCTCTCTCGCTCGCCGGCTGCATGGCATCATTAGAGAACGAGTGATAAGGCTGGAGAAGAAAAGCTCATTTACACGCTGCTTTAAAAGGTTATCAGCTCGAGGTCCCGCTGCCGTAACAACCGCCGTTTACATCCCATCATTCTCCCAACATCACCACGGCCTTCAACGCCCCGACATCCACACACACACACACACACGCACACACGCATACACTCCTCAAACCCTGCCGATGCCACACTGCAGCTGGTATTACACACACACACACACACACACACACACTCTCATACGGCTCCTGTACCAACACCACACCAGCTTTTACAACACTTCATTACTGTTCTCCAGTAGAACTTTGTTTGAGTTTGTGTTTTTCTGACAACCTCCCACTTTTTACTCCCAACAAGTTCAGCACAATATCGGTATTTTATACCTCTTTACATTTTTGAAACTGACCCGTTACTTTATAATAAATACAGGTGACGTGGCGACCAGTAGGATACATACTCGCTCTAAGATCGAGACAACTGACCCCTGACGACCGCTGAACTCGTGTACATCCCGGCAACGCCCCAAGGCATCGTACCACGTGCGCTGCTGTTGCGTTTGCCTGCCGCACGAAATGTTCAATATTTTCAAATGTTCAATTTTGTCGTATCACTATCGTCATCGTAAGACCGAAAAATTGTAAGTCGGACCATCTTAACTCAGGAACTGTCTGTCCACGTTTTTGAGTGGAATGTTGATAATTTTACAAATATCAACATGATAATCCTAAATGTATGCTAGATCACGGCTTATTTCTCATGCGTTGTTGTATCACGATCATAACTTATTTTCACCTGCGGTGACAGGTTTAGGGCGGCACGGTGGCAAGAAGGTCCTGGGTTCGATCCCGGGGTCGGCCGTAGGGCCCTTCTGTGTGGAGTTCACATGCTTTTTGTGGGCTTCCTCCAGGTGCACCATTTCCCTTCCACAGTCCAAAGGCATGCGCTATAGGTTAATTGGCGATTCTAAATTGGCCTGTAAGGTGTGAGTGAGAGCGTGATTGTATGAGTGTGTGTGCCCTGCTGTGTGTTGGTGTCTGCCCAGGGTCGGTCCCCGCCTTGTGCCCGTAGCTGGCCCCATGATCGGAAGGTCGCCAGTTCAAGTCCCGGATGGGTAAAGGCACCACTGAGGTACTCATGAGCAAGATACCGTCCCCAAGCACTGCTTCCCGTGTTAGCTGCCCACTGCTCCTACACGGATGGTCAAATAGAGAGGTTATGGTGCACTGTGTGCTGTGCTGTGCTGTGTTCACTGTGACAAATAATCACACAGACTGTCACAAGTGGAAACTATGTCTGTTGGTGCTGGACAATGAGAAGGCGGAGAAAAACGGTGAAAATCTAATGACCCTAAAAGTGTAGTCCGTGTAATTTCCAGCCACCTGCAGGGTCCGGGACGTCTCTCTGTGGTTACCAGATGATGATTAAAAGGGGAAAAACGTTCTTGAGATGTTGAGATAACTTTAATTATGTGAAGTTCACAAGAAAAATAACTGTTGTCGCATGTCCTCTATCAGCTTCCCTACAGCAGAATCACAACTGCACGACATTGTCACGCTGTGGCCTTATTTATCAGAAATGTTTCAAGTTGTGACTGTAAGACTGATTCTTGGTGAACACACCGTGAAGACCCGTAGACACGCTTCCAGTGTAAACGTTTGGGTTGTCTCCCTGTGTGAAGGTAATGCAGTTGGATCTACATCGTACTTTTATACTTTTAGTAGATTCTAGAGCCTGTACTTTATACTTGAGCAAACATGTTGAATCAGTACTTCTACTTTTACCCTTATTTTTAATGTACGCCAGTCAGCCATAAGATTATGACCATTTGTGACCCTCCACGGCAAAACCAGTCGCTTGTCGGAATGGAGGCTTCTGAGAAAAACAAGCGTTTATGTTGCGTGGGGTAAAATGTTGGATTTTTTGTTTTTAGTGTTTTGAAACAGTGGAAGGTCTATACTGTATTGTTGTGAATAAATTTCGCTGAAAAACTTACCCTTTCCATCCTAAAAACGTGACTTTCTTGAGGTGAGGAATTCAATTCCAGCAGAATGTTAAAAGTTTCTGTTTTGACCGCTCTACTTCAATATTTACGGTAAATCCACTGGTTGACTAGCGTGAAGATATTTCTCCGGAATCCATCTTCGTCTCCCGAGTTCAGTTAACCTAACGCAGGTAGGCTATCCGTGTGGCTGTGAATGTAGCGTAGGCTACCGTAAATGCAAACGTAGCCGCGACCGCACCAAGTGTCTGTGAGTGCTACGACGATAGTCAACTTCAAAGGCAGATTTCTCCGTTTCTCACTTGGCGTGACAGGAGAAACCCGACTCCTTTGAATGTTGATATCTCAGTCATATGTCGTCCGATTCATTCGATGTAGGTATCGTTTTGAAGCTTGATTTATGCCCTTTCATGAAAACATAATAACTCAATTTTGAAAATTTGCGACAAGTGACTGCTTTTGCTGTGGAGGGTCACATATGTCTAATATTGAGCAGGTCTGCGGCTTTGCAGCACCACGCGCTACAAACTGTGATGTACCGTGTGTTTTGACACCTTTCTATCAGCAGTTTGAAAGTGAGTGATTATTTGTCATTGTGAACACACCACACCACAGCACACAGTGAACCACGACCAAATGTGACCTCTGCATTTGACCCATCCGTGAAGGAGCAGCGGGCAGCTAACAAGCGCCCGAGGAGCAGTGCTTGGGGACGGTACCTTGCTCATGAGTACCTTTACCGGCCCTGGATTCGAACCTGCGACCTTCTGATCACGGGGCGAACACCCTACCGTTACGCCAGCAACAGTTTGAGTCTTTGCTGTCAGTTCACCAGTTTTCATTCCTTGTATCGCTTTAGCAGAGCAGGAACAGTACACACAAGCTGCTGCGTACTGTTCAACACTGTACAACATTCTTGGGGACGGTACCTTGCTCATGTGTACCTCAGTGGTAACTTTGCCGGTCTGGGATTTGAACCTGCTTCTGGTCACGAGGAGAACACCCTAACATTACGCCACTCGTACTTTTGTTACCTTTTCTGTTTTTTACCCACAATGCATTGCAAAGCGGTCAGGGTCGACTAATGCAGATGTTATAGTTGTGCTAATAAAAGTGGGGTTGGATCGGCAACGGGGGGATTTCTATAGGACTTTCCCCACAGTCCAAATAAGCCCAGAGACACGAGCGGCTTTGATTGCTGTCCTTGGAAAGTGTTCAGGGCTGGAGATTAAAGGCGCTGTCCTTACTTTAAAGCTGTGTAAAATCTCATGACCCGACATGACACCCACTTTAAGCAGCGGAGAAGAGCACAGGGCCCGGATTCCAGATTTATGACTGAAACCCGGCTCTGCAGGACTCGAGTTCTGCCGGCCTCGGCAGCGTTAAAAGATAATTATAGCGTTATTGGTATTACTTTCAGAATTCAATAATGAGAATTGTTTTTACACGTATGCCTTTTGGCGGAGCTTTTGATAGTTGTTAAACGGATGAAATCATCATCCCGCACTATCACAAAGATCAGACCTCAGGAACTCACTTTTCATCAAGTGTGTATTTGTACAACACCAACAAAAACGCATCGGGCTGTCAGGACACGATGAGACCCGTCCCAAAATGATGCGGCGCCCCGAACGTAAAAGGAGCGGGTATTTCCTCTAAAATACGGCATACGTTGCTCTTAAATTTTTCATGATCTTTCAATCTGCCGGATCGCCTTTCTTTGTAATGTGCCACGGGGAGGAGCAACCCCCGATGCTGCGATGGAAATTTGGGGATTATTTTACATGCTGAGAAGATGTGAAAAAAAGGCGAGGGTGGGGGAGAGCGACCGATTTAGCAATAACGGAGACATACGAGAGCCAAAGACGAAATATTTTGGTATTAATTACCAAGGCCACGGCTCACCTTACCGCTTACGTTCGCCCGGCGATGAAAAAAAGGGCATCAAAGAAATGAAGAAAAGGGGCTGGCGGCGGGCCACGAGGGAGAGATGGAGGCCAGCAGTCTCCGGGGTGTATCCGACACCGGGGACAGAGCTGCCATCTAAAGCGGGACACTCGCACGCAGCCGGGTCTCCGCTGACGGATAAACAGATAGATAGAGGAGATTTTTCACATTCATTTACATGTGTAAACATTATAGGAGAGGCAGCGGCTGGGGACGTGTGTGTCTGTGCTGTATCTCACACCTGCCATCTCGTGCACAAAACACACATACGTGTAGAATGATCGGACTCACAAACACACAATCCTATATTTACACAGGTTTGTGCCTTGTCAGGGATCACAAACACACACGTCCATGCACACACATTCAAACACATGCTTTTGTGCAATGCTGCAACTTGCAAACATCACACACACACTTTTGTTGTTTGGTTCAGTTGGTGGCATAACGTTTGGGCGTTTGCCCTGTGATCAGAAGGTTGCAGGTTCGAATCCCGCACCGGTAAAGTTACCACTGAGGTACTCATGAGCAAGGTACCGTCCCCAAGCACTGCTGTCTGGGCACTGCCCTTGTTAGCTGCCCACTGCTCCTTCAAGGATGGGTTAAATGCCGAGGTCACATTTGGTTGTGGTGCACTGTGTGCTGTGCTGTGCTGTGTTCACAACGACAAATAATCACTCACTCCACTTACTTCAAACCTAACCCTTACCGTAAACCCAATAAAGAATTTTTCACTGCTCTTTTAGTTTTCTTATATTCATTTTACTACAGAAGAACCCAAACACGGATTTTCCTTTCTCAAAGATCAGTCCATCCCCATTGGCCATTCTGTATACAGTGAGGCTGAAATTTGTCCCCAAATTAAGTCTAGGTCAGAAACACAGCCACCCACACACACACACACACACACACACACACAGTAAGGGCTGCTTAATCGGCCCAGAGTTTTCCCACTTTCAGACCAAAGCCTTTTCTTCCAGCCTGTCTCCCTGACCCCTCTACCCAACCTGGATGAAAGTTAATGGGCCAGAATTAATCTGGACATAATGCAATTAAACTATACATTTACTGCGTTTTGCTCCGTCCTTGGGGAGGACGGCGTGTTTTAATGGACTTTAAAAGAAAAAAAAGTGAACTTTCATTGCTCAAATAAGTGGGAAACTTTTAAGTGGCCGACAAATGAAGCATTTCCAGCCGGGATAATAACGGCATGCTAGAAAGAACAGTGTTATCATAGCAGAACCTCACAGGGTTTAATAGAATAAGTCCATTACAGCAGCTCTTAATGGACAAGAAGGATGTATCTTATGTTTTTTCTGTTCATTCTTTCAGTCCTTCCTCTAGTTTAACGAGCTTAAAAAGTAACATTTTTTTTGGACGACTGACGTGAACCCGTTGCCGTTTTCCTCCCTCCGCAGGCGAGGCCTCGGCCCTGCGCGACTATGCAGCCAGCACCATGAACGAGTTCCTCCACATGTTCGGCTACGATGACCAGCAAGTGCGTGACGAGCTGGCAAAGAAGATCAGCTTCGACAAGCTGAAAGCTGCTACCTCAGACCCCTCGTCGCTGGGCAGCGATGACGCCACGCGCCGCGCCCGCTTCTCCAAATACGAGGAGTACATCCGCAAGCTGAAGGCCGGCGAGACGCTGCCGTGGCCCGTGCACGGCAAACCGGAGGAGCTCGGCGCCAAAATGAGCCAAGACAAGAGCAACACCCTGCTGCAGCAGAACACCTCCACCTGCCTGCCCGTGCCCGAGGGCCAGCTCTTCTGCGGCGGGATGGACGCCAAGCAGACGCTCCAAACGGCCACTCCGCCGGGCACGCCCAACCAGGCAACGCGCGCCTCCAAATACGACTTCTTCATCCAGAAGCTGAAGATGGGCGAGAGTCTGAGGCAGCAGAACGGCAACGCCTACAAGAGGCCCTCCAAATACGACCTGGAGAACGTCAAGTACCTGCACCTCTTCAAGCCGGGCGAGGGCAACCCCGACATGGGCGGGGCCATCGCCTTCAAGACGGGTAAAGTGGGCCGGCCGTCTAAATACGACATCCAGAACATCCGAAAGCTTCTCCCGGGAAAGGCCGAACCCCCCATGATGCCCAGCGTGCTCTCTTCCTCGGCGCCAGCCACTCCGGGTACGCCTGTGATCCCTACTGGTACTCCGGGGCCCCAGTGCTTACCGGTGGACACAGTGGGCCACATGGGCTTTGGCCCCGATTACATGAAGTCCAGCTTCTCCAAAACCGACTCCATCACTTCCGGAACCGTCTCCTCTGTCAAGTAAGGACATCACACCCCCATACACGCGCACCATTTGTCCCCAAAAAAATCAGCCCAAAATTGGTTCTAACGCTTAATCGGCCCCAGAGGGTCAGGCGCTGTGCGTAGCGCGTCGAGCCACCGTATGTTAGCGCGATGATGTGAATTAATCAGGGGTTTAATTTTCAGATGCCCACCGAACACTTTGCTTTTAAAGCGGCTACACTCGATCACGGCGGGCGCGGCGGCCCCCACCACGGGCCTGGCACTGATGTATGGCCGGCGCTCTCCCCCACTGAATGAATTACCCATTAAAGCTTGGAAGTCTATGTTTAGATCATGAGTGGGATACCTCGTAGTTAGATATATTATTACTAAAAACCTCGTCGCCGTGGGACGCGAATTAATCCGTTCCACCGGCGCCATATCATTTTTCACCGGTCAGTTTCTCTGTGGAACTCCTCATTTTTGTCGCACGTGTTGCTGTCCTTTGAGAGCGACTGTAACGCGTGTTGTGTTTGTAGAATGTGTGATGCGTTAACCGGCTCGTGCGCCTCGGCTGACGGCAGACTTCCTCTTTTAGATATTTTAGGGTGAGAGTTTGCGGTTTAATTGATGTTGGTGTGTATTTGAGCTCTAGAGGACTGGTGGGTTGCGTGCTGGACAGTTGCCTTAATGTGCTATGGTAGTAGATTCAGACTAAATTGGGTTGAATTGGAATAGGAATTGTACTAGAATTAGCAGAGTTGAGCTGGCTTAAACTAGAATAGGTAAAACTGAACTAGATGTGGAAATGTTAGGTCAGGCATAGCTAGGCTTGACTGGGTTGACCTAGGTCAGGTTAGACTAATTGAAACTAGGTACAACTTTGGTTTTGGCTAGGAGAGGCAAACTAGGTTAGACATGGTTAAGTTTTGCTATACAAATCTGGACTAAAGGTAGGGCTGAGCTAAACTGAGATGGACTAGGCCACGGTTAGGCCAGGTTGGGCCTGACGCATTACTCACACTCCTCCTTTTTTATTCCATTCATCTACCGTAAAACCCGTCTTGCTTCAAAACAAGACTAAACTAGAAAAGATTTGATTATATCGGGACTAGGGTTGGGCTAGACAGCAGACATGAGTTTAGCTAGTCAAGGCTTGATTGGGCTAGATTGGACTTTGTAAAACTAGACCAATCCAAGCTAGGCGGTAGCTATTTAATGAGTCTGAACTAGACTAGGTTGAATCAGACTAGGCTGTGAGAGACTAGTCTAAGGTGAGCAAAGGCCGGCTTGATTAAGCTAGGATTGTTCAGGCTAAGATTGGTTTAGGGCTAGATTTATTGGAGTTGAGCTGAATTAGACTGAACTCAACTAAAATGGACCAGCGCAAGCTAAGTTTAGTAAAGATAAGCCAGGCTAGGTAAGGTTTAGCTCAAATTGGGTTGGGTGTGGCTGGGTTAGACTTGGTTGTGGCCAGCAGGATTTGAGCCGAGTTCAGTCTTCACTGTTAAATTCATCCTCCACCATCAGCCCCTGAACCAACACGCCATGAGCACTTTACTCATCCGTCAAATAGCAGCCGATCGACGAATAAATAAATGAGCGCTGAAAAATAAATATATAAAGCCTCGGAACGCACGCGAGCGTTGTCTGACTCTCCACATCACTTCATCTTTCTGTTTGTGGCCTCTCCAAAAAAATGCCCATGAATCATTCATACACTCAGAAACATTTTTCCCGCTCCGCTTTCATTTTTTGGGGGGAGCCCATGCATCAAGGTGCGCTCGCGCCACCCCGATTCCTTCCCAAATCAAACCGCCGCCACACCGCCACTCCACCCGCGAAAATGTATATTGATAGCGCAAAGTTTGAAAGGACCCGCGAGTGAATGTTGTGTCAGTTTGTTATTATTAACGACATCGCCGCTCGCCATTAATCCCGTCCCTTTTCTCTGTGCCGCGACAGGAACGGCCTTCCACCGGAGAAACCTGTCACCGAGGACGTCAACGTCTACCAGAAATATATCGCTAGGTATGCAAATATCCATACTCCCAAAAACATTTATACCAACATTTAGAAAAAGAGCAGCGCAGCCATCTTTTATGTCTTAATAAAGTTGGATGTTCACTGTGAGTCAGAAAAAGGAGCTCCGTAGCTTTGCCCACCTAGTCTAGTCTAGACACATTCAGTCCTGCCTAGCTTGGATCGGATCTAGTCTTACCATGTCTAGTCTAGCCTAACCAAGCCTTGCCAATCTAAAGTCATGTCCGCTGTCTAGACCAACCCTAGCCCTGATCTAATCATATCTTGACCAACCTGGCCTAACCTTGGTCTAGTCCATCTCCGCTCAGCTCAGCTCAGCCCCCACCTTTCTAGACTTTGTCCTGTCTAGCCACATTTTAACCATGTTTAGACTAGCTCGCCCTATCCCAGCCAAGCCTAGCCAAAACCAAAGTTTTGTCTAGTCTTAATTGGCCTAACCTAACCTCAGTGAAGCCTAGCCTAGCCTAAATCTAAATCTAGCCCAGTCTAAATCACTACCATGGAATATTAAGGCACGTTATCCATTTTAACCGTTTAGACTAGCTCGCCCTATCCCAGCCAAGCCTAGCAAAAACCAAAGTTTTGTCTAGTCTTAATTGGCCTAAGCTGACCTCGGTGAAGTCTAGCCTAGCCTAAATCTAAATCTAGCCCAGTCTAAATCTACTCCCGTGGAATATTAAGGCACGTTATCCAGCATGCAACACGTCAGTCCTCAAGACCTTAAGTACTAACGAATTAGTGGAAAAGTGAAAGAATTTTGGAAATCGGTCAACATTCGTCAAAGTTATGAGCAAACATGCAGCGGTTCCTTTTTTGACTCACAGCGCAGATTGGTAAAAATAGTTTAATGTGGTGACTAAAGTTTCATGTGGCGACTGTAACTTATTTTGAAGCAAGCAGGCTTTTACGGAAGATGAATGGAATAAGAGGGAGGAGTGTGAGTAACGCGTCAGGCAGCGCCAGCTTCCGTGCCAACCCTGCTCTCTATGTACACCGACGACCAAGTCCGCGAAATCTTAAGCAAACACGGGGAAATGTTTGTAAATACGTTTCACACATTAGCTTCTCCTCAGCAGCTCGACTGGGCCACGTTGGCACACAGCTGCGCCCGCTTAAGCTGCGCCTTGACGGAAAGCGGCTGCTGGGATAACAGTGTTTTTTTTTTCTTTCTTCCTTTTTTTCTCCCCATTTCAATATCTCGGGCGTAAAAACGGAGACGCTGTATCAGCTCGATGACAGCCGCTCACAAATCCAGACAAAGCAGTCCGGGTACTGAGGTGTCAAGTTGCGGATTTTATTATTATTCTTTTTTTGGTCGTGACACTAGAAAGGTGATTATCGTTTGTTTACTTATTCGGGTTTTAATGCGAGGAAAGAGAGGGTAAAAAAAAAAAAACGGCATTTCAAAAGGCAAAGCGGCTGTGGCGTAAATGATTAGTCTCCGAAGCCGTAACATGAAGGCCACAAATCAAAGCTCTGGCACTAACACACACACTCACACACTCTGCACTCACACACACACGCACGCGCGCACACATACACAAAAAAAAACCTCCTTGGACTGATTACATTTTGCAAGAAGATTTAATTAAGGAATTTTTAATGAGGCTTCTGCTGGCACTGCCAAGAACTGTTTTGATATTTGCGCTGCATAATGCATAAAATTTGTCTAAACATCTCGGCAGTTGATGCGCGGGGAGGCAGCAGATAAGCCCAGATACAGTTTCAATTTCCGTGTTGGGGGAAAATAAGAAAGGGAAGAGAGGAGGAGGAGAGGGAGGGAAAAGGAAAAATGAGCACTCATAAAAGGGCAAAGTGCCTGGTTTTGTCTTCGGGGGCCGGGGGTAGGTTGGGGGGGGTGGGTTTAGGGGGAGGATCATCAACGACTTCCACGCTAATGAGAGCACACTCGTGCTAAAAAGCATCTTTGTACGCTCGTCTCCTCCCACCTTCCCCCCCTGCAAAAGGGGAAAAAGTTCTTTATCTCCGAACCGCGCCGCAGTTTGATGTTTAAAGAGCTTCCCTGCTAGTGTTTAGTCGCAGTTTTGCCTCTTAAACGCTTTCATGCGCCCACCATTGCGCCGCACTTTGATCAACAGCGCGCCTCCATCGGAACGGGAGATGTGCGGCAATTTCCGCATCGCCACCGTATTAATATTTAATCCCGTGTCGAACGGAGCTGGCACATGAGCCCCCCGACGCGGCCGGTGGGGATTGTCCAGAGGCCAAGTGATACAGCCGAGCGGCCAGCGGCAGAGGGGTGGGCTTTTAGAGCGGCCTCGAGCATTCCCCAAAACACAACCCACATTAGCTACCCGTGGAGCATCAGGCCCTGCCTGGCTGAAGTGCGTCTAGCTTCCGCAATCACTTGGAAATGAAAGTAATGACAAAATGGGAAATAGAGGTGACGTGAGACGGCACAAAGTTTGGCCTTCTGGGAATTTGAGTTCATAACACCTTATGGAAATTTATTGAAGCGTTGTTAACCCGTTTTCTGCATAGTAAACTAATATCTGGTTTGTACTTTACATTTTGTTCAGCACCTTGTGACTTTTGTCTGCGAAAGGTGCTTTTTGAATCAATTTAACTTAGCTTAACTAGCTCTGAAGACACCTGGTTAAAATGTTCCAATCAATAAAATCATAGCGTTTTTGAACAGTTATTTACGTAATAAAATGATATTAATTCAACATAATTTTTCACTCGTTAACTGTTTAAAAATACTGATTTAACTCCACTTTTAACTAGATTAAAAATAGAAATAAAATAAATATATTCGATTCCGTAAAAAGCAGAAACTTTCCCCATTTTCAGTAATGTTCAGCTAA
Organism: Distichodus sexfasciatus; assembly: GCA_032718565.1. Taxonomy (NCBI): domain Eukaryota; kingdom Metazoa; phylum Chordata; class Actinopteri; order Characiformes; family Distichodontidae; genus Distichodus; species Distichodus sexfasciatus. Next base: position 133,232 of record JAVGVS010000498.1, on the reverse strand, counting down.
AAATATTGTTCATTTTAATTTTTCCATTCCTTGAACCGTTTCCAATCCACGTTGGCTACAAAAACCACAAACAACCAAAAGAACACCACCTTTTCCCGTCCCTTTAAACTCCCCGCATCGACTTCCGCTCCGTCAGCCCAGATGCGGCCCTGGAGCGGTTTCCGCCAACTTTAAAAATTTAGTAGATTTGTCGTTCAATTAGCTTAATGAACTCGGCGGTGGGATCTGTAAAAGCGGCCTTGGGATAATCCCGGCCTACGAGGCGCGTGCCCGGTGGTGGGGGATTGTGGGGGGGAAAAAATTCTATTACTTTGCATTTTCTCCCTACTTCAGCAGATGGTGCTCTTGGCAGCGGCAGTGCAAATGTTTATTTGTGTGTTTTGAGCTGTAATTGGAGGTTTTTAACCGTCATCATCGTCGGGGTTATAATCAGCCAGTAAACACTCTGGGAACGGAGCTCTTTAAAGCCGTGCCAATCTGCAGCGGGCCGGGCCAGTCAGACACACAGAGAGCTGAAGAGGGAAAAGAGAGGGAGGGGAGGCGAGGTGAGGCGAGGAGGGGGGGGGGATGGCACGCAGACGCACTCAAACCTTTCTATTAGTCCTAACCTTTCCCTGATTAAAGCGCGGCCTGTTAACCTGGAGTGCCGAGCGCTGATTTGGCAGGGTTTTAAAGCGCGGGCAAATGAGTGAATTACGTCTGGGGGTTACAGTTTAATAAGAGTCTACCTACTGCTTCTGAAGCCAATCGAACTAATTTGGTGGAGATTGCTGTGACTGAAGTGTGAATTGTAATCACATGGTTGCACCAGCGTGGGCAGGTTCCGGCCTCCCGCTTTTTTTCCCCCCGCGCTTCTCCTCCACGCCTTTTTTTTTTCGCTCTCGGCCGTAAATGCCCCCGTCGCTCCGTGAAGATGAGTTTGTCGGCGTCGGGGTGTTTATCGGCCGAGGATAAAAAGCTAAATTGCCCTTTAAAGCGTCGCCCCGCACGGATGGAGGTCACGTTTCAGTACCTCAAAACAAGTGGCTGAGAATTTTGTAAAGGCTGATTTTAACTGCATGTGAACGTGTTTCATTGCCACACGCCACAGCCGTTGATATGTTGATCTGCTTGACGGTACTAACGCCGCTGCTGTCGATTGTGTCTCCCTGCAGGTTTTCCGGCAGTCAGCACTGTGGACATGTGCATTGTGCCTATCAGTACAGGGAACATTACCACTGCATGGACCCCGAATGCAACTACCAGGTCGGTTTAGCTCGAGATTCTTTATTTATACCCGCCTATTGAAGTGCAGCGCTGGAATTGTGACCTGATTGTGTCCTCAAATGCAATAAGATGAACAAGTGTGGGGCAGTTAATAACGTAAGGAAGTCGGCCCTGTGATCGGAAGGTCGCCGGTTCAAGTATCGGACCAGTAAAGGTACCGCTGAGGTCCACGCTGAGCAAGGTACTGTCCCCAAGTACTGCTCCTTGGGCGCTGCCTAATGCAAAATGCCCACTGCTCCTCCCCAGATGGGTCAGATGCAGACTGTTTGATGTGCTGTGTTCACAATGACGAATAGTCAATAAATGGGAAATTCTGGTTCTGAAATGACAACCTCTACATCTAAAGGAATATCTAGCCAATATCAGTGTAACGTAAGAATTTGTAGATTTTACGTACAAAAAGACAAAATGTCAAATGACATAAAAGTGACAGTGAAGAAAGTTTGCTAAGTGACCGTGAGATAAAGTTAGGGTGACCAGACGTCCTCTTTTCACTGGACACGTCCTCTTTTTAAGTCCCTAAAATAATACGTCTGGCCGGGATTCCAAAATCGTCCGGAATTCCATTCTACCTTAGTCTCAAACATTCTTACATTTGATTTGCATTGCGTTTTCCTGGGGCTTTTCCAAATGAGTCACTTCGCCCGTCCACTACTCACTTCCACTCGCTTTTCTTACAGCCGCACTGCATAAATACAGTAGGAAAAATAATCAGCAAATTAATTGATTTTTTTTTAAAAAGTTAGTTGCAGCCCTAGATTCATGCATCCCAAAAAGATTTACATTTCTCAACTAACATAATGCCACTAGTTTAGCTCGAGTTCAGCTCGCCAGTCCTGTTGATGGTGCAGTGTGGAAATCTGCTCAGATCGACCTCCTCCACATCAGCATAAAGGAAATGCATTGAATTTAGTAAACTACATCTGAATCGGTGTGATTTTTTTTTTGTTGATCTGCCACAGTGAAATGAGAAAAGTAACTCAAAACAGCAATCTGGAAACCAATGTGAATCATTTATGAATCGTGTATCAATTTTGAATGGAATCGCGAGCGCAAGAATCGCAATCGAATCGTGAGATTTTCTGAATCGTGCACCCCTAATTATTAAAGTCATTTTCATAACGAAGCGACTTTTTGTACTTCTTGTTTCCATTCCGTCCATTTCTTATCCATTTTTTTCCCCCACACGCTGCGAATAAAGTGACGTGTTATAAAAAGGGAACAAAGAAAGCGCAGTTGTCAACTCTCAAGAGTCCCTTTCCAGATGGAAGGGGGGGCACTAGCTGAGTTTTATACACATTGTCATGAGAAAAGTTACAGCCAGTAGAGCCGCCCTCGGCCGGTCACCTTAACCATCTGTAACGTTTTTGTTTGAATTAACCCAAACGTGCACTTGTGAGGTCTGGCTGTTTCGGCTGAGCCCTCACACTTCCCAAACACTGGGAACAGCCCCACGCAGCCGCGACAGCGTGATGAATGAGACGGTGCGGCTCGAATAATGTCGTCGTCTAACAGCCACGCTCCAGCGCCTCCGAGCAGCCGGCCCTCAGCGCTGAGCAACGCCGCAAAGCGCTGTCTGGAGACTCGGCTGATGGGAGGACGAGTTCATAACTCAACGTACATCGTCTCACAACACTGCACTCGTACCGCAGAAACGACCAGACGATAACGCTGCTGCTGCTGCTGCTGGGAAAGACTCGAGTTGAACACCGTCAGTCAAGTTCAGTTAAACCCGGGATCTTTTATTACGACAAATACTGTCATAAAAAATACATAATGAAAATATATGTCATAAAAAATCTGAACCTGAATCAGCTAACATTAAACTACATACTACATGCAGTCAGTTGAGTTTATGTAAGCTCAAGTTTTTTTCAGTGAATGCTAAAGTTAAGAAAGTAATGAAGAGAATCTAGGCTTAAATAAACTTGAATTTAAGCCTAGTTTAACTGTGTTAAACTTGAGTTCAACCCAGTCAGTCGAGATCACTTAAAACTAGGATCACTTAAAAAAAGGACTCTTCTTTTTCATTTCAAATTTCAAAACATTTCAAAAATCCTGGGCTTAAATGAAATTGACTAATTTGATAACACAAACAGTTGAATTTATTTAAGATTTTTTTTATTTTTACTGTAAATATCCTTTTATCAGTAAAAATCCTGGGCTTAAATCGGCCGTCTGTGTTAAATTCAAGTTTATCGCGGGGACGACTTGAGTTTAACACACTCAGTTGAGTTCATTTAAGCCCAGGATTTTTTATTAAGGTAAATACCTCTGAAAGATGGTTCCTGCAGGGCTTTATTTTTTTTTCCCCTATCTTTCTTAAGGACATCTGCTATTACTCCGGGGCCGCCGTTAATCCCCTTTCACATTATTAATCTGATCCACGTCCCGAGAGTTGTCATGTACGGTGCGGTGAAACCGGCCCTAAGCAGATCAGGAGGCTGGCGCCGGAGCCTCCCTCGCGCACACGCCGGAAAAGAGCAGGCAAATATGGGCAGATTTGTCGAGGACGCGGAGGAAAAAAAATCCTCACGCAACCGAAAGCGGCTCGGCGCGGCTCTCCAGCCCTAATCTCCCTCTTCACTTTTTAATCAGCTGATTACATTTTTCAGAACAAACGTCAAAATCTTCTAAGTAGACCAGACAGCTGCTGCAAGAAACACACACTCGCTCGACTTAGCAGGACGCTGCAAGCTCGGCAGAGAACCGTTCGCTACAACCGCCGTGGCGTTGACACGTTAGCGCCCGGTTCTCCGCCTCGGAAAACGGTACTATACACGTGCGGTGAGATTTTAAGTGGGGGATAATTTATCATTGTGAACACAACACAGCACACAGTGCAGCACAACACATTGTGAACTCTGGATTTGACCCATCCGGGTAGGAGCAGTGGGCAGATTTTTGGCAGCACTCGGGGAGCAGTGGCTTGGGAACCTTGCTCATGAGTACCTCAGTGGTACCGTTAGCGATTCGATCATGAGGCCAACTCCCTAACCGTTATTCTACACTTAACGCCTTCCACAGTTTTGTCTTAGAGACACTGTTTATGACTTAAAATGTTCAGCTTATCGAGGAGACGTGCAACATCACCATCCTTGTGGACGTCCCTCTCTTTTCCCTTCTTTCCCCTTAGATGAGGTCAGATCCCCACACCCCCCGAGACTTTAATAACCATCCTGACCTCTTCATCCAACCGCAGCACTTCATGCCCCCTTATTTATCTGCTTCTTCAGTGGGGAAATGTTAAACTGCTTCCACACTGACATTTTTAGGAGGATTATTTCTTATTTCTTCTTCTGTTTTTCAACACACACTTTTCTTTAGCTGAACCCCTTCAATAGTTTTCTGCTAGTTCACCTTCACAGCAATCACGCAATTTCTCCTGGAAATGTGCGTCTAGTTTCTGTATTCATTAGCATTAGGATTGCTGTTGATGCTGTAGCGGAAATGTGTGTCGTCTACAGATCGAATTCCGTCAGAAATGAGGATTTTTATGTGTTCAAATCTCAAACAGTTTCGAACAGCTCTAGTGTAACTCAATACTAAAGTTGCTTATTATCATAATTATAACCGGCGCACATTTCCTTGGATATTTATTAAGACGTAATCAGGCGTCATCAGAAGTGACGATGCAGGCGGAAACCAACTAAAATCCCCAAACGCTGGCATGAGACGTATCGGACGCTCGTCGTTTTGGACGTGATAACTCATGAAATGTTACATGACACATGGCTGGAATATTACTCCACTGCCACCGCTGCTGGCCCACTTCTCCTTTAATGGCCTCGCGTCCGTCCCTCACGCTGCTGGGAATCCTAAAATAAATGTAGCAGGTCCTCACAAACCCCCTGATTACCCACTCCACTCCAGCGCTCCAGCTCCGCTGTTTACCCGCTGGGCCCCGAGTGGACGGTGGGAGGGGGGTTATTGGAGGTGGGGGTCGCATAGCGTCGTGTAGCACGGCCACGCCTAAGGCCGGGTTAGCATTACTTGATATCTCGAGCACCTGCCATTGTCAGACATATGCCATTGTTGTCATGTAGCAGAACCGTCAGGCCGTCGCGGGCCGTGACACGAGAAAGAGGATATGAAACGAAGCCTGTTCAATTGAGACGTGTGTATTTCTGTGAGCAGATTTATTTTTCCCCGTATGTAAGATAAGCTTGACGTATGCTCAATTAGGCTCGGTGTTTTGGATGTTTCTGTCATTTTTTCCTCGGTCTCCTGTTGCACATTTGTGAAGAAAAATATGGATTTAAGTCGGAACAGGCTCATTGATTTCGGCTTCTCTTGTTACAGTTCCTGTAATATCAGCTTAAGCCCAATTACTGCAGATTTGGTTGCGTGCTTCTCTCCGGAGTGAGCTTTTTCCTCCCCACACACACACACACACACACACACACACAGCCTTTTTGTTTTTCGCTCTCGCAGCTCCGCCACGTAGGAGTTTCTCATTTTGAGGAGGGAATCTTAGCGTTATTCCCTTTTTATTACACGCCTAACCCTGCCTCGAAAATCACGCTTTAATACTTTAATTAAAATTGGAATCGTATCTCAGCCAGGGAATTAAAAGGGAAACATTTTTGGTCGGCTTGTTTGTTTGTTTGTTGTCTCTCTTTTCCCTCCGTGCGCACGCGGGAGAAACCATCTGCACGGAACATAATTTTTCAGAAGCCGAGAACATCAGAACTGCGATCTTGCATGTCAAGTGATCCATCTTAATTAAAAACGCGGGAAAACTAATAAAGATGCCCGACTTAGGGGCTCGGGAGAGGGTGGGGGAGGCGGCGGGTTGAGGCGGGTTCAACCTGACCGTGTAAGGAGGCGCTGCGGGGGGCTTTAAGGGCAATGAGACTTGGGGTTTGGGGAAATTGGTGGTATGATACTCACCTGGGATCCGAGAGGTCGTGGGTTCAAGTCTGGCTAATTCAGACCTCCAACACTGCTACCACTGAGCCCCCTGTGCACTTGGCCTAACTAGGGGTCTGCCAGTTATTAGTACTAAAGATTCTCTGACCTCACTGTCCAGCCTTCATCACAATTTGGCCCTTTCCAAAGTCAGCCACGTCCCTCCACTCGCCCGTTTTTTTTAAGGCTCTCAACATTTTCACTTCAAGGACAAGATGATCACTTGCTGCCAAATGCATCCTACTCACTGCCAGGTGCCACGATAATGAAGTATAATTCAGTTCACCTGTCGCGGGGGATAATGTTATGGCTGATGGATGTTTATGCGTGTACATGCAGAACATAAGGACACAAGTTACTCCGCAGAGACTGCTCATGGAATAAGGAGTCGCTCCGGATAAGAGCGTCTGCTGAATGGAGTAAATGTAAATGAATACAGAGGTAGAAGGGAGTTTAACACGCTCGCCGTGGCAACGCAGGACCTCCCGGGCCGGACACATGTATCGCTGCACTCGGACGCACCGCCTGCCAGTTGGCTCCCGCGCTGGGCAGCTGTTGCCACGCTGATGAAGTAGCATGTGCATAAGCAAGAGGCGAAAAGTGGACACATGCTAAACTCAAGTAGAAGTGCAGATTAAAAAAGGAGAAAAACACAGGAGCTAAAAGTAGCCGCTTTTTCACAGAAATGTAGAACAGGTAATGAAATGTGCTCACAGTCAGCCATGAGACAGTTACAGTAAAGTTTACATGTAAATAAAAATGGGAATAAAAAGATTGCCATTTTGAGCATTAACCTTGTCTTACAGTTTTGCTTTTGATGTGTGTTTCACTTCTCCATCAGTCTTTTACGTGGCCTTTTTGACATTTTTCTTTTCTTCCTCCCGTGTGATATGCAACAATAAAACAACAGAATGTGTTTTCATAGCATTCGTTCAGGTTTAAAGTGAAATGATTCTTGATGTTATTAATATTAATAACATTATCAACTCACACTTGGGTAATTTAGTCTAGCCTGTCTTGAAGATGTAGATGCAGAAAATAGAGATATTTGGGTTGAAAATGTAGGGAGTTCATACGAAGTCGGAACCATGAAATACGCAAGTAAAGTTCGTCTGAAAATTCATTTCCTTACTTCACCACTTCTCACCTCTGGCAATCGCTCGAGTCAGTAACCTGTTGTGTGGTTTTCCACAGAGATTCACCAGTAAACAGGATGTGATCAGGCACTACAACATGCACAAGAAGAGGGACAACTCGCTGCAGCACGGCTTCATGCGCTTCAGCCCGCTGGACGACTGCAGCGTTTACTACCACGGCTGCCACCTCAACGGCAAGAGCACCCACTACCACTGCATGCAGGTAAACGAGCGGGGCTGAAGCGGCTTCCAACACGTATCTGGAGTAAAGCAGTGAGTTATGATAAATAAAAAGCAGTTTGCACTGAAATACCTTCAACTTAAATACAGAAGCATCGTGGAGAAGGTGAAATACAAGATGAGGCACATAAGAATTCGAGGTCGAGTTTGCATCAGTACAGAAAATTGCGACAGCTGGACAATCTCAGAACAAATGGAGGAAATGATCAAAAATTTCCCCTTCAATGATCAGAATTTGCTACTTGAGCATTTTTGCTGGAAACATGGTGGCAGAAAAGCAGCGTGTTCGTATTCAGACCGGCGTAAAAGATCCCTGCTGCTGTGAAGGAGGTTTTCATGTCTGTGACACACTAGAGTCTCTATATCAGATGGCCCAGAGTCTCGGTCACGGAATATGGCTGCACACATGCAAAAAAAACAAACAAACAAAAAACAATGGCGCGAATAAAAGCTTCCTCGCCGTGCCAGCCGTACGCAGAGGAAGAGCGGCGAGTCGAGACGCTATACAGGGACCTGCAGTCTAAGTAAGCAGGTCTATAAAAGGTAGTTCCAGTTCTCCCACTTTTTCCATTAGGCCCCGAATTACCATTTAAGAGCAGTTTTCGTTCGTTTGACAAAAGGTGTCATAAAATAAATAAGAGACAAATGAAAAGGACGAACGAGTGAGCAGCACCGGCGCTTCCCCCCTCTCCCTCCCTCCCTCTCTCCCCCCCTCACTCACTCGCTCTCCCTCGCTCCTTAATTGGCATGGATAAAAATTCAGTTAGTTGTTTATATAAACTCGACATTTTTCATCTTTTAGTACCAAGTGTAGAGTTGAAGATTATATCCCGCCGGATTTGTTTAATTTTTTAACATCTGCTTATTTTCAAGGTGTCACCGGCCCGAGTGCTTTCTCACCGTGGGGAGCGGCGAGCCAGGGGCAGATGGCTTAAGATATATTCTTTTTTAAACCCCCCTAACGGCGTAATTGTTATTAGACATTTCAGCTCTTGTTTTAACAGCCCTGAGAACCAGCAGATGTTGGCACCGCTTCTTCTGATTTACAGGGAGAACGAGGAAAAAAACACAGAGTGGCATTTTTTTCATTGTTTGACTCAATATGGAGAAGTTGCCCTGTTTGTGCGGCTGAAAAGTGCCAGGGATGATATACAATTGCTGGTTTTAATTCAAACATTAGTCTGCGTTTCCACCACCTCCCCCTCCCCCCTCCACCGGCTGCCCGGAGGGCTCCTGAGTGCTCCTAAAAGAGACGAAAGAAAGTGACAGTCTCTGTGCCTAAACCTCCCCCTTCCTCTTCACCCCCCTCCAACCCTCCAACATTTGTTCTGCAAGTTAAAGCAAGGCAGAGACCTTCTAGTACAGAGTCGTATCTGTGGAAAGCCTTAAATGGAAGAAGGTTCCAACCGCACGCCACCCTACTATGTTGCACTTGCGTTGCCTTATTTATTAAGGTCAGGCTTACACAATGCACCTTTTTGTGTTGTTTGCACTGAGGTTGCACTGAGGTTGCCTCTGACCCTGTTGCAGCTCCTGTTGCACGGAGCAGAAATACGCTGGTTTTCTAGAGATGCGCAGTCCTCAATAATAATTTTTTTAAAATGTCACTGGTGCAGACATGGAGCTGTGAACTTCCGGAAAACTCACTGACCCCGTCCGTGCAGCTCAAATCATTTCAGCCGAGTTGCCATTTCTAAATGCATGAAGAGCGTGGGTCCGTCTAAGGTTTATAGAACTGATAATTGTCTTTATATAAGTAGACGCGGCCACAGTTAGAATCATGTGTCAGCAATATGCCGAATATGTTGATTTCTGTGCAGGAAAAACTGCACTTTCACTTCTTTTTTTTCTTCTCACACACTAGCATATGTGTGGGTTTATTTTGCGACTCTTTTTCAGTAAGCCGCGACTCAGGTTGCTCTTAATTAAGGTAGACCTTTCTTGACTGCTCACGCCGACTTTATGAGAGTCTGGTTTTCTGTTGAATCAGAGATGATGTTTCCAGTGCCCCTGCAGAATTTAGAAATCCAACCACCAGCACTGTCATACAGTTCGCAGTGTTCACCTTCCTCCTCTGCAACCTTCTGAAAGCCACAATGTTTACTGCAGCTTGCCATCCGCCTCCGCTTCTAGTGAAAGCGCTTTTTTTTTTTTCCCCCTTTCTCAAATTTTTTTTTTCTCTCTCTCCCATTTCCACAAGGTGGGCTGCAACAAGGTGTACACCAGCACCTCTGATGTCATGACTCACGAGAACTTCCACAAGAAGAACGCACAGCTGATCAACGATGGCTTCCAGAGGTTCCGCGCCACCGAGGACTGCGGCACAGTGAGCTGCCAGTTCTATGGCCAGAAGACCACCCACTTCCACTGCAGGTGAGGACCGGCATGAAATCGGGAAAAAAAAAATTGCTGCGGCTCGTCAAGGGATCCGGAAAGCGAGTGCGTAAAGGTCGAAAAGCCTCAACTTGTTGTTTCTCTTTCAGGCGCCCAGGCTGCACCTTCACCTTCAAGAACAAGTGCGACATCGAGAAGCACAAGAGCTATCACATCAAGGACGACGCGTACGCCAAGGACGGCTTCAAGAAGTTCTACAAGTACGAGGAGTGCAAGTACGAGGGCTGCGTCTACAGCAAAGCCACCAACCACTTCCACTGCATACGCCAGGGCTGCGGCTTCACCTTCACCTCCACCAGCCAGATGACCTCGCACAAGCGCAAGCATGAGCGCCGCCACATTCGCTCGTCCGGCGTGCTGGGCCTGCCCTCGTCCTTCCTGCTGCCCAAGGATGAGCAAGAGGAGTCCAGTAACGATGACCTGGTGGACTTCTCGGCCATCAGCAGCAAGAACTCCAGCCTGAGCGCCTCGCCCACAGCTCAGCAGCCCTCCAGCGCCGCCCCGCACCTGCTGCCCGCGCCCACCACTGCCGCCGCCGCCGTCTCCTCCAGCCACAGCGTCAAGCTCACCCCGGCCCTGCCCACCGTTGGACGCATGTCCACTCTGCTGTCTCAGGCGCTGCCCGGCAACATGCCCATGACCCTGGCGCTGTCCGGCGGGGCCCTGAATGCCAGCGCCGCCTCCAACCCCTTCTTCCCCCTGCTGCCCCGCCTGCCGCTGCAGCTCCCACCGTCGGCCGCCGCCAGCATGATCTCGGCAACCAGTTCCGGGATGCACTCCGCGCCAAGGGACGCCCTGGTAGCACCCGGCTCCGGATCCGGCACGGCGGCGTCGGCTGAGGCGGCGGCGGCGGCAGTGGCGGCGGCGGCGGCGTCATCCGCCTCCACCCCCACCTCCTACACTGCCGCCTCTATTATGGAGAAGATCTCGGCCAGTAAGGGCCTCATCTCACCCATGATGGCCAGACTGGCCGCTGCCGCACTCAATCCCGGGAGCGGCTCTGACACAGGTTAGTTTCCTTGGCGTCCTGGATTTTGGTAACTGAAAACCTTTAGTTAGTGGGTAAGCTTTAAAAAAAAAAACACAGTTCCGCCTCAAACAAGACCCTTAACCCCAAGTTGTTCCAGCGAGACGGTCCCTGTAATTAGAAAAATGTAAGTCACTCCGGATGAGAGCATCTGATAAATGCTGTAAATGTATTCCAACGCTGGGCCTTAATGTGGCAATAAAGAAGAGCACTACAATAATAGCAAAAACTAAACTAAAAGAATGTAGGACTAAAGGATGTAAAGGACAGTGTAGGATTTTTAATTGGTAGATGGAGGGGGTGTGTCCCTGCAAATAGTCAAAAATGGACAATACAAAGCCAAAAACAAAAACGATAAAATCATGAAAGAAATTAAACTGATGAACTCTTATAAAACATGAGAAAGCACTTAATACTGTATGAAACACATGAAAATCATCCTGCTTTCAGACCTTCCATTTGTTCAAGACTTGATTGCTCCTAACATACAGTACTGAGCAAAAGTTTTAGGCAGGTGTGCCTAAAAATGCGGTAAACAAAGAATGCTTTCAGAAATATAAATAATGATTGTTTATTTTTATCAATTTACAAAATGCAAAGTGAGCGAACAAAAGAAAAATCTAAATCAAATCAATATTTGGTGTTACTACTTTCTGCCTTCAAACCAGCATCAATTCTTCTAGGTACACTTGCACAAAGTCAGGGATTTTGTAGGATTATAGTCATTATATTATTTTGTAGGATTATAGGATTATAGATCTGTGGTTAGTTCTCCAAGATGTTTGGAACAACCTACCAGCCGAGTTCCTTCAAGAACTGTGTGCAAGTGAACCTAGAAGAATTGATGCTGTTTTGAAGGCAAAGGCTGGTCACACCAAATATTGATTTGATTTAGATTTCTCTTTTGTTCATTCACTGCATTTTGTTGATTGATGAAAATAAATGATTAACACTTCCATTTTTGAAAGCATTCTTTGTTTACAGCATTTTTTCACACCTGCCTAAAACTTTTGCACAGTATTGTATGAGGTTGCTGGTTAGGAAGAAGAGCTCTCCAAAAAGATGAGTGAAACAAAGCAGATTTTAAAAACCTTTCTTCAGGAGCTGAATTTTGTAAAAAAAAAAAAAAAACCTTCCAACACATTATACGATGTGTATTAGTGCAAAAAAGAAAAAGCAGTAGCTGTTTTTCCGCCATTTCTGTTGTTCACCTCACTCTTCCTCTCTCCCTCTCTCTCTTCCTCTCCCTCCCTGTCTGTCCGTCTGACAGTAAAAGGCCACTCACCGGCCATCAGTTTATTGGCTGGGCAGACAGTACACAAATCTCTGATTTCAGGATTAGGCCAAATATTGAGGGTCTGCTTTGCTGGCCGAGACCCGTTATTGCGGCGATCATTGCCTCGATACCCACAATCCATTAGCAGATAAGTGCTGTAGTGGTAGTGAGCGAGGGCCTGTAAAACCGCCTCTAATAGCATTCTCAGGAGGTTCCCAGACTCTGTGTTCTACACGACTCCTCATCATCAGCCTCTTATCTGAGCGTGCACCCGTTCCAACCAAATGGAGCCTGAATAAAATTAAGTTGAGAAATTGAAGGTATAAAGCAGGTTTTTTTCCTCCCATGCAGACTGATATGGAGGGGGAAAAATAACAGAAATTGTTGAGGCAGAAATGACTCAGTGCCCCAGAGAACGGTGCATGTGTGTGTGTGTGTGTGTGTTCACGGAGCTCTCTACTATTCTAGAAGAATCTGTTTAAAATTAGGGTCAGAAATTTTACTGTTAATTTTGGCAGCTACTTTAGATTTACGCTCCGGTGTTAAGAGGAAAGTGCCTAGATTTCGTTATATCTCATATTTTTAGTCAGATTTTCAGGGAAATGTAGGTAACTTTTAGTCATTGTTTCAGTGGAAAGTCTGAAAATAAGGCGCTAGTTGAATTTCTGAAAATAAAAAGCTAGTGGACTGAAGTTAACACAAGAATCTTTCAGCTCTTTGAGCATATTTTTTATTTGCCTAATAACACTGACCAGCAAACCTGCATTAATCAGATCCTCCAGGATTTGACTGGCCTTTTTGAGATTGTTTGCAGCAGCATTTTTTTAAAAAAAATTGTGATGAAAGTTGTGGCGTTTTAGCCGTTTTGTTGCAATAAAGTTGCAGGAGCAAGTCAAAGTTGCAGAAAAACTTGCAATTTTGTTCCCCTTTATAGTGATTCTTTAAACATGAATTAAAATGAAGGGAACAAAACTACTATTTTTTGTATTAACCCTTAATTGTTGAGTTATATAGGTGTATAGGTAAAAGTGAGACATTTCTATCACACGTCGCCTGCGTCTTCTAAACGTAACAAGGAAGCGAGTTCACTGACGTGTGTCTCAACGTTTTGCGGAAAACAACAACGATTGGTGAAAAATTGCAGAAACGTTGCAGTAATTGGTCAAAATTGCACTGTAATAACGAATTTGCAGGGATTGGCTGAATTTGTGTTAATAGTTGGAGGGTCTGATTGATACAAGGCATTTTGTGTTGGCTGGGAGTCCATCTGCACACGACCCTCAAGCAAGCCACTCTATGGCAGAGTTGAACTGTTGGAATATTCCGACAGGCAAACGACGTCTGACATTTTGACGATTTAAGGTGGTCCTGTCTTGTCGCGTCAAAGGAAAAAAAATATACATTTCATCACAGCTTTAATATCAAAGATCTTAAAAGGGATCTTACATCGTTGACTGACATTTTTTGTTAATGAAATTCACTCTACGCATTTATAATGTGTCATATTCTAAGTGACTGAAAACGTTTGTTGGAGATCTTAAATAACTCCGTGTCGCTCTGCGCGTCTCCATTAAACATAACGTGCACTAGCGTGCGCTAGCGGGCTCTCCCGGGCGTAGCGGTCTGGAGGGATGGAGCGCTGGTGTAAACTGGTGGAGGAAGTGTGCGTGGTGGAGGAACAGGAGCGAGAGGAGGAACCAGTCCTGGGAGAACAGGGCAGATGCTGTTGCTGTTGTCACAAGCTCCGCCTTTGGGACTTGGGCGGGTGCGTAGCTGGGGAGGGGGCAGAGCCACGCTCACTGATAAAGGGAAGGAGAGGGTCGGGGGGATCGGCGAGATGCACGAAGCCCCCAAGCTGAGGAGAGAGAGCCGGCACACCAGTTCTAAGGGGTGGGATGGGGTTGGTATGGGCACAGATGGTGTGACTTCCCCTCACTGGAGTGTGTCTGCGTGTGCGTGTGTGTGATAACTTCACACTTCAGCATCACCAGCTCATAGTGAGAATGTGAGAGTTTAATATAGGCACCTTTGAGAAATAAAAAAAATGTACAGGGAAAAAAAAAAAAAAATCCCGCAGCAGGCAAAGTTGTGAGCGCAGATCGTAACGTGTCACTGCTAATTTTACACGTTTGCTCTGAAATGGCGTGTGAACAGGACATTTGTGTAAAATATGAAGAGGATGTGGTCAGGGCCCAGCGTTAGAAAGGAGTGAACAATGTTTACTGCGGCTATTTTCTGACAGTTTTTTCTCTCTCTCTCTTTCTTTTTTTGAACTCGACGTGCGCCAGAAAACACAGTTTCAGATCGGCTCTGCAGGCCCGCTCTTACTGAGAGCTTCGGGTGGAATGGTGCGTTCCATTTGCCTTTGGATCCGAGATTCAATTGATAAGATTATGTCACATCTACTAAAAACACAGTGAAACCCGAGTTGGATGCATTCAAATTATATTAACGCTAACACATCTACACTGTTTATCAGAATTTTCCGTCTCGAGTTGCAGGATCTCGAGATCCTGTTTGCCTTTCTGTCCGGCTAACTAGGCTAGTCATTTGTTTAAAAAAAAAAAAACATCGACCAGCCAATTTAGCATCGCCGCGTGCTAAACGACAAATGACGTGGCATTTCACGTGTAACGTGACCGTAGCAGCACGTCTATCGACTACAACAGCACTGTATTATGTACAAGTTAGTGGCAAAAAAAAATCACAGTATTTGCACTGGGCAGCCATCTTGGATTCCGAACTCATGGTCCTCCGAGATATTTGGTTGGGTGTCCGAAAAACGGGAGCGCAGATTTCGTCGCTTCCGGCTTCAGCCCTCGGAAAAAATTGGCTCGGAAAGTGAGCGCCAACGGCAAATGGAACACAGTAGAATTCTCTCCCTGTTGAATGCTGGACATTTTTAGCTGGGTTTTTTGAACAGTTCCACCCCCTCGAGTCTCCCCACCACCCACCCCCAGATCCCGGAATCTAAAGGGTTTCACTAATTAGACGTACAGTACAAATGATCTTTCACAAGCTCGGTAAGTTAGCAGGAGTAATTACACGCCAGAACATTATTCTTGGATAATTTCCAGAAAAACGCTGCTTTGAGATCAGACGACACCCCTCCTCCTCCTCCTCTCCCTCGTTCTCCTCCCTTTCTCTCTCTCTCGCTCTCTTTTTCTCTCTCTCTCCAAGATTATCAGCGAGTTTGTCACGGAGGCTGCAAGGTTGATAAAGGATTTAATGACTTCCCTCTCGCACGGTCATTATTTAACTGTCCTTTTTTAACTTCGGGCAATTTGTTCCCAAAGGCAGGCCCGGAGGAGAGCGAATGCTTGGTGTTTTTTTGTGGCGTCGATGTTGGCGGCTCGGCGTTTTGGTGCCAGCCGGCTCTGATTCGTTTGAGAGAGTGACTGGCTTCATTTATTTGGGTCTTGCTCGCGTTTTAAGGTCTCGGTTGCGATGTCGGGGAAGAGCGAGAGCTGTTAATCATTAGTCAAATAGTGATTTCACAGCAGCAGCCGCACAGCGGGTTTTGTGTGAACGAAGCGCTGGCACTGTTCCGACGTGGCGCGCCCCCGGGCAACTTGGCAGAACGAGACGATCTTCCGTTTTGCCTTTTTTAAGAACTTTGATGTGAACATATATAAATGACGAGGATGAAGACCGGCCTCTGGGGAGAGGGGTAGCCGTGAGTGTGTGTAAGAGTGTGTGAGACGCTCACACCCACTGTTGCTGTGGTTTCTTCTCATCACACACACACACACACACACACACACACCCGACCTTCGCAGTGCTAGAGGCCAAGGGCAAGCGGCGGCGTTGCGTCCTTGCCTGTCACTATCTCCCGGCCGTGCCCGTCGTCGCCAGCTACGAGCCTCCTGTGAAACTAATCAGGGCTGATGCACTCAGCACTCTTAGCGGGGTTACAGCAGGGCCTCTTCTCCTCCTCGTCCACCCCCACCTCCTTTTTTTAAATAAAATAGCACTTAGCGGCTAGCCGAGTCCCGACTTTCTCTGTATAGCCTGAGGACAGATTAATATTTCAATCACTTGGGGATTGGGGGGAAAGGCACGGCCCGGGTTCTTCTCGTCAGCACATTTTTAAACCCCGTTCTTTCACTTTTCTTTCTCCTTCCACTCCTCGCCCGGCGCGGCCGCCACGCACCTGTGGTTTAACAAAAAAAAAAAAAAAAAACCCTAAAGAGAAAGTGATCGAGAGGCCACGCGTGTTTGAACTGATCTGATTGGCTGTCACCTCCAATCCGAGCAACGGAGCAGATGCTCCTTTCGGGCACGTCGGGCAGAGCTGACCGCCGTCCGCTGTCAGGCCAACAAGGACGAGTGGCGATGAGAGTGAGTGAAGGAGGGAGGGAGGAGGTGGAGAGCTGGAGAGGGACGGGAGGAGGAGGGGGTGGGGATCAGTCCGTCTGAACCTGCCACTTTCCCTCAGCATTAGCGTGCGGCGTAATGACCGCTTAAGAGGCAGCTCGGCAAATGGGTTGTGACAAGCGCTGCTGAAAAAGGAGGCTTTTCCCCTCATTCCTCCCGCCTCTCAATCACCATTTAAACGCCCTGACGGCTTGACATAATTCTGCAATAATTATCACTCCCGGTCCCGCGCCCGGCCTGGACACCAGTCAGATTGGATCTCGTCACACGGGGCTAATAATGCTGACCAACAATAACTCTGTTGTCTCTCTCCTTTTCCTTTCCCTCTTTCTCTCTCTCTCTCCCTCCCTCCCTCCCTCCTCTCAGGAAACGGGCATCAGGCTCAGGCCGTCCAGTTTAATCCGGTTCAGGTCAAGCAGGAGCCTGTGGACGGTACCTCCGCCCCTTCGCAGGAGTCCATGCAGGAACACAGCCTCGACCTGAGCAAGAAGGACCAGAGGTAGAGCACTGGCGCTTACTAACTTATCATGTTTATCAGTAAGAGGGTGATTTTTTTTTGGTCATAGTGAACACAGCACACAGTGCACCACAAGAAAGTCTGACCTCTGCATTTGACGTAGCAATGGGCAGCTGTTGTTGAGCAGCGTCCAGGGAACGGTGCAAGTTTGTGTGGCATATTAACATATTCACTTGTAGTTATTACAGTTAGTTTGTTTCAATGACTAATTGATCAAATAAGTTTTACAATGTAACGTCAGTCGCCATTACGCCCCCAACACCTCCACCTCCACCATCAAAAACCCTGACCAAACCCCTGACCAGTCCCTACAACTCTACCCCCACCCCCATCCCATCCTGCTGTGATTTATCTTGGGAATAATACCGTATTGTGTTAATTAGTGTGAGTGCTCTTGTTAAAACCCCTTCACAAGGTGGGCCTGCAAAGTGGTCACGCGTGTGTGAGAGTTGAGATTTACACTCCGTCCCTCTCCCCTGCCCTAAATGCCCCCTCCGAGGAAATCCATCACACCCACGTAAAGATTTACCCATAATATTTTTTTCTGCCTTTTAGAATGAACACGTTAAGTATGAAACATGACACGTTGTCCTTTTAAATGAGAGTGTGTTTGGATTCCGTACACCCTTCTCACACACACACACACACACACACATCACACCATTCTTATTTCATTCTTTGTTGCATGTTCACACAGTGAGTCAAAACACAGAGCTCTTTAGCTTGAGCCTTAACTTTGTCCCTGTGATTAGGATAAAAATGTCTGATGAATGCAGTAAACGTAAAAACCATTCAAATGCCGCGTTCACAAATAAACGCGATTATTATGTTGCCCACCACACCTTAAATGTGAAGACCTTGTGAAATGACAATGATCACAATGATATTTTCATATTAACGATATGTGACAAAGTTGAACAAGAAAATGTCAGTTAACAAACAAATTTAACAACTTTTTTTTGCAGTAACAAGTGTTTAAATTCCAGAGACACAAGCGCAAAGTTGTCACTAGGTCGATCACGTTGATAACGATGCTTCACTCAGTCTCACCAGGTGCAGCTAAGGCTGCGTGATGAAGGTGTGGTGGGTAATAATCACATTATTGTTGAAATTTTTTTTCCCCAAATGCAGCAGCAAAAGTCTGTCCACGAGCACCGTTATTAGACTCTCAGGGCCAGTCTCCCAGTCGAGGATTAAACTTAGTCCCGGACTAGCTTTGAGTTTGAATATTAAATCTCCATTGGTTCTACAACTTAGTCCAGGACTAGACTTAATCCATGAGCAAGAAACCAGCCCACAGTGTGTCACTGCTGTTAACTCTGGAAGTTCTGCACTGACGATAAAGGGAAGATGAAGTGTGGGCCGTGTTTTGTTGTGCATGACGTTATTTAGTGTTGTGTAGTGTAAATCCCTGCTAACCGCCGGCCGCTTTTCTGGTTGCAGCGGCGAATCAAACGGCCACGCGGCGCCGGCGGCGAGCACCTCGCTTTTATCCTCGCTTATGAATAAGGTAAGATCCATCCATCAAGGGCTTTTCATCCCAAGACAAATTAGCGGCACGCAGAGGGGGCTGTTTGTTTTTTAATGTTTGGCCGCTAATAAGATGAGTTTGTATCATTTAAATTTTCCGGCCATTTTTCATACGGCGTAATTCCAGCCGCCGCTCACAAATTAATGTAATGAAGCAGGAGCTGGGTGCCACGCCAGATATATAGAGATGTTTGTTTTTTGATGAGCTGTTTTGAACTCGCCGCACATTTTTTTTCCCTCCTCCTCCCTCTTTTTTCTCGCTTCGGCCCGCTCTGTCTTTATTTATGGAGTTTGTAAATTATTTGATTAAAAAGTCGGCAGAGAGGAGGAAAAAAAAAAAAGCCCAGCAAGTGTCACCCTCATTTTTTAAGAAGACGGAGCGTTACCGGGCGAATATTTAAATGTTGTGTGTTTTTGTGGAGATTAAAATGGACATTGTTTTAATCATACATCTCTCCTGACTCAGACAAATGCTGCGCGGTGTGAGCTGCATTAACTTGCTGATTTAAAGAGGGAACACAGTGTGTGTGTGTGTGTGTGTGTGTGTTGTCCCTGGGGCTCAGCACTGTGCAACTCTCACTTATACACATATACACACATACATGCACACACACGCACTCTCTTTCATTTTCCTTTACTCTCTTACACACGCATGTACACACACACCCTCACCCTCTCTTACACACACACGCACATGCATGCACACACACTCACCCTCTCTCTTACACACGCATGTACACACACACAGTCACCCTCTCTTACACACACACGCACATGCATGCACACACACTCACCCTCTCTTTTACACACACGCATGCATGCACACACACTCACCCTCTCTCTTACACGCACACACGCATGCACACACACTCACTCTCTCTCTTACACGCACACATGCATGCACACACACTCACTCTCTCTTACACACACACACGCATGCACACACCCTCACCCTCTCTCTTACACGCACACATGCATGCACACACACTCACCCTCTCTCTTACACACACTCATGCATGCACGCACTCACCCTCTCTCTTACACGCACACATGCATGCACACACACTCACTCTCTCTTACACACACACACGCATGCACACACACTCACTCTCTCTTACACACACACACGCATGCACGCACTCACCCTCTCTCTTACACGCACACACGCATGCACACACACTCACTCTCTCTTACACGCACACATGCATGCACACACACTCACTCTCTCTTACACACACACACGCATGCACACACACTCACTCGCTCTTACACGCACACATGCATGCACACACACTCACCCTCTCTCTTACACACACGCATGCATGCACACACTCTCACTCATACATTTCTCTGTCTCTCCCACACACACACACGCTGACTCTTTTGCATACTTTCTACATCTCTCTTTGTCTTTCATATGCACACATTGACTCTCTTACACTCTCACACACTTTCTCATCCGCTCTCGTTTTCTCTCTCTCTCTCTGAAGCGCACACACACCTGCGTGAGGTTTGGCACAGTGCAGGGCCTGAGCTCCGATGGGGAACTGCTTTGTTTAAATTTCATACAGCCTGAGCAGCAAACACCAGCCGCAGCAGGACCTTGTGTTTGGTACACTTGTAAACTCTGCGTGACACCACTCATCTCAAGGGTGTGTGTGTGTGTGTGTGTAGATGTCGCAGGTGAACCCGGGCTTCCTCAGCGTTCTGACCATGAAGTCGGAGCTGGAGGGTGGTGGTCCAGCGCTGGAGAGCTCGGAGGCACAGTACCTCAGCAGGCTGATGAGGAGGAACGTTCCAGAAAAACCCAATGAGCTCTGGAAGACTTACCTGCGCAGGTACAGCACACACACACACACACACACACTGACCCCAGAGACCTTTTCTCCCCTCCTGCTCAGTCATGAAATGACAGTGACTCTGTGCTTTTGTGATTGTCTCTTTTGTTTATCTGTGACTTGCTACTGGAAGTTAGTACCGAGTCACACACACAGTTCCCAAAACCTGGGCCGAAACGTCAAAGGGGCTTCTGATCTGAGCGCGTTATTCATACCGAAATTCCTCTAAAGCAGACACGCAAAGCAGAACTGAGCCGGCGGGGATTTTGTCACAATAAGTGCATTATTGGCGTTGTCGCTGTTTTCTCTCTCGCTCATAACGTCACATCCCCTCTTTCACACGTGGTGCAGATACGATACGGATGAAGTGTGCGACACCCAGTGCGACTTCCTGCACAAGGTGCACTTCCACTGCATGGTGGAGGACTGCGGCGCTCTCTTCAGCGTGCTGGACGGAGCGGTCAAACACGCCAAGTGAGACTCGCTTCACACTCATCCCAAACCGGGAAACTAACGGATAAAAATGTTTAAAACCAGAGACAGTTTTTTAACAGGCACGAGATACGACACAGTTCCCAGCATGCACCTCATAATACAGTTGAGGGTTAACAGACAGTGTCTGTGTGATATGAAATATCAGTTTAAATAATGCATCAGTGTTAAATGTTATAAACTATAATGATTCTCAAGTTAAATATTAACTGCTTTTTAGATATTGATAAATCAAAGTGCAGCAGCCAACACGAGTCAACCCTCATTGCGCTGCTGCTCCTCTCACATAGGAACTCAGATCTTACATTAATCAAGTTTCACGAGGCACAAAATCTCCCAAATGTTAAACGGTTGCTACTTTACTCAGCAGTATTTGATGGAATGTTTTGTCATGAAATTAAGACTTCTAGAGGCACAAACATTCTAACGGCACGGTTTATGATGAAATGAGGCATAAAGACATTTTTGGCAGAATAAAATATTTGAGCTCTAAATGTTATGTCTTAAATATTTATATTTAAATATACAAATTTCTACCAAACGTTGCATGCAGTATTTTATCTCATGCTGTTTAGAGTACACACACACACACACACACCTCATAACTTTTTATTTTATTGTATTTTATATACACCTAAAGCTATATGATGAAGTAAGACCTGTATGCACATTCAGATTTTACGTCTTGTTTATATTCATCTTAAAAGTGAAGATTTTTATTAAATATTTTATTTAATTTTTATTTTATTAAATAATCGATTTATATTCAGCTTATTTTTGTTAATAATTACTGATAATGATCATATATTTATTATGTTCATTTTGGTACTAACTGGACTTGACCGTGTCCCTCACCCCGTTAGCTTCCACTTCAGAGCCAACCTCAAGGTGAAAGGGGAGCCGGTTTACGGCGAGGGTAAGGACGTCGGCGACGGCGCGCCCGCCCAGCTGCCCGCCCCCGTCTCCATGGCCACCACTCCGCCCATGGAGGTGGCCGGCGTGCCCGCGTCCGGCGCTTACGGCTCGTCCCCCTCGCTGCTGGCCTGGAAGCAGCTGACCGGCTCGGTGCCCCAGCTGCCCGCCTCCGTGCCCGGTCTGCACGCCGCCGCCACCACCACCTCGCTGGAGAACGCCAAGCCCCAGGTCAAACCCGGCTTCCTGCAGTTCCAGGACAAGTGAGTGATCGTCCGTGACTTCTTGGAGCTCTTCAGGGTCTTTTAGGGTCTCAAAGACTTGTCCAATAGACTTTCTAAAAAATCCTTTCTTAGAGTAAACATCACGGAAGCGTAAGGCGTTCACTTGAGGAAAAAATAATTCTGCAGTTTTTCTGAATTAACGAGATACAGTTTTTAAAAAAAAAACACGCTGTCTTTCTGAATTAACCTCAAAAGCATCATTTCGTCAACTTTAGAGCTCGATTTCACCGCAGTAATGTCACACCTTAGATTAATCCAGTTTTATTTTGGTTTGGCTTTGAGACACTGCGAAACACTTGCAGCATTAAGTAACGTAGATGGCATTGTTATTAGTTTGTCGACTTTGCGCAGACACCTCAAGACTTTGCGGTTGTTCAGGCGGAAAGTTCATTCTGATCTGCAGGACGTTGCAGCGTCTGTTTGGTTTTTTTTTAAGGAAAACTGTATCTTGTTCATTCAGAAAAACAGAGCAGCATCATTTTTTCCTCAAGTGAACGCATTACGCCTCCATAAAATCGAAATGCCTTGATGCCTTGTCTCATCAAGATTTAGACGTAATAATAGCTATAAACAGCTTGAGATTAAATAGTGCAGTGTGAAGTCGTGACTTTAACATTCAGCAGGATTTTTCATCATCAGGACATGGTCTTCAGTTGGACTTCTTTTTGGTGCTTGGAGACATTTCAGCTTTTGATCGAAAGGCTTCGGACGAAGGGTGAAATGTGTCCAAGAACCTGTAAGAAGTCCGTTTGCCTTTGATTCAAGCTTCTCAACCAGGAAACAACTAAAATAAAACCAGTAACCGAGATACAGTACGTATCCCAGCATGCACTTCAGGGTTAAAAGACCAAACGTCTCCGTGATATGAAATATTCTTTTAAATAACGCATCGCTGTTAAATGTTACAAACTATAACGATTCTCAAGTTAAATATTAACTGCTTTTTACATATTCATAAATGAAAGGTGAACATGAAGCTTAAACCGACATCACTGCACCGCTCGCTTCAAATATGAACAAAAATATTTAATTTAATCCATTTTAATGAGGCAAAATACTTTATATTGTCAGATTTCATGCAATATTTTGCCTCACACTATTTATAGCTAATAGTGCATCTATAGGTATGTTTTTTGACAAGATTCTATGAAAGTTGAAGCGTTGCCTTCGATTCGAAGCGCCCGAGAATCGAATGCTGGGATCGAGGGGATATCGGTGCACGTTCCTGCCGGATTAACCGACTCTAGGTGTTCTCTCGTGCGTTTCTTCTCCTCCTCCAGTGACCCCTGCCTGGCCACCGACTGCAAATACTCCAACAAATTCCACTTCCACTGCCTGTTCGGCAACTGCAAGTACGTGTGCAAGACATCCGGCAAGGCCGAGTCGCACTGCCTGGACCACATCAACCCCAACAACAGCCTGGTCAACGTGCGAGACCAGTTCGCCTACTACTCCCTGCAATGCCTCTGCCCCAACCAGGTGAGCCGGTCACCCTCAGGTCCCGGAAACCCAAGGCCAGGAGTGGGAAAACGCCGCTGCCGTCTTGACGGCGGCGGCGTTTTCCCGCTCGCGCATCAAAGAAAACTCGGGCGGCAAAAAGCCAACGAAAACAGATGCGTGCTTATAATTAAAACACGATATTTATGTGATCTGATTAACTCGTGGTTAAAGAATTAAGATGAAAAATGCTTAAATGCTCCAAACAGAGAGAGAGAGGGGAGGGATGGAGGAAGAGGAGGAAGGGGAGGGAACAGGCTTTTCATTAAAAATGTCATCATTAATAGAACAAAGAGTTCCTCTTCTTTTTCCGCACCCTTATTTGGAGCCAAACCTGTTTAAATCAATTCATTTATGCGTCCCGTCCCATCCCCTCTCCCTCCCTCCCTCCCTCGCTCCCGCTCTCCGGTGCGCAGTAGATCCTGTTTGTTGGCTCCGGAGGGAGATGCCTCTCAGCAAACAGATGGTGGTTTGGAAGCAGGTTACACACAATGCAGGAGGGGAAACGCTCTTACCTCAACCAGTCAGTGACGGGCTGCCGAGGAGCGCCCGAGTGAGAAACGGGATCGGGAGCGTTTCTAGCAGGGGGTCGGCGCCGGTCACTCCAACGGCAGCCCGAAACAAGACCGAGAGTAAAGGTTTTAACGAGTGTAACCCACTTCCCGGAGCTGCGAAGGGGGCGCAGTCTATCCAAACTTACTCCCAAAGATGGACGCGTAAATAACTCTCACAAAATTCGGAGGGATCGTGTAATGTAGTCGTAGTCGGTGTTGTAGTGTTAATCGGCGAGCCCTGCCAGACTTTTACAGTTCAGGTTAGGGCTGCAACAAATGATTGTTTTTGTAATCGAATAATCTATCGATCGATTAATCGAGTAATCGGATTTTTAAAAAATGTAAATGAAAATGACAATACATTTGTTATTAGGCTTATTGTAGTGTGAGTAGAAGTTAGTCAAATACGCTTTATGTTGTATTCAATTGAAAATGAAGGAACATGAAGTTCAAGGGTCATTTTGAACCAATTTGGCCAATAAAATGAGTTGCTTTTGGCCTTTCTGGAAGAGAACTGCATTTCCCACAATCCCCCGTACACGCCACGGAGCCGCGTCACAATAAAGGGTTCAGCGCGTTCCGGAATGAACTATGAAAAAAATCGATGGGAAAATCTCAATAAATGGCTGTATTGTGAGTGGAACGCTGGTTGTTGTGGTTATTTATCTGCTGAAATATGCGTTTTGTCTGTAATAAAGAAGACGTTTGGACGGAAACGGAGCACGAGCGCTCACGCATTCACAAACACAGCGCGCGTGTTTACATTGCAAAAAATGTCATTTATGCGTTTTTACGCTTTTACTTCTGTTTTTGTGCACGGAATATCTCACAAATACGTTCACATACAGAGGGATCTAGTCTCGTTTTAATCGCGCCTCTGAAAATATTGTGCGTCATTAATAAGCGTCTGTGTACAACAAGCGGCGCATGCTGTAGCAAATAAAATGACAAACGAAGCTTCGATTCTAGAAAAATTGCCTCGACCATTTTTTTGTAATCGAATTATTCAGGTTAATCGAATAATCGTTTCAGCTCTAGTTCAGGTTGAACAGACGGGGCGGGGGTTAATATCTATTGACGGGCTTGGGCGGATTTGCTTCAGATTAGGGGTGGAACGGAGCTGCGGGGGGTAGCACTGTCGCCCCACAGCGAGGAGGTCCTGGGTTTGATCCCTGGGTCAGCTGTATGGCTTTTCAGTGTGGAGTCTTACCCCTTTTCCACTGCTCTGGTTCCCGCGCCAGTTCGCCAATTTTGGAACCGGTGCCGCACTAAATCCACAGACTAGAACCGACTGCCTCCAAAAAAAAAAAAATCAGCCGAAAAGCTGTGAACCAGCCCTTAAACAGAAGGCAATTTGATCAAATCATCTGATGTTTGTTTTGATCTTAAACAAACATTAGTAAATTATTAAGTCGTAGATTCCACTTCTCGAGTGATCAGGCAGAAGAGAAACCCAGCAGGAGCTCCTAAATGGAGACTTTTCCTTGGGATCTCACTGGCGCTGTCTCTCTCTCTCTGGTTTCCCAGCACTGTGAGTTCCGCATGAGGGGCCACTACCACTGTCTGAGACCCGGCTGCTTCTTCGTCACCAACATCACCACCAAGCTGCCCTGGCACGTCAAGAAGCACGAAAAGGCCGAGAGGCGCGCCGCCAACGGCTTCAAATACTTCACCAAGAGAGAGGAGTGCGGCCGACACGGTGAGAGCCTTGTGTGTGTGGGTTCAAGCTCCAGAATAATCCATGTTCAGACCAGCTCCTCTAACTCCAGTGATGTGCTCATGCTGTCTCTTTACTAACGACGTCCAGATTTACTGCACTTTTAAACCCTCAAGAGGTTATTTTACCTTCTTCTGGGGCTAGTCCTTGCTCCTCCCACTCCGCAACTCAAAAAAATAATTTACACCCCGTTTGACCAATCGCTGAGCTTCGATGTCCACGTGAGTCCCAATCAGTTGAATCAGTCAGACTGTTTAGATTTATGTTGAGGAATTAAGCTTGGTGCGGTGGTGGCGCGGTGGTCTAAAAGACTGAAACCTCCAGACGCTGGGGCGTTCGAGTCCCAGGAGCGTCTAAAATCTACCGTCCCAGCGCAAGACCCTTAACCCCACGGTGCTCCAGGCACTGCCCCTGTCATTAGGAAAAGAAATGTTCGTATTGTAAATGTTACAGACACTTGTTTACGCGACTTTTCTTTCCGCTTTCTTCAGCGCTACGTGACTTCTGTTCAGGAAGCTTTCCTTGCTTACTCACAGCGCTGGTTATAAAAGCCCCCAAATGACTGTAATCCAAATGATACAGTGTCAAAATTGGTCACTGACTGCTCTTAACGTCGGCCGGCGCGTTCCGCGGCCGTATTAAGGTGTAAAATCCCACCTCCAGCCTCCTACACACCTCATTATTTCACTCATTGTCTCCTCATTAGAGGCCGATTTTTCCAGACACATTTGTGTTTATCCGAGGCCCCCGCTTCATTCCGGCAGCACACGCTCGCAGAACAGGAGGCAGAACGGTGGAGGGAAGGTGTGAAATCAGATCACTGATGATGTAATAGTAATTCCACGTCGATATGCTCGCCCCGATGTGAGCTGGCTGTTTCCACACACACACACCACATGCTCCAGCCGACACAGGAAAAGCACCGTTCCCTCCACTGACATGCTAATTGTCACACCGTCGCGCCGTACCGAAGCGGAGCCTCGCACCTTTTCCCCCGAATTCGCCACAGCTCTCCCGGCGGCACCTCACTTCCCATTAGCGGCAGCTTATTTATTTATATATATACATTTCCTCTGCAACCCAACACTAAAGTCAAAGCGCTGAGGATGAAATTCCTGCCCGAGCTGCGTGCGTGTGTGTTTCACAACAAATAACTTCAAGCTCCATTAAAATGGGCGCGGGCATGTTTGCGAGGAGGGGGAGGGAATGGTGGGGGGGTTGTTTCATCTAAACTAAAAACCTCCCTGAGAAAAATGGTGTCGGCCTTTTTGTCATACATTAATACTTCAGTATTTATAGTAAGTAATCAAACGCAGCCTGTTTTCTTGGGTATATTTAACCTGTCAGGAGTGAGCAATTACACATGTTTGTTAATTACGGTGGCTGTCTCGCTCGCTCTGTTTGTGTTCCTCTTTTTCAAACCTCGATCATCTTCGCCCAGCCAAATTGAAAGGTTGCTGTCTCCCGCCCCACAAACACACACACACACACACCTTCCTCCTCCTGCTCGTCCGCTGCAGTAAAGAGAAACTTAACAGCACACCCGAAACTACCTGAAAGTGTCACTAAACTCCCCCGCTTATGTGGCGTCTCGCTTCCCTCCGGCGCTATTGTTTTTTTTGTTTTGCAAGAAAAAGCTAATAACGAGTTGCGTTAGCAGAGCGAGCGTCTGAAGAATTGATGGTTCAGCTGGAGCCGGAGAGCCGTATCTATAGCAGCGGCGTTAAACAGAGCAGCGGTGGCGACGAGCTTGGCGGTTACCAGGAGGCAGAGGCCCGAAGAGCCTTGATATTTTGGCACGTCATTCTTATTTGCTCAACTCCCCGTGTTTGTGGTGCGTCGCTCGTGTGTACAAAAGCAATCTGACGACAAGCGGCTTGTCGTGCAGCTGACGCCATGGCAACGGGCAAGCCGGCACCTGCCCTGCATGTTGCTCATTCAATTATTTTTGTGTGTGTGTGTGTGTGTGTGCATTATTCCCAATAAAATTATGACCGGCTTCCTACATTATTTGATTAAGCCACCAAAAGCAGTCATTTAATTTGAAGAAAGAAAGAAAAAAAGCGGCAACATATAGCAATTAAAATCTGTAGGACTTCAGTTCTAACAGGAGGAGGAGGGACCGGAAGGACACAATAACAAGAGATAGGTTGTGAAAAATGAATTTAATATGGAAATAATTGTGTGTTTACTTTGCTTTGCGGGGTTGTGCGTTATTACCTCTCCAAACGCAGAATGTATTTATGTAAATTCCAAATTGAATAAAAGATGTCACTGTAATAAAGAGCACCACAGGTCTAATCTCCAAAAGCGACACTTTCTCAGTGTGACTCTCCGGAGACAGTAGTAATAATAATAATAATAATAAGGGCCGGACTGTGCTGCAGCACCAAACGGCAAAAATAAAAGTCCAACTTTCCAAAGAGCCGGCGCAGGAGGTCGGAAAATCAGTGACGTGTGGTAACGCTTCTCTCTCTCGTCTCGCAGGCTGCAAGTACAACCAGGTGAACAGCCACTTCCACTGCATCCGCGAGGGCTGCATGTTCTCCTTCCTGCTCAAGCACCAGATGACCTCTCACGCACGCAAGCACATGAGGAGGATGCTGGGGAAGAACTTTGACCGCGTCCCTTCACAGGTGCCAGTGTTTACTCGTAACCAAATCCAGCTTGAAAAGAGTTCATGTTTAATCCTCTTTAAAGAAAGTCTAAAACTCCAAAAATTCTCTAGAAGTGGCCCAACATCAGAAAAGGGGCTCGGAACGGGTCGGCTGCTGCTCTGCTTGTGCTCATGTGGTAGTAAATTAGACCGCAGAGAGTGTGTTTAAAAGGTTGTGTGAAAACACCCGAAGAGATTAGTCAGGGTGACGCAGAAATTGACAAATGTTTGCTAGAGAGTTAGCACCATGCACCACTTCTGTTCCGAAGCACGAAACTGAAACCAAGGCCAGATTGAGCGCTGTGATAAGTTGCAGCGGTGGAAACTGGTTTTCTCAAGAAAGTCTTTGACGATTCTCGCTCGGCGTGTGACTGACCCCGGACTCGACGCTGTGCCGTAGGTGGTCCATCACGGGCATCAGTCGGACGAGCTGCAGCACATGGCCAGCCTGGTGTCGTCCGGCCCCCTGGGAGCGCAGCCCAACCTCACCTCAGCTTTCTCCACCATGATGGACGAGGGCGACGACTACATGGACTACATGGGTGGAGGAAGTCCGCTGGGCCTCTCCTCAGAGTCCTCCAACCAGGACCGCAGCTGCACCAGCACCCCAGTGGGCAACGACAGCTCCCCCGCAGGTACGGACCACTGTCAGCTTCACTTTCACACCAATTATGTTTGATCTGCTAAAAACGAATGGATTAGGAAGAGCGCCCCCTTTATCAGTAACCAGCAGAAGATGTGTAGCTTCTCAGTCGCCCACTAGTTAGGCCTTGAGAGCTTGAACTGAAGGCTCTACTTTTAAGGTTCTCGAAGATGTTTCAACTCTCACTTGAAGAATGAAGAAAGCGTCTCGGATGAGAGGTGAAACGTCTTCGAGATCCTTACAAGGAGTTCGATTCAAGCTCGGCCGTCAGCCTATTCAGCCTGTGAACGTCAGTTAATAAATTGCTGTGACCACACGTCACCGGAATCGTGCCGTGCCGTGCCACATCCTCCGGACCCCGACCCCACTGATTAGAAGCGGCGGTGGAAAAAACCAAACAAAAAGAGAAAGCTACCCGCTCTGTATTTTTCCACCGCCACTCGTCCTCCCCACGTCTCATAAACACGACAACTTGTCCACGAAGCCGTCAGAGCCGGCAAATATTTTCCACAGTAATGACACTTGTCAAATTATGGAGCAGTAAATTTATTATATAGTCCTCCACACACCCTCCTCACATTAACGCCATCCCTGTGGCAACTCCACCAACACCGACGCATCGCGCTCTCATAATATCCACCTACACCGCCGCCAGTGTCGTCGTGGGATACGTCTGCCTTTCTCTCTGCTCTTAAACCGGGGGCTTGTGCTGTGTCTCTCTCTGTGGTGGGGGTCTAGCTTTTCCTGCACTGATGTAAACCTTCTCACCATTTGGGTTAAAATATTATCTTTCACTCTCATCACTGTTGCTTTTGGCTGTTGATTTCTCTTTTTTTGGCTTTTGGTATTTCATTATTTGATCTCTTCCTTTTCTACCTCCCATCCCTGTGTGTTTGGCTATGTGTGTGTGTGTGTGTGTGTGTGTACACACCTGTCTCTCTCTCTCTCTCTCTCCCTACCTTTTCCACTCCCTTCCCCACCCTCTCCTCCCTCCCTCCCTCCCTCCTCTTTTCCCGGGCATCTCTTCCATCTCCCCAGGACCGGGCTGTCAGGTCCCCGCCCCTAATCCCACTCCTCCCACCACCTCTGCTGATGCTCCTCCCACTTCTCAGTCCTCTCCTCCTCCTCCTCCTCCTCTTCCACCTCCACCCCAAACTCAGGCTCCGCTCCAGCCCCAGCCTCCTCCATCCTTCCCTGCGACCCTGCTGCGGCCGACCCTTCCCTCGCTCCCATACCTCCTCTCTCCATCCTGTGTCTCATACTCTCTGCTCAGCGCCTCTCTTGGAGCCACTCGGAGTGTTGTCATGCCAACCAACACACCAGCTTTCAGTCCCATCATTGCCACTCCGTCTCCGGTTAAAAACGATGTCCCTATAGTGCAGGACGCCGCAGGTACAGACCCCGCCTCCCACAGTCCTCCGCTGTTCTACAGTAAAACTTTGCAAACTTTTGTCTTCAGTGTAGAGCAGCTCACAAGACGTCCAGAATGGGTTTTTTTTTAATACATTTGTGGGCAAACATTTTGCCAAAGTTTTGTGTTGAAATGCAAATGTTGCTGCATTTTTAGATTATTTCCACATGTGTCTAAGGTATACTGAAGAACACAGAGATTTCACAGGTTTCAAATGATTTTTTTGGGCAAACATCAAATTTATGCAAAGAGTCAATCTTGACAGTGTTGGACCTTCTTCATGACTTCCGGCAGCTTCATCACAGAAAGTAACTTTGCCCAAGTTCTCTGCTCTACAGCAGAAGACGAGTTGTTTTTCTCAGATGAAGTATCTTTATGACGGTGTGAGACACTGGGATAATAGATTGTCAGCAGAAGAAAAGATGAAGGCTACCATCCGGAGTCCTGAGTCATGCCAACAGTAAAGCATCCGAGGGAGGGGCCTCGATCGCTCCCAGTTCTGCCCCAAAAACACTCCCATGCATAATGAATGTGGTGGTGGTCTAGTGGTTAGGACACTCACCTCTGGACCAAGATATGGGTTCAAATCCTAGCTCCAGCACTCTCTTCACTGGGTCCCTCCCTGAGCAAGACCCTTAGCCCCAAGTTGCTCTGGATTAGAGTGTCCGCTAAGTGCTGTCATTGAGTGGCATCAAAATGTCCTCCAGAGGTGACTTCTCCTGGCGATCTGGGTAGGGTTTGGTGATGATCTGTGTATTTTGCAGCACGATGGAGCACCATCACAAAGCGTAAACATGGTAACAAACGTCATAACGAAGTGGCTCAGAGATCAGAAGGTTGACGTTTTGTAAACCTCCCCAGATCCCCGGTGAGAAGCTGTAGTCAGTCTGTGAAAAGTGAGTGGGCAAACAGAAGCTCCTAGTGCTAATGAAGCAAGAACGGTTCACTGTCGGGGTGCGGCGCAGAAGCTGATATCTGGCATGTGGAAGTCATGAGGAAAATGAGTCAGCGTCGTAAATATTGACTCGTTGCATAAATGTGATGTTTTTGCCAACAAATGCCACTGTAACGTGAAATAGGGTTTTTTTTTTTTAGTGCACCATAGAAATGTGTGGAAATGCTGAAGCAGGAGAGTTAGTGTCTCTGACGAAGCGTTTGGCCATGACTACATTTTGATGCGTGGGCTTCCTTGTTATTTGTGTTCTGCTTAACAAAGTTCCCCACCTTCCCAGCCTGGCCAGCGAGTCAACCCTGTTGGCCTGTTGGTTTTGTCTTCCATTAGCGGGAGATCTTCCATTAGCGCTAATGGTGCCCGGCTTTATGGGAAGCCTCCTGCTCCGGACAGGGTCGGTCTGTGTTTTTTAGCTGTGACCTCGAGCTGCTCACTAAAGCACTGAGTCAAAGGGGAGAGGAACCATCAATTCTGGTCCTCGAGGGCTGATATTCAGCATCTTTCCACTCTCCCCGCTGAGTCCCGACTAGTCAGTATCCTCCCGAGAGACGAGGCGGGACGGAAAATGTGCTGGATAGCAGCCCTTAAGGACGACATCTCATCCCTGATCTACACTCTGTCACACACACGTACGAAACACACACACACTGAGGAGCTTCCCGTTACGGTATTAGACATGAGGGCTTCGTGCTTTCTCATAATAACATGAAAACACATCTCGTACAGTAGGAAGAGTGTGTGCTTTAGACGCATCTCGTCTTCGTATCGGATGCAGTTCAGCTTTATATCATCTTGCAAACATGTTTACACTGCGAGTCCAAAAGGGAATTGTGACTCTCCACGGCAAAACCAGTCGCTTGTCGCAACAGAGGTTTCTGAGGAAAACGAGCGTTTATGTTGCGTGGGGTAAAATTTTGGATTTTTTTTTTAATGTTATGAAACAGTGGAAGGTCTATACTGTACTGTTGTGAATAAATTTGGCTGAAAAACTTACCCTTTCCATCCTAAAAACGTGACTTTCTTGAGGTGAGGAATTCAATTCCAGCAGAATGTTAAAAGTTTCTGTTTTGACCGCTCTACTTCAATCTTTACGGTAAATCCACTGGTTGACTAGCGTGAAGATATTTCTCCGGAATCCATCTCCGTCTCCCGAGTTCAGTTAACCTAACGCAGGTAGGCTATCCGTGTGGCTGTGAATGTAGCGTAGGCTACCGTAAATACAAACGTAGCCGTGACCGCACAAGCGACTGGTTTTGCCGTGGAGGGTCACAGTTCTGTACCTTTGACCATAACTTAGACATGTCGATTGATTTTCTCAGTTCTGTAAAAATTAAATTTGCAACAAAGTGATTATAATATTACCCACATCATCTTAAACATTTTAGATATAATACCTTGCAAAACCCCCAAAATGCTTCAGCAGTGGTTAGAGCACAGCGTCATTTATGGCAGAGTTGGCCAGCAGCATTGTGCCAGTGTCTGTGCAAACATTTTGAACATTCTTTGTAACTTATAATTGCAAAACACACAATATTTGTTGAACATGTTCATTAATTAACATTATATTGTTTGCTATAAAGTTAATATTGTTAAAATAATCATTTCACAAGGTGTCGTAGCTACACATTTAACGTGTGCTTGGCAATTAAATAATCACTTTGTTGCAAACTTAAATCTGGATGCGACAGTGAAGGAATTTCGGTCAACGTGGGTAAAGATATAGAAGCCCTTCGCAGTGACAGTGGTTTAACTGCCACCTCACCACCATCTCACCTCTCCTCGTCTATTTTTAGGAAACACCATCTCCATCCCCACGGCGACGGGCGCCAAGAAGCGCTTCTGGATCATCGAGGACATGTCCCCGTTCGGGAAGCGTCGCAAGACGGCCTCGTCACGCAAGATGCTGGACGAGGGCATGATGCTGGAAGGCTTCCGGCGCTACGACCTGTACGAGGACTGCAAGGACGCGGCGTGCCAGTTCTCGCTGAAGGTGACGCACTACCACTGCACACGGGAGAACTGCGGCTATAAGTTCTGCGGCCGCACGCACATGTACAAGCACGCGCAGCACCACGACCGCGTCGACAACCTGGTGCTGGACGACTTCAAGCGCTTTAAGTCGTCGCTCAGCTGCAACTTCCCCGACTGCCAGTTCTCAGGCAACAGCACACACTTCCACTGCCTGCGCTGCGGCTTCCGCTGCACCGACAGCACCAAGGTGACGGCGCACCGCAAGCACCACGGCAAGCAGGACGTGATCAGCGCCGCCGGCTTCTGCCAGTTCAGCTCCAGCGCCGACTGCGAGGTGGCCGACTGCAAGTATAAGCTCAAGTGTTCCCACTTCCACTGCACCTACCCCGAGTGCAAGCACACCGTGGTGGGCATGTCCCAGATGGACTCCCACAAGCGCAAGCACGAGAAGCAGGAGCGTGGCGAGCTGCCCGCTGTTTCCCCCAACCGCGAGGGCACCGGGACCCACCACAATAACAGCAGCAACACCCTGGCCGGCCTGGCACCTCCCGCCATATCTTTGGGAATGCGCTCGACCTCGCCCAGGAGCGCTCTGGGGCTGCCCCGCACCAACGCCACCATCTACCTGCCCCCTGCTCCGGGCCACGGCGAGTACCCCGAGCTCCCGCGCCACATGGTCAACCTGGACGGCTCTCTCAACCTGGGCACCGACACCAGCAGCTCGCTCTTCTTCCTGAAGAATGCCGCCGGCCTCGGCCTGGCCGACTCCCTCGACCTCAGCAAGAAGCTGCGGCGCGAGACGCTGACCATGTCACACGGCATCGTGCCCGTCTCCTCCTCCGCAGTCGCCACGGCCGCTCCCCTGGGCCTGGCCAACCCCCAGGACGACACCACGGGCACGTCCGGCGACCCCGAGGACGACCTGTCGGGCGAGGAGGAGCCGGCGCACGAGGAGGAAGAGGACGACGACGACGACGAGATGGAGGAGGAGGAGGAAGAGCCCGAGGAGGATCTCAACACAGACTCGTACGACGATTCCATGCCCGAGCCGGACGGAGAGAAGGAAGACAACAGAGAGGCGTACGAGGCTTCCGCCAACCACGCCGATGCCGCACGCATGGAAAAAGACGACCCCGAGGCCGACCTGTGATCCCCGACGCGGAGGGAAGCTGAAAAAGAGGACGCCGAAGATGAGACGCTACGAACAAACCCGCGTCACAACCGCCTCGTTTTATCACAAGGAAGAAAAAAAAAACGACACATGCTCAAGTTAAAAAAAATAAGTGAAGGCCCAGAATGATTTATTACGATGTTTACAAGATGACCAACATTATTAATTTAAATATGCATTAAGGAGAAAAAAAGAAAAACAAAAAAGACGAACAGCGAACCGGACGGAACCGGACGGGACAAGGCTGTCTTTTACACATGGGTGGCGATGTAAAGCTTTTTCCTACAC
This sequence comes from Distichodus sexfasciatus, assembly GCA_032718565.1. Lineage (NCBI taxonomy): Eukaryota > Metazoa > Chordata > Actinopteri > Characiformes > Distichodontidae > Distichodus > Distichodus sexfasciatus. The sequence goes on along the minus strand of JAVGVS010000498.1, from coordinate 98,172 downwards.
ATCAGTCTTCGTTTGTGTGTTGCGTGCATGTTTGAATTTAATTTATTCAATTTTGTTTGTCACTTTTTTGTGTGGGGAAAAAAAAAAACGAAAACAACTTTAACTATATATATGAATATCTATATACAGTAGATGTGTGTGGATGTTAAAATACATTTACAGTGCAGTGCGGAACTGCAGGACCCTGATACGAACTGAACGGAGGAGCACGTGTTTTACACAGCGCAAGTTTTTTTCTTTTTTAAATGAATGTGCTACCAACAGATTCAGTAACATCCTGCATTATTATTATGATTATTATGATTATTATGATTATTAGTGCAGGGTCCTGCGTCAGTGCTTCGGCTTACGCGCTTTTTATCCGTTTAACACTTTTTAAAAATGTTCCATGATCACAGTTCTCACGTTAAGGTTCTCTCACTTGTGTCATAACCTCCATTCCATGTGGACTCTTCAGCTCCTTCTCTCTCCAGTACGAGCAGCGACTGCAGGCAAACCCTCAGTTCCTCCTCCTCCTCCTCGCTCTTCTCGTGGACCCTTGTTTGGATTTGCATAAGGATAGAGTGCACTTTTGTATAGACGAGTTTAGACGGCAGAGCTTTTATTTAAGTCAGTTTGTGTTAACGTTTGCATTATTATTATTATTGCTTTGTTTTCGGTTGTCGTCCTCACCGTTGTTGTCGCCGTTGCATTAGTCTCTGAAGCGCACGGGGGCCGACCGGTAGGTGCTGGTCTTCCCCGCCCTCTCTCTCCCTCCGGCTCTCTCGCGAAGAGCATCATGAATAGTTGATGGTCGCGCCGTGCGGGACGGAGGGATCGATGCTCTTCTCTCTGGACTGACACCTGCACTCAAGTATCCAACAGAAGCAGTACATGAGCACGTGTTCTCTGACCTTAGGGATGATCTTGTAGGTAGTTTAGGGTTTAGTTCTTTCATTACAGTTTGCGTAGCATGGGGGAAAAAAAAAAAAAAAAAAAAAAAACTTGAGAAAAAATGTATTCTCTCAGAGTCTACGGCTGGGGCTTCGTTTTTCAGAAGCCTCGTTTACCTGCTTTTAAAGGAGAGACTCTCTTTCTGTCTGTCTGTGTCTCTCTCGGCTGAGGACAAGCCGAGAGCAGGACGGACGCGTCACGCGAGATGCTAAAATCCGCTCTGGGACGTTCTTCTGTTTAAAGCGTACGGGCCGAAAAACAAAGTGCGCGGCTTTGTTTTCTCTTTATATATAAAAAGCTGTGGTTGAGCTCCAGTTCTGAGTTTATTTAATATTTATGTGACCTTGCAAAGAGCAACATTTTAGGGTGTTTTTGCACTTTTTAGATTGGTTTTTACCTTACGGAAACATGACGGCATATATCTTTTACCAGGGAACTTGCTTCACGTTGTTGTTTTGTTCACTTTTATGCACAGATACTTGTCGGTGTGACGAAGACCTGTTGTTCTGTGGTTTATTTAAGAAAAAAAAAAACAATTTAATGGACTGATTTTCTTTGTTTTGGAGATTTCAATATGGAACAGACATGCCAGAACCTGGCCTGCCTAACGACTAACACTAATGACGACTGTAATTTTAATAAATTCTATACAGAGGAAATTACTGCAGTGCTCCGCTCCAAATTACGACGCAGGAAAAAAAAGCAAAACAATGAATTTTGTTTGCCGCAGCTTCAGCTGAAAATGAGCGAGTGTGTAGCGGGAAAGAAAGGCGGCGAGGAAATTACAATTAATTATTTCTTAAGCGCGGCTTTGAAAGAAGGGTCATAATATAGGTAATTAAATGTGTAGATGAATATCTTCAAAATATTGTTCCAGGAGGGAAATGGTTGTATAGTATTTTCTTCTGTAAAAACTATATATGAACAAACTGCTCTTTGATTAAAAGCTTCCTTTAAAAAGAAAACAAGGAGAAATAAAGAATAAAAGGGTTAATTATTGAAATAACGAGAATAGTATGCTTGTGTGTGATTTTTTATGACGATGATTATTATTATTATATTATTATTAATATTCTCCTGGTTTTTTACCATAGTGGTAGCCAATTAGTGGTGAGCGGATCTATAAGTCCATGGTAGCACTGGGGCACAGCGACGCTGCGTTTAAAGCATTAGAGGAAAACTAAGTTTCCAAGTTGTTCACCGTCAGAAAATCCAGTGAGGAGTTGATCAGCAGCATCGCGGGCTCATGTATCACCATCGCTAATTCACTTCTGTTTGTCATTGTTTTTGTGTGATTATTATTCTTCTGATTTTCTTGTTGTTTTATTTAATGGAGTTGATTTGTTGGATTGTAATGTGCTTACCGCATGCCGCTCCGGCGCGCGCTCCGCTCTCAAGTGCAGCTCCGGCTCACTCCCGACGCGCTCTCTCTCTCTCTCGTGCAGTTTCCTGACAGAAAAAAAGAAACATTAGAACGCAGACCTGTTAAAAACACGGCTCTTTGGCTGGGAGATGAAACTGTGCACTTGAATACATTTTATGTGTGTAAAATAGCAGGATTTGTAAAAAGTTAAAAAAATAAAGAAAATATAATTATTATAACACGGCAGACGTCCTGTCTCAGCTTGGGGGAGTGGGGGGGGAGTGCTGAGGTCTCACACGGGGGGATTTACTGCACCTGAACCCCAACACACACACACACACACAGGGCAGTGACAGCGTGACACACATCCTCCTCTCAGGTCTCCACTGCACGTTGATCACTTCTCTACTGCATGTTGGAGTTCAGACCAGACCAGTCCTAACACTTCACTCTCCATCCTCTCTCTCTCTCGCTCTCTCTCTCTCTCTCTCTCTACCCTTCTCTCTTTATCCCTCTCTCTCCCTCCCTCTCTCCACACTATTTCTATCTCGACTGCCCCTTCCTTCTCCTCATTTCTTCTCTCTCTATCCTTAGTTTTCCTTCCTCTCCCTCTGTCTTTCCCTCTCCCCTACCTCCCGTCTCTTCTTCTCACTTTTTCTCCTCGCTTCTCTCAACCTCCCTCCCTCCCCCCCCCCTCATTCCTCACCTCTTTTCTTCCCTCTCCCCCACCCTCCTCTCTCTCCTTCTCATCCCTTTCTCTCTTCCTCTAACCCCTTCCTCTCTTTATCAAGGTTTTTCTGTCTGTCCCTCTCCCAAACCTCTCTATTTTCTCCTCTTTGCTCTGTCTATTCTTCTCCTCTCCACACACACCCCCCCACCCCTACACACCCCCTCCCTCCAGCTGTTCTCTCTTCCTCCTTTTTTTCCTTTCTGATGTTTCTTTTAAATAAAAGCGGGCGTTTTCAATATCTGTCTGCCAGCTGGCATCCTGTATGTAATCTTGAAAAAATATATAATAATAATAAACATGAAAATTATATTACACAAAAACCAGACGGAAGCAACCTCCAAATCCTGCCGAGGCTGCTGCCGAAAATGATGGATCATTACTACCTCGCTTTAATTAAGAAATAAAGAGACGGGCGAGAGTAAGGGATTACACGCCTGCTTTCTGTAATATAGCGGAGAAAATTACCGGAAAAACAAACAAACAAACAGAAGAAATAAAGAGCAGACGTGACGTGAGCGTGGCTTCATACTCCTGTCCTTTAAAAAGCAACACAAAGTGTATAAGCTTAAACTGAAATAATGATATTCATGCTGCAGCGGTGCAGATCAAACTAAAACTGAGGGGGGGGTGTGTCCCCGTCCTGCTCTGACATGTGTTGATGTGTCTGGACCGGGTTGTGAGTGAAGCCATTGTGCCTGGTGGCAGGTGTGTGGTACATATGTGACCCTCCACGGCAAAACCAGTTGCTTGTTGCAAATTTTCACAATTGAGTTATGATGTTATGAAAGGGCAAAAATCAAGCTTCAAAACGATACCTATATCAAATGAATCAGTCGGGTTTCTCCTGTCACGCCAAGTGAGAAACGGAGAAATCTGCCTTTGAAGTTGACTATCGACGTAGCACTCGCAGACGCTTGCTGCGGTCGCTACGTTAGCATTTACGGTAGTGTACCATGCTAGGTTAACTGAACTCGGGAGACGAAGATGGATTCCGGAGAAATATCTTCACGCTAGTCAACCAGTGGATTTACCGTAAATATTGAAGTAGAGCGGTCAAAACAGAAACTTGTAACATTCTGCTGGAATTGAATTCCTCACCTCAAGAAAGTCACGTTTTTAGGATGGAAAGGGTAAGTTTTTCAGCAAGATTTATTCACAACAATACAGTATAGACCTTCCACTGTTTCAAAACACTAAAAACAAAAAATCCAACATTTTACCCCACGCATTTTACCCGTCGTTTTTCTCGGAAACCTCCGTTGCAACAAGCGACTGGTTTTGCCTTGGAGGGTCACATATGTCTATAGCAGCAGCAGACATGACAGCCAAACTCACACACACACACACAGAGTTGTCTCGCCTTCATGAGGCCGTTTCTTTGACTCCCACTGTGATTAGCTGTAAATAACACTAGCCACACATGACCCTGATCTTAATCGTTCTTCGATGATCTTAAATCATCTTAATCATTAACCAAAATCCAACACTTTTAAAATCCTTTAACTTTTTAATTTTTTCACATAAAACTTTCCTACAAACTCAGTTTCTCCTCATGAAGACCAGCGCTCACAGACCAAGGACCAAGCTTCACCACAAAAACCTGTAGTTCAAATTAAACACATTAAAACGGTTGATTTGCGCTGCACCTAACTGCTGACTTTTACCTACTTCAGTTTAAAAATGACCTTCACAAGTTCAATTTGTCTTCAACTGCAAATAACTTCTGTCCGATCCTGAAAGTTTCTACAAGGCAACAGTAAATCGTGTTTCTTACCTACACGGTTCATCCAGGTTCACATCCAGTGCTTGGTCATTAGCACATTTCTAGAAGGAGAAGATCAGTCTGCTCTTACTTTATGTTCCAACACAAAACTCAATCTACACCAGGAGTCAAAAAGGTTGCCTTTTTCAAAACTGCCACTGTTGCATTCAGAATTAAATTTGTGATTATCACATTGGCCATCACACTGTACAAGTTCAGCTACAATACCCTGTAAAACCCAACACTTACTGTAAACTGTCTGGACCAAAAAGCATGTTCATTTAGAGCAGGTGTAGGCAACTCCAGTCCTGGACGTCCAGTGTCCTGGAGGTTTTCCGTCCTACCTGATCAGTCTCCTCTGGTGGTTATCTACCTGAGACCAGGTGGGAATGTTCTGAAACCCAGTTGGATGGCAAAGCTCCAGAACCGGAGTTGCCTGCCCCTGCTTTAGACAATCCAATCCAGAGCAACTTCCATTTCCTAATTTCAGTGACAGTCTCCCTGAGAGCAACTTGGTGTTAAGGGTCTCGCTCAGGGACCCAGTGAAAGTGAGTGATGGTCATTGTGAACACACCACACCACAGCACAACGAAATGTGACCCATCCGTGAAGGAGCAGTGGGCAGCTAACAAGGGGCAGCAGTACCTTGCTCATGACAGCCTCAGTGGCAACTTAATGCGTCTAGGATTCAAGCCGGTGACCTTCTGATCACGGGGCAAACACTCAACCAACTGCCCCAGCGATGGTAGTGCTGGAGGTAGGATTTGAACCCATGACCTCTTGGTCGGAAGGCGAGTGTCCACCACCACCCCATAAAAGCTATGGATAAGTGGTGTCAAACATTCTTTGTATTTGCCACACTACACAATTTACAACTAAACGATGGGGCAGGTTCAAGTCCCAGGACTGGTAAAGGTACCACTGAGGTACTCATGAGCAAGGTACCATCCCCAAGCACTGCTCCCGGGCGCTGCCAACAAAGCTACCCAGTGCTCATTCATGGGTCAAATGCAGAGGTCACATTGTGGTGCAGTGTGTGCTGGTGCTTTGCTGTGCTGTGTTCACAATGACAAATAATCACTCAAACACCAGCATCAACGCTCAAGGGTTTTGTTTAGTTTTTTTTACTGAGGACACTTCCTTCCTGTGAGTGTCCCTCAGGATTTGTGTAGACGCACTTTTATCCATGCAAATCTCCTCATGCAAGATTTCAGTACTTACCAACCGGAGCGCCGTCTGGAAAAATCTTCTTCTGTGAATGTAAATAAGACGAGGCTAATGATCTGGGAGCAGGACACAGCCAACCTCTGACACACTTCGTTCTTTGTGCAATCAATCAAGACCTGCAATGACGAGACTCTTTTGGCGCCCCCTCTTCCTTTGATCAGGTTCTCGTTCTGCCGCTCTGCCCGGCTCTCAGCATACGCAGTTCCACCTGACGAGCCTGAGGGTAAATCAGAGTGTAAAGGTGCACCTGGTTTTACACGGTAAACGCTGGTGATGTGTAAAGCATAAATAAGCGTTTGCAGGACTCCAGATCTTGGGCATCATATTATTTCAGGGCAGCTTTGGCCACTGATTAAAAAATGACCCATCAGGAGGCTAGTTTACCTTTAGTAGCAGCTGTTGCTGCGTTCGTGAAAAATTAACTTCCGAGGCCCTGAAGGGGAAAGAGAATTAGACGCAGGTTCAGACAATTTAATATTGGAACCCGTGTCTCATGCCAGCCGTGTCCACACGCCATCACACCTATCAGACCCAATTATGACCACCAGCCTAATAGTGAGGAGGTCCCTCTTGTGCCTCTTCATACACAAAAAACTTGACACCTTTTTATCAGAACCAGTGCTAACATTTTCAACAATTTGAGATATGAAAGCTCTTCTATTGAAGCAGATATCACGGGCTGACCTTCGCTCCCCATGTTAACCAGTGAGCTTCGGCTGCCCATCACCCCGTCGATGGTTTACCAGATTTCCTTCCTCAGACAACCTCAGGTAGCTCTTGACCACTGCTGAGCGAAAACATCACACAAGAGCTGCTGCAGTTTTGGAGGTGCTCTGACCCAGTCAAACATTGGTCATACATCATATTTATATATATATATATACACACACACTGCCCTCCATAATTATTGGCACCCCTGGTTAAGATGTGTTCTTTAGCTTCTAATAAATTCAGTTTTTTTCTAAATAATATAGGACCACAATGAAAAAAAAGAGGAAAATCCAACCTTTAATTCAAGTGCATTTATTCAGTGAGAAAAAAATCCCACATTAAGAAATAATTCTTTTACATCAAATCATGTGTGCCACAATTATTAGCACCCCTGATGTTAATACTTTGTACAACCCCCTTTTGCCAACAAAACAGCACCTAATCTTCGCCTATAATGTTTCACAAGATGGGAGAATACAGAAAGAGGGATCTTGACCATTCCTCTTTGCACAATCTCTCTAAATCATCCAGCGACCTGGGTCTTCTCTGCACCCATCTTCAGCTTTCGGGCAGAGGCCACCAGATTCTGATTTAAAATGTCCTGGTATTTCAAAGCATTCATGATGCCATGCACTCTAACAAGGTTCCCAGGGCCTCTGGAAGAGAAACAGGCCCACAGCATCATCTTTTGTGTTCCGCCAGACCCACTTAGAGTGTTTGTTGCCAAAAAGCTCTATCTTGGTCTCATCTGACCAAAGCACACGGTCCCAGTTGAAGCCCCAGTACCGCTTAGTGATCTCCAGACGTTTGCGTCTATGATTGTGAGTGAGAAAAGGTTTTTTCCGTGCCTGCCTCCCAAACAGCTTATTGGCATGTAGATAGCACCTGATGGTTGTTTTGGAGACTTTGTGACCCCAAGATGCTACCATTTGTTGCAGTTCTTTAACAGTGAGCTTTGGAGAACTTTTTATTTCTCTTACCATCCTCCTCACTGTGCGTGGTGGCAAAATAACCTTGCGTCCTCGTCCAGGCTTGTTTACCACTGTTCCAGTTGTTTTAAACTTCTTAATGATTCCTCTGACAGTAGATATGGGCAGGTGCAGACGAGTGGCTATTTTCTTGTAGCCATTGCCTGACTGGTGAAGGTCGACACACATCTGCCTCACTTGAATGGTGTGTTCCTTTGTCTTTCCCATGTTGAAGAGTGGATAAGAGAAATGGCCTCTGTGTCACGTCATATTTATACCCCAGGGAAACAGGAAGTGATGAATTACTAATTAAATGTTCCTAGATACTCTAATCAACTTTGTAAACTACAGTAGAAATGACAGAAATACTTCAATTACATTTATTTCCTAGGAATTGTTAGGGGTGCCAATAATTGTGGAACAGGTGATTTTATGAAAAATAATTATTTCTTAGTCTTTTGTTTCCCCTTAAAATTCACTTGAGTTGAAGGTTACATTTTTCTTCAATTTTCCGTGTGAGAGTATGCTTCTGCAATAAAAACTGAATTTATTTTAAGGCTTTTAACACATTTTAATGTCACATTATATTGAACAGGACGTCTATTAACCTTAAAATGTAAAAGACTTTCTTTAAATTGGGCAGTTGGTATCGGTTACGGAGTTGACCCTGTGATCACAAGGTCTCTGGTAAAAGTACCACTGAGGTACTCATGAGCCAGGTACTCTCCCCAAGCACTGCTCCCTGGGCACTGCCCATATCAGCTGCCCACTGCTCCTTCAAGGATGGGTCAAATGCAGAGGTCACATTTGCTTGTGGTGCACTGTGTGCTGTGCTGTGGTGTGTTCACAATGACAAATAATCACTCACTTTCAAATGGCTTCACCAGAATTTTTCAAAATCCTTTTGCTTTCCCATGTTTCATGCTTCCAAAAAAATCAACTTCAAAGGCAAAGGCGTGACACGCTCACTGCAAGGTGCCACTGTGGCCAGTCATGTTATTCACCCTTACTGGTCAGTGGTCATACACTTATAAATGATGGGTGCTGACAGATCTCATGTAAACATAAATTCATCGTTGTCTTGGTTTCCATGAATACTTTCGAGACGTCCAGAGATGATTTAATCACTGGTTAGAATAACTGAGCACAAACTCACCTGTCATAAGAGCACAGGCTGTAGCTTGAAGCGATCGAGCTGCGTATCAACAGATGAATAATTTCATTCAGAGAATCTGACACGTGGACACATTTACAACTCGTTGTGACATGCTCCTGTAAGACAAGAGAAGTGATGATTATTAGTCACAGGAAAGATTTTCAACATTGTGTTTATAATCTGGATGATGGCAGGTTTTGGAATAGTGAATAGTGCACGTTTTAGCAGCAACTATGCACAATATCGGGTCAGTGTATAACAACTTCTATCATACATATTTACATCAGCAGAGAGTTTCACCTTCCGATTCCGACGCACGTGATGGATCTTTGCCCATCTGTAGGATAAAGTGTGACTGTGTCCTGCCAAAAACAACAAGTTGCAAGCGACAAGAAGACAGAAGCACATAAAGCTCTTAATCAGCTCCGGCTAGCGAGCAGGGAGTCATTAGATTTGAAGTAGTTTGCTTAAAACCAAGTGTGTGTCTCTGGAGCAAAAAGAAGAGCTTTCAGCACTTTATAACTCCATCCAAACAGAGAGAGCTGGGAGCAGTGAGCCAGTACTTCAGCCTCAAGAGGAGCTCCAGCAAATCGCCTTCTGTACACACACACCACACACACACACACACACGCACACAGCCCCATTTTTGTTGCAACTCAAGAGATTCTTAAGTGGCAAGTCATAAATTGGGTTAATTTGCCAGGATTCCGTGGAGAACCAAAGAGCTTTTGTTGCGCAGGAAACCCAGAAGTCGGGTGGCTGAGAATCAGCTGTGTCAGTTTGGTGCGATGTGGAGCGTTACCATCAGCATCTGAAAACATTTACACTTAGATTTTCAGCATTTAGCAGCCACTTTTACCCAGCTTGCATTTCCTAATTACAGGGAGCTGCCTAGCTGGAGCTACTTTAGGTTGAGGACCGTGCTCAGAGCCCAGAAGGTGGCTATTGAGAATCGGAGGCAGGTATCATTAATAAAACTAAAAACCAAAAACCCAATGTTCATTTCCAAAACAAAATGACAAACAGAACGAATTATTTAATTGATTTGCCATAACGAAAAATGGGAAAAAAAAGCTTGTTTTTGACACTGAGGTGACCACCACATGCAGAAGACAAAGAGACAAGTATTTTTTGACTGATCAGAATGTACTGGTCACTTGCAGGTCACACCACTTCGTTTTGGAAATAAATACTGAAATATACTGAATATACTGTTTAATTTCCTTGACCCCACCAGCTTGTGCTCATAATCTGTGTTCTTCGCTGCTGTGTTTGTTAGTGCGCGTTTCTCACAGGGACATCCAACATTCGGTTGTTCCAGTTCAGTCAAATCTTCCCCTTTATTACAGACAAAACCATTTTTGCTGTTAAATAACAAAAACAACCAGCGCTCTACTCACAATACAGCCATTTACTCTGTTTTCAGTGTATTCTTAGACATGGGTTCGTTGCGTTACTGTGTGGAACTCCATCAAGCCAAACGACTCTCATGTGGAACACCATCATGTCAAAAATGTCAGTGAATGTCACAAAAAAACTTAAGTATTTTTTTCATTTTCAATTAATCAGAAAATATTTTTTTACATTATAAAATGTTAGAGTAAAAAAATAAATATAGATGCATTATCAAATAATTTTATTCTAAATCCAGATGGATTCCAAATGGATGAAGAAGTGATTTCAAACCTTGTTTTTCTTTATAGTACTAAGCCATAGAATATCTACAAAAAAACCTCTCCAAGCCAATAACACACTGTTTTTACTATTTCTAGTAGTTATGTCTACAGTTGCAGCACTTCTACACTACCTAAAGACAAAAAAGAAAGAATCTAAAGACGCAAGTCAGTTTTTGTATCAGAAATTGACTGATTTCAAGACTGCGTCAGCATTTACACATCAAACTATGACACATCTGAGTAGCACAGGAGGTTTTGAACACAACAACATAAGGCATGTATGTCTTCTACACACACTGTAATAAGCCTAAACAACAAAGGGATAGAAAATGCCCCAAATTCTCTTAAGGGCTGTAAACGGCTATCGGATCGGTACTCGGGATCGGCCAATACACAAAGCCTAAGTATCGGTATTGGAACTGAAAAACTCTTTACTCTGTTGATAACGGTGTATTTTTGACACCACAAAAAATAACGATATAGTATAATATGAAATGATACGTTTAAATTTCATTATCCGATATTTTCCGATTTTTCATGGACACGCTGCTACCAAACCCCCCAAATCGAAGCCACAAACGCCCTCAGTAACCCCACATTTTCAAGTGTTCATAATCGTCATCCACATTAAAGTCTTGACCAGCGAAGGCAGCGGCAAAGTCCAGCCTCATGCAGGACATAAACCAGAGCTTATTCCAACATACGCTGATAGAATCAAAACAGAAGTCATTTTGGAAATGATGTAAAACAAACATAACGCAATACTAAGCTCAGGCTCTGTGGAATTACAAGCCAGATTCGAGCACACGGCCCATTTATCTGCGTCGGCGGCTGTAACAGGTGGACGGAGGAGCGCACCGACGAGGCCTTGTGCCATTCAACCGGCATGTTTATGAGTTCTACCCATGAAATGCTCACACACACACACACACACACTCACACCACCTCTCCTTTTCAGCCCCCACTAATGCCAACTCTATGAGCCAAAGGGAATGACAATCTCCAAATGCGAGGCGCGAGCCGGCCCCGGCTAAATAAGGAGAGAGAGAGACTTCAAAATGCCCTGTTTGGTGGCACAGCTGCGGCCTTCGCGAAAACCAGAGTGAAAACAGGTGGGACGGGGCTGCTGGTAATCTTTCACATTACGCCGGTTGATAACACGCAGCCCTCCTCTCTCCGCTCACTTAAAACGCCGTAATTCAATACGGTATACATCAGCAACGTGACATTTGCAGCACGGAAGACGTGGAGCTTGGGAAGATTCTGCCGGCTCTAATAATAGCAATTGTACGACAAGGAGCGGGGTTTTTGTTACCAGAGGCATTTCGTTAGTGCCGTGATCCCTCCAAAAGAGGAGCTTGGACGTCTGAGGCAGGATTTTGTTATTGCTTTTATTTCCATCCTCTCCAAAGGCTCAAAAATTCGGATTGTATTTCAAGTGACAATCCCAGCCGAGTTTAGAAGACAAGGTCAGCGAAATCGCAGCCTCGGTTTTAGGTGTGCAAGGTTACGCTGCTCTTTTGTGCTAGTAAACAGAGTGTGGAGCTGAGACTCACGTGGAGGAAACAGTTTCTACGGTAAAAAGATGCAATACAAATAAAACTACTTCAAAATTAGCATTAAAGTACCAACTACCTATTGGGGAGCAACGGACAGCGTAACGGTGAGGGAGTTCACCCTGTGAGCAGAAGGTCGCCGGTTCAATTTCCAGGACGGGTAAAGGTACCACTGAGGTACTCACGAGCAAGGTACCGTCCCCAAGCACTGCACCCCGGACACTGTCCATGTCAGCTGCCCACTGCTCCTTGGGTCAAATGCAGAGGTCACATTTGGTTGTGGTGCACTGTGTGCTGTGCTGTGTTCACAATGACAAATACTCACTCACTCCTATTAAGTTAACACATTTTGTGGAGGCTGTTTAGAAAACAGAATAAATATGTGTTCTAAACGTCTTATCGAGGTCATACAAAAGCAAGGCACTTTACGTACGTTCAGCAGGATGATGCAGAACAGCAGCCCCAGGGTCACAAAATCCAGTGGTCACAGAAATTTGTCAGGAAGGGCATCTGGAGTGCAACTTGCCAAGTGTCATACAAGGAGGATCCGCTGTGGCAACCGCAAACAGGAGTTGACGGAAGAAGAAGAAGAAGCAGAAGAAGAAGAAGAAGCTCTCTGACCACACAATATCACATCTGCTGGCAGCTGGAGTTTTCCACAACCAAACTTTCTTGACGCCGTCTTGGCATCTCTTAAAGTGGCTGGGCATTTTGCGTGGGGAGCTCAGCGCAACGCGGCCGACATCGTGCCTCAATAAACAGTTTAATGACCAAGCGTTGCTCTAGCGAGGCGGGAGCTGTGGTTAGTTCTCTAGGCATCAAACATTTTACTTATTCCACAGTCATTAAGAGCAGAGCTGCAGGAAAGAGCGAGCCGGCTGTAATTACACAGGTAGCGCGGCGCAGTCGGTGGAGGTATTCAGCATCTTAATTAAGGCGTAAACTGTAAACGCTCAAAGCTAAAAGTGGCGGCGTTGATTCAGGAGCGGTGTCTTAGCGCTGGGGCCGCCCTGTGCTTAATGCTTCCATTTGGCACCGGAGAGCAGCTTCCGTGCATTTTGCGTGTGCGTGCGCAGTGTTGGGGACCAGCTAATTATCAACACTACTACTTTAACTACTCTTAAAAACTACCAAAGCAACTTTTAAAACACTAATATTTTCCAGTAACATCCGTTATGGCAACACCCACTGTTACAAAGAGAAGCGATATTTTTCCTCACAGCGCACAGTCATTGCATCACAACACGCTCTTGGCGGCTGCAAGATGGAGTCGGAGGATGGAGTCAACCTTGGCCCAAATGGAAGTAAGAATTCATAGGCGAATTTTTAAAATGTATGATTCTAAAAGTGAAAAAGAATTTTCACATTTAAGTGCAACTTACGCACGTTGAAAATCAAAACACTGTGACATATTTTAATATAAAAGTTAAGAGTTTCCTACATCACAATGATGAAATATTACTGAGTGAAACTGCTTCAACGTAGTTAACTACTTCACTCTGTAGCTTGTAGTGTAGCTAACTACTATGTTAAAACCGTAGCTTGGCTGTAGCATAGCTACTTTAATCATAAGTAGCGTTTAGCTCGAAACGCTACCGTTTAAAAGTAGCTTCCCCAACACTGTGTGTGCGCGACGCGTGTATGAACGTGTGACAAACGAGGCCGAAGAGAAATGTGCAGCAAGGGAGCGAAGCCTGCTCGAGCTGCCTGTTCTGTCAGTGTCAGTCTCGGGCCAGTGTTTATCCTCCACTCCTCCCTCCTTGCTTCCCTCCTCCTCTCTCCGGGTCCCTGGCATGCTTCAGGTGCTGCACGCTCCCCTCTATATGATTTGTCTAATTTGCGAGGCCGGGGCGAGGGCCGCACCTGTTGCCCCTGCAGTGGGGCTCCTCACCAGGCTGACAGGCCGCTGCGTATAATCCATTCTGCTCACAATAGAAGCTGCTCTCTCCCCCACCAGCGCGGGATGAGGGCATTTTTCTCTCGACCGGCTCTCATATCCGCCACGCCGCTGATGGCTCATTACAGGCCAATTCATAAATATTGTCTCCAGTATTACCACTTCCAGGCCCTCTCAGCTCCCCAGAGATTTATTCCCCTCTTTTACAGCCCGCTATTGTTTTTTCAGCCCTCTTTCTGCTTTCTCAAACTGCCTCCTCCTCCTCCTCCTCCCTTCTCCCCCCATGGCTACCTCGTCTTGTGGCAGCTGCTTTTCCCCCCCGCGGCTGTGTCGATATAGAAATCGCCTCAAAACTCCAGCCTTCAGAGATCCGCATATTGCCAAATGGTAGGATACTCGCCTATGGGCCAGGAGGGTCGTCGGTTGAAATGAACTTTATCTTACAGCCAGAACTACCACCACTGGACCCCTGAGCAAGACCCTTAACCCCTTAGTTGCTCCAGAAAGATTGGGCCTCATTCCCTAATATTCCCTAATAATAAGAGGACTAGTAATTTAGGATGCATGATGATATTCAAATCATATCTGACGATAATTGCTTTTTAAAAAAATTCATCCGTATCAAATCGATGCTCAGACTTTTAGACTTTTCCAGCCGGTATTTGATGACTCATTTGTTGTACGTCGGGAAAGTAGCACTTACGCCAGGCATGTCCAAAGATTTAATACAGCCCACGCCTTTAATCTTAAAACATATGGCATTATTTTGTGCCAAAATTCTGAGCGTGCAGTGGAACTTTGGGCAAGCAGAAATATCTTGTCTTTACGAGCTCAACTCACCACTGGCAAGATATAAGCATGAACAACATTGGATATCGACATCGGTCTATAACATCCAAATTGGCTTAAGATTGTTCTTCAGCAGTTGTAGATACTACAGCTGACCGTTTATTGACCGGGTCGATTATAGGGGCCGATATTTGGCTTTCTGCCGTTTATTGGTGTCGGTGTTTAATTCATCACCGATATTAAGTCATTACAAGGTGCGCTACTGTGGCTCCACTGCCGTCGCTTCTCTCTGTGCTGTTTGCTCTGGACTCACTGCTTCATTTAATGTCCTGCCCACAACAGTCTCTGATTGGCTATATCGCACACGAGCAGTAGCCAATCAATGCTGATGCCTTGTTGCCACTCACACCTACCACACTCACACACGAGCGCAGCGTGAAGCTCCAAGAAGAGTAGTGAGGAGAGTTTCAGCTGAACTTTTGAACTGTTTGTGAGATTTTTTTTTTTTGCATATCAGTTCCAAATATCAGTCACCGGCTCCGCTAACTAGCAATAATAATATCAGCAGTAAAAAAACTACAGTACTGTGCAAAAGTTTTAGGCAGGTGTGAAAAAATGCTGTAAACAAAGAATGCTTTCAAAAATGGAAGTGTTAATCATTTATTTTCATCAATCAACAAAATGCAGTGAATGAACAAAAGAGAAATCTAAATCAAATCAATATTTGGTGTGACCAGCCTTTCCCTTCAAAACAGCATCAATTCTTCTAGGTTCACTTGCACACAGTTCTTGAAGGAACTCGGCTGGTAGGTTGTTCCAAACATCTTGGAGAACTAACCACAGATCTATAATCCTATAATCCTACAAAATAATATAATGACTATAATCCTACAAAATCCCTGACTTTGTGCAAGTGTACCTAGAAGAATTGATGCTGGTTTGAAGGCAAAAGGTAGTAACACCAAATATTGATTTGATTTAGATTTTTCTTTTGTTCGCTCACTTTGCATTTTGTAAATTGATAAAAATAAACAATCATTATTTATATTTCTGAAAGCATTCTTTGTTTACAGCATTTTTTCACACCTGCCTAAAACTTTTGCACAGTACTGTATATCAATCGACCACTAGTAGATACTGCTCTTACATAGGAACTCATCTAAAATAAGTGTCAGAATCTTTGTGAAAACTGCATATGTAGGTTTAAGAGCAAATTTCTTCTTAATGTAATTTGCCGAATGGGGCCCAATGTCCATTGAATTAGGAAATAAGTTGCTCTGAATAAGAACATCTGATTTATTCCTTAAATATAACATTTTTGTCCTGGGTGATGGTGATGGTCCAGAGGTAGAATACTGACCTCTATGAACCCAGTGCTCGTGGTTTGGAGTCCTTCTATCCTCCTTCCATCATGACCAGCTTTGGGCCCCTGAGGAAGAAGAGGGACTGTCCCTGTAATTAGGAAATGGAATAATACAGACGTCGACAGAGAACATGTCAACATAAATAAATGGTTGTTTTTTTTGGTCTTTTTTAGTGATACTGAAATAAAAAAAAGTTCTCAAAATCACAACTTATATTCCTCACAGCCATGGAGACGTCCTGGACCCTCCCGTTTGGCGGGCAATACAACTGCCTATCCAGCCTGGGTAACTATATTTCTCTGACAGCTGCTACAATAATTACCCATATTGAAAGTCAAACTGCTATTTTCCCTTGTGACAGTTCACAATCAAAGTACGATTAGATGCGTTGTTCATCTATGATAATACTTGCTAAGATACAAACCTGTCCCGAGATCAAAGGGAAAATACCAAAACTACTTTTGTTTCCTCAAGATCACAAGAAAAATAACAAGATCTTGTGATAACAGTGATGTTGACACACGTCCTCCATCGACTTGCAAGGGATTAAGGGCATCTGCTAAATGCTATAAATGTAAATGTTTGTTCTTCTGAAACTGAAACGAGGCCGAGGGGAAAGTCCAATGTCATGCAAGAGGAGGGAAATTCAATCCTACACGATTGTTGAAAATTTATATAACAAGTTGACACAGGCACGCAGCGAGGATCCGGCTTTGACCTTGGCAGCGCCAGTTGACCCATTGGCACCTAAGTCGTCCTGAACTGCTCCGGGCTGGGAAACCACAGTGAGGCAGTCCAAGCGTTTGACAAACAGACACCGCTTTTAATGTGAATTTAAGCCTGCCTCAGCTTGACGGACAACAACAGCTTCCGCCCAACATAAACACATTCTTTTTTACTGCTGCCAGCCATAAGGGAGGAGGGGTGGAGAGGAAAAAAAGACGGTGTATAAATATCTTTGCCCCAAACTGATAAAGCACAATCGTGTCTGGGAGTAGAGATGGCATTTCCAGCTGAACAAGGCCAGACAAAACCGGGCGTTGGGGGCAGAGCGTGAGGGAGTGCGATGCCATCTGTCCGCCAGCGGATTCCCTTTGAGCGCAGGATACCCGGTGGTGTTCCAGAGGCCGACACCCACACCAGCACAACATCAAACAGGCTGCTGCCTCCCACGCGCAGGCCTGCACGTGTCCTCATCGGCGTTATCTGAGGGGGAAGCAGGAAGCTCGCTCGCCTCTTCCATCTCCACAGCGTTAACCTCGTCCTTCCTTATGCAAAGCTGGAGAAGACTGACGTGCTCTGCCTCTGTGTCTGTCCACCTGCCCTGCTGTCACGAACAAGGATCGTTCTCATCAGTCCTAAACATAATAGACTTGGCACACTTTTGCAGAAGTAAATACATTGCGGAAAAATCCACTTTTTAGTGCTTGAAACAAACAAAAAACATGCAGAATTTACAAGACAAGATGTCTGTCTGATATAACATCATTTATCATTTAGGGAGAGTGAAGACTTGTTGGATAAAGTGCAAGAGAGGAGGATGTGCACACAAAAATTTTCCACAAAAAATGCATTTAACTGTAATGCATTTAACCCCCTGCAAAACCAGCTCATCAGTTAACTGTAATTCAATTAGTTCTCTCCAAATAGATACTACAGATTGCAAAAGTAGATAACATATATATATATATATATTGCACAAATATTGCAATGCCAATTTTCCCCATTATCATGCAACTCTACGTGGACTGGAGGTGGTCTAGTGGTCAGGATACTTGTCTCTGTACCAAGAGGTCAAGGATTGGAATCCTTCCTCCCTTAACCGCGAGTTGCTCCAGGGAGTCTGTTCCTGAAATCAGGAAAAATGGAAGTTGCTCTGGATAAGAACGTGCCCTAAATGTAAAATGTAAATCTACTTTCTGTGCAATGTTTCATATTGCAGTTGGGAAAAGATCATGCAGTGGACCAAGTGTTCAGAATGAGAACCAACATTGACCAATATCCTGAATGACGTCCAAGAGTATTTCACTTCCTCTCACGTGCCGCCAGGACACAGAGGATTTGTATCTTGCACTTCATTCAAAATAACATTCTTCCACTTCTCATGAAGATGGTAGCAACAGAGTAACGGTTAGAGAGTTGACTTCATGATTAAAGGGTCACCGGTTGAAATCCCAGACCGGAAAAGGTACCAGTGAGGTACTTGTGAGCAAGGTACCATTCACAAGTACGGCAAAGCACGTCAGCTGCACACCGAGCCTAGACCGGGGTCACATTTGGTTGTGGTGCACTGTGTGCTGTGCTGTGTTCACAATGACAATCGCTCCTCGCTTGCGTGCATTTCAGTGCCTGGTCCCCTAGTCATTTCCAAGAGTTACATGAATGTACGCTGTGAGATGTAGGTCATGAGTAAAACAGAGCGCTGAGTTAAGGGCTTCAGGTAAGCGTCTCGGTGGTAATCTCTGCACAAGGAGCGAGCAGCGAGCCCTTTAGCGTAAGACCTCGCCAGGCAGGAAAGGCTAACAACCCCGCCATTGATCGGAGCAGACACTCAGCCTTCTAACCTGCTGAGTGCTCAGTTCAGGAGAACAATAGAGCTCAGGCCACATCAATACACCTCCCTATTGAGTGGCCCCCGTTTAACGTGGCACCGCCGACGAGCCTCAGGCCAAAAAAAAAAAAACCGCTGCCAGAGACACCTTCCCCACTTCTAAATAAAGCGTCTCTCCCGCACCGGAGCCAGACTCAGCAGCTTCAGCCGCTCTCTCACTTCCAGCATTTTAACATCTTCCTCTGTTTAAGTGTCCGGACGTGAGGCTGGAACTCAGACGTCTCTCTCTCTCTCCCTCTCTCTCGCTCTGTCTCTCAAAGGCAGATTAGGAACGGGGGAGGCTTTCTGGGCCGGAATGCACTGCTGCTGCTGCTGCTCCCATAAGACACTAAATGATGTACAAGTGCATTTATTACAGCAGCCCCTATAAATCTGAGGCCGGCCTGAACTCCAGGGAGAGGTTAATGGATTACAAAGGGATGCGGTATCGAACCTTCAAGAAGTTTATACGCCGCATCAATACGTGCAACGCTATTGATCATTCAGACCTTGACAGACAAATTAAATTCATAAACTTGATAATGCACTGGAATATTCGTACTGCTGCTATAGTGGATTTTTTTGGTTGTTTTTTTAAAGAACAGCGTTTTAGGATCGCAGCTTATCGATCGAGTTCGCTTAATAGAGACGCCGCCGAAAAACAGCAAGAAGAGTGCTGATCTTGTGTAAAATTTAGAGCCCAGCGTCAAGTTCCCCATTAAACCCATGCGGCAAATGGACCTTTACATGTAATTCAATTCTGGGATCGGTGAACATCTTGTTCTCGTCGCTTCCCAACAAAGTGATGTGCATTATTTTAACTCTCCCCCCCACCCTCTAGTGCACATCCAGCCATTAAAGATTCATGAATATTAATGCACTTTCCAAAGTTTCTTTTTCAAAACAGCATCATGCTAAAGTCTCCCTCGTATCCTCACGTTCAGTTTCCAGACAGACTTTATTTTCATTGTGAACACAGCACAGCACACAGTAGACTACAACAAAATGTGACCACTGCATTCGACCCATCCGTGAAAGAGCAGTGGGCGGCTTTTTAACAACGTCCCTGGGAGCAGTGCTTGGGGACGGTACTTTGCTCATGAGTACCTCAGTGGTACCTTTACCGGTCCAGGAGGTACAGACTGGCAAGGCACTGTCCCTTGTATCATTATTTTAGACCACATACAGAACCGAGGGGTGGCTCAAGATCACAATACTGACAGCTGTTTGGAGACACTACAGCAGATTAGGTTCCCAAATGAAAATAGAAAAAAATGATCGGCGATGACTCAAAGCAAAACACGGAAACTGGTGTTAATTGAGATTTATTACAAATATTTACATTCTCTCTGATTTCAGAACTGTGCCAGACTCACAATGGACTCAATCAAGAACTGTAGTGGGAAGTGGGGTTAGAATTTTTGCAGGATTATCTGTCAACTCCAGCGCAGACAAAAACACCCACGTGAAGTAAAAACCTGTTTCTAACACACACACACACATAGGCGCGCACACACACACAGACAAACACACAGGCACGCGCACACACACATACACAGGCGCGCACACACACACACACAGGCGCGCGCACACACACACAAACACACACACACACACAGGCACGCGCACACACACACACACACACACAGACGCGCACACACACACACACACAGACGCGCACACACACACACACACAGACACACACGCACAGGCTCACACGCGCAGACACACACGCAGGCGCACACACGCAGGCGCACACACGCAGGCACACACACGCAGGCACACACACACACAGGCGCACACACACAGGCGCACACGCGCTCACGCACGCACACACACACGTCTAGGCCTTGCTTCACTCATACTCAGGCCTTCATTAACGGACACAGCCTCAAGTTTCAACTTTTGTCCCAGTTCTGAAATTATCAACCATTTTTTAAAAATTAACCGCCTTTACTACAGTATCACACCAACACACGCCCTTCTCATATCACTCGAATACAGTTCCTCGGCTCCTCCGCATCATCAGAAGTCATCTTTTAGGCTGGTACAGAGCAGCCTGAAACACTTCACCTGCCCGGGCCGTAATCGTGTTACTCTAAGGGGCCATTTGTTAAAAGTGAAAACGTCAGAGTGGAGCTGACGCCCCAATTCTCTCTCCGGGATCTTTTTCCGCCCTTTTTTCCCCTCCTCTCATCAGCTGGTGAGCGAGTAATTCCATTAGTTAAGTATTCATACGCTATTCTCCATTTGCATCAAGGCTGTTTTTATCTGTTCTTTTTTTCCTCCAGGAGTTGGAGAGGATTAAAAAACTACTTCAGAAGGAGAGAAGCACAACTGTCAGCACCTCTAACTGAAGCATCCATTGTTTTACATGGTTTAATTACAAAAGCCCGGCGCCGTTTGGCGTTAAGATTATTCACTGTAGGAGGCCTCGGTAATTTGGACTGGAGGCTTTGTCATGTAATATAATACAATAGAACAGGCTTTCAGTATTAGATTTCCGATTTTAGCCTCCTTGACATTTCAAGCCGCATGAAGTAATGCATCTGTTATTTGTTGATCATTTGATTATTAACATACTTCATAAACCAAATCGGCTGCTCTGCTGGAGACGAGAGAGGGATGCAGTGGAGGAAGGTGGATGCTTTTCTGTTCTCTCGCTCTCTCCTTCCTTCCTTCCCTCCCTCCTTCTCTCTCTCACTGTTCCTCACTCACACAGAGAGCATTAAAAGCGGTGTTTATCGGCCTCCTCTGCGCTCTCCAATTCTCAGCACCACCAGGAAGCAAA
Organism: Distichodus sexfasciatus; assembly: GCA_032718565.1. Taxonomy (NCBI): domain Eukaryota; kingdom Metazoa; phylum Chordata; class Actinopteri; order Characiformes; family Distichodontidae; genus Distichodus; species Distichodus sexfasciatus. Next base: position 76,659 of record JAVGVS010000498.1, on the reverse strand, counting down.
CCCATCATCACGCTAATCGGAAATTACAAGGGCTCGCTAGCTAGCTGCTGCTGCGATGAGAGAGCGAGAGCGAGAGCGAGAGAAAGAGGCACGCGGAAAACAGGCGGTTCGAGTCGTGACGAAATCTCGTCCTCCGTAACTGCAGGACGGACACAAAGCAGGATTTTCTCTCTCAGGGCATTTGAGTTCGAGGTGAAATCTAAAATACTATGAAATACGACCAGCGAAAATCTGGAATCACACGGAAACTGAAAATTGTAATTCTTTGGCGTTCGATTTGCTGCTGCAAATAAATGGAGCAAATTTCAGTAGCAGATATACGGTTTACTTACAGGAACTACAGTCACTATTGTCGGGTGATATAACCGGTACGTGTTTATGAGAAATGTCTGGGCACACAGGGGATGCAGGGGAAAAAAGATTATAATTCTGTCATCATCTAGCTCCACACCGCGCGTTATTGTGCTTGCCCAGGCACGACTGAATATTTGTGCCGTTATTTCAGTTAGTACGCTGTAAAAAGAAAAAAGTCGCGACGCAAAGACGAAGAGGAGAGGGAGAGGAGAGCAGGAGCTGCGAGGATGGGCCGTGTTGGGTTGGTGTGAAGTAGTTTTTGTGGGGTCGCGATGCTCAACGTTTAGGGTGTAACGGTGTGATGACAAAACTCAATTAAAGGAGGCGGTGGGGGGGGGGAGACTAAGGGCCAGGCCAGACCCCTAGTCCACCTCGCTCTCGTTGCTGGCCCCTTCGGGACGCCGCAGCTTCTCCACCTGCTCGTTAAACTGTCCGTCTCCTCCCCTCCTGTCCTCCGTCTGCACGCTCACGCGCTTCTCTTCGCTCGAGTGGGCCACCACCTCGTCTTCGTCCTCCTCATCTTCCTCTTCCTCCTCCTTCCTCTCCTCCTCTCCCTGCACCTCCATGCGGACCTGGTCCTTGAGGTCGAGGGGCAGCACGGCCCCCAGCACACCCTCGACGCCGTTGAGGCCGTGGGCGGAGCCGGGGGGCGTGGCCTGCGAGCAGTGCCCCTCCTTGACGGGGGAGGAGCTGGCCGACTCGTTGCTGACGGGGGAAATGTCGCTGCTGCTGTTGGTGTGGTTGGCCGAGGCAGAGTTGGAGAGAGTGCCCGGCTTCAGGGGGATCTGCCAGGATGGGATTTTGGGGAGCGAGGGAGAAGGAGGGAACTGTCTCCTGTGAGAGAGAGAGAGAGAGAGAGAGAGAGAGAGAAAGAGAGATGGAGAGCGAGAGAAGGAGGGAGGGAGAGAGGATGAGAGAAGGATGGACAGAGAGAGAGAGGGACAAAGAGAGAGAAAGAAGGATGAAGAGAGGGAGAGAAGGATGAAGAGGTAGAGATGGTGGGAGGGAGAGCGGCAGAAAAAAGGATGGAGAGAGAGAGGAGGATGAGGAGAGGGAGAGAAGGAGGGAGGGTGAGAAAAAGAGAGAAGGATTGAGAGAGAGAGAGAGAGAGAGAGAGAGAGAGGGGGATGAAGAGAGAGAAAGAAGGATGAAGAGATGGAGGGAGGGAGAGAGAGAGAGAGAGAGAGAGAAGGATGTGTGTGTGTGAGAGAGAGAGAGAGAGAGAGAGAGAGAGAGGGATGAAGAGAGAGGGGGAGAAAGAGAAAGAAGGATGAAGAGAGGTAGAGATGGAGTGAGGGATGGAGTGAGCAAAAAAGGATGGAGAGAGAGAGGGAGAGCGAGAAAGGGATGAAGAGAGAGAAAGAAGGATGAAGAGAGGGAGAGATGGAGGGAGGGAGAGAGATAGAGAAGAAAGAATAATGGTAAGAGAAAGACAGATGTGGAAGAAAGGCAGAAATAAGAGGAAAGAGAGAGAAAAAACGACAGAGAGAGAAATGGGTAAAAAGGGAGGATGAGATTTGGAGAAATCCAGAGATTAGAGAGAAAAAAGAGAAACGTGGAAAGACGGAAAGAAAGAGAGAAGGAAAAGGAGGAAGAGAAAAGAATCACAGGATTAAATCGGACTCCATTTGATGAAACAATCCACAGAAATCTTTTACATTTCGTGCTTTTTAAAGAGACGCCGGTTCAGATCCACGCGGTTCCGGGTTCATCACTGCTCTCATCAAGCCAACACACTGCCCTGCTGGAGGAGAGAGAGACGCAGCAGTGAAGCGGGAAACTCCACCTTCCAACATCACCGTGATTTTATGATTAACACAAACTTTAAAGACCTGATATAAGTCACATTTATGGTAAATCCAGACCTTCCCGAAATATAAGCCGGATGGTTGATGGTAAGACGGTGTGGGGAACGCCAGCTTTCACAGCGAGGTGTGAGAAATACAACACTCGAGCTCGGGACTCCCCACACACACTCTTACTACTGCATTTAAGTGTCTTGGGAAACGAATGATGATACAACAGACATGCGTCTCACCTTTCAGGCATCTGGACGATCTACAGTGAGGACCACAAGGATTTGGACACTGAAGCGACAATTGTTGTAATTTTCTCTGTGCACCACCACAATGGATGAAATTTACTCTAATTCATTTAATAAAGGTACAGCATGACACTTTCAGAAACTACAGCCATGTTCTGAGTCTCAACAGTAACTGGACATGTGACACACAGTTTCACAGCCAGGTGTGGCCCTTTGTCTCGCTATTCCATGACAAATGAAGAAGATAAAAGGTCTGGGGTCGATTCAAAGCCCTGAATTTGCATTTGTTAGCTGCTAATTGGAACTCAGCATGAGGTGTCAAAGCAAGTGAAGGAGGCCAGCGTTATTCTGCAAACAAACCAAATCAACCCATCATGGAGAGAGCTAGAACTTTACGAGCGGCCAAATCAACGATTCTTAACGGTCAGGACTGCAGTTGTGAGCTCAGCAGCACCAACAGCACTGGGAGACCACAGAAGACAACTAAAGTTATGACCACGGAACTACTTTTTGTTACTGAAGACGGAAGGCAGAAAGACCAACACACAAGCAGCAACATACAGTGGCAGAAGTAAAGAATCTCAAGACATGAAACATTGATTGCTTCATTTTAAATATATTGTGGTGGTGGTTTACAGGCAGAAATTTATCTTAAAAATGCATCAATGTCCAAATATTAATATCAGTGCAGCAATCGCTCGCTAAACACTAAACACCAGGTGACTAGTTGCTCTGAATTGCTGAGTACTAACTCTCACAGCTCTGAGATTCTAGTGGAAAAAGAAACTCCCCCGAAAGCCTCGCAGAGCCGTAACACGCATGCAATTAGGAAACAGATTAGCGCTGTAGCCATATGTCTCTCACACCTGGCAGAGATGGACTAAAGCTGCACAAAGTCTGCTTAAAAAGAGATAAAGCTACTTCTACACAGACATCAAACCTTCACTGCCAGTAAAGTTCACGTGTATAGGCAGAGAAACAAGCTTAGCAGCAGATGGTGAACTTGTGTGGTGTGTGGGTGTGTGTGTGTGTTTGGCTTAAACCCTATCCAACAAAATCATCTTGTGAAAGTCGGTCGGGCAGGCGTTTGTTCAATAAACAAGCTAAAGTATTCCGAGATGAGTAAACATGGCAGAACAAAAGACAGACCAATTGAACACTCTCATGGGGGTGAGTTCATATACAACACTCGATCATGTTCAGGAAAGTGAGAAAAGTTCAGTAACAGAGTCTGATTTTTCTCGCAAGTCACTGAGTCACTCTCTCTTTTCTTCATATTTTTTTTTTTATCAGATGCTGATCATTTTTTCTTTTGTCCTCCACTTGTCACTCCACTAGTTTCCTGTACACACACACGCTGAGATATGCCACGTTTTCTGCTCGTTGGGAATCACCTTGTTGGTCTAACCATCACATGTTTGGCATATTGAGTAGATTAAAGAAATGAGAAGAAATGTCTGACTCATGTCAGATGGCTGTGTTATGCTTCAATGATTCACACATGTGTAAGGCATTGTGTGTCATAAAGAACAAAAAAGCGTGCCACTGAAACTGGTCAGGTAAAGAGACGGGGAAAATGAGAGCCGGTTAACTTTTGTAAGTGCTTCAGGAAGGCTGGAGAACCGTTCCTCAAAACTACTTTTCATTGACTCAAACTATCAAAGATAAAAATGACTAAAATGGACTAAGACTAATATGGATTTTTGTTCAAATCAAATACAAAGTTTCTGTCAAAATTAACACAGACTCAAACACTCATTATAAATAAAGCAAACTGAAACTCGTGCGTGTTTGTAAGTTTGCAGGTGCACCATGGGAAGGATTTGCTCTTTATCTGTCAGGCCCAGAGCAGGTGAAAGCAGCTAGTGATTACCTGCTGAGCAAAAGTCCCTTCAGAGAAGCAATCTCAGCCTTCAGCTCGTTGAGACTCTGAGACTCCAGCATGCGGGAAGAGGCAGACGAGGCCTGTGGGTAAAAAGAAAAGACAAATTACAAATGAAACCATTAAGAATCTTTTCATTTATAATTAAACCCAACATGGACTGAGACCAAACACAAGGCTGGAGTTTGTGCAGCGGTGTTAGAAGTTGTGGGGTTTTTTTTTTTTTTGAAGAGGCAAAAAACCATCGAATGCATTTTCAAGATGTTATGTTGCACGTACACTTCATCTGTGTTAAACATTCAAGGCAAAATGGCGGTGATGCTTTTTATTCTCATTTTTACTTCCCATATCGAAAGCCAACGTGACACAGATGTGCACATTTGGTAGATGTAGCACTTTGCGTTTAAGACGTCACTTGTATGGAGGTCCAGTGTTGGCGCGCTTCCTTCAGCCCCATCCGCCCCCCTCATAACCACTGCACTCCAAACCCACTTTAAAGCAGCTTTCAAAGTGAGCTTTACCCAAAACAGGGAGCACCCCACCCTAGAAATGCAGTCCAATCTTTGATAATGTGGCTAAAAGTGAACAAAAGCTCTCCATTACCTCAGTCAAATTCACCAGTGTTCTTACAGAGTTAAGAAATATTAATTGTACAATATTATACAGGTGTAGAATTGACGAAAAACAAATAAGCTAATGTTTTGCACAAACAGGCACGCAGTAAGGATGCTCTTCACCGTTTATAGGTTGTTCTTACCTAAGAAAAAACTGAAATAGGAAAAAAAACACTAGTGTATGTCGGAATCTTAGTGAAAAAACTGCCCAATATTATAAGGTAAATTACATTCGTCAAATACTAACCCCTGTCTGAATTAAAAGTCCCGAAAATTGAAATGGTCGACTGTTTTCTGCATCTGTGAGGTCAGACTTAAGGGAAACCCTCTTTCAAATAACAAAGCGAGTAGGACATGCAAAACATTTGCGTTGCTCATTGTTCTGGATCACAAGATATGACTTTATCCCTCACGAGATCAGTACATACCCAGAGCAACTAATCTGAAAATCTGACCACAAAATAGGCAAAAGTCACCACCCAGCAGTCACTACACTAACCCGCCCAGCCATCCTTTTGCCCAGAGACAGAAAAAAAAAAGAGCTCATGAGGTCAGGATCTTATGGAAAAAAGGCAATGGGAATTAATCACACAATTTTTACATATTTTTCCATATTTCCGACTGCTGATTTGAGCAGGACAGAGGTGCTCGATAAGAGGTCTCAAGCACAACAATGGCAGCATTCATCAGGCACCCACAAGTCAGAAGGGTTTTTATTAAAAGGAGCGTTATCACCTACTGCTTGGCAAGGGATGAATTGCAGCACGGAATGACGGCCAATTGAAATGGCCTGCAAACATTTGAATAGCAAATGACTTCTGAAAAAAAAAAAAAAAATCATCCATCTTTCTCTTTTTTAAAGACAGGCGGTTGATGATGCCATTTTCCGTAAAAAGAACGTCAACTGCGTGGGGTGGGGGAGAGATTAAAAAATGGACTCGCGGCGACTCTGACAGCCAAAGCTGTTAAAAAACGCAGACTGCTCAAACGTGGTTTTGGAGAAGGAACTCGATTTCGGAGTCCCGTTTGGGGCGGCCCCGGTACCCAGACTCAAATTTCGAGCAGATTAAGAGCGGCTCCCAAACGCCACTTGGAGGAAAAACAGAACTCTTGTAAACCGACGACGGGCCTCGCGGGTACTTGAAGCTTTGAACCGTCCACAAACAAAGAGCCCTCATCCACATCCACATCCTAATCCCCCCGTCCTCCTGTCCTCCGAGGATGAGAGAAAGATGGGGACGAGGAGTGGAAATGAAGCAAAAAGGCTGGGGAAAAGAAAACCTGTATGTGTAATTAAGAATTCCCGACTCACTGGGGGCTGCTAGTTAGAAAGTAGAGACCCCCTGTTGGGCGGAGAGGGATAACTAGAACTCTTTCACATGTAATTACATCTAAAGGAAATTAATTGAATCGCATCTGAAAAGGATCAGACTCATTTACAGCCTGCGCCGAGGAGGGAGGGAGGGAAAAGAGGGGCGAGGTTGGGGTTTTCGCTTCTATCTGCACCTAAACCCCCTCTCTGATAAAGTGCAGCGTTTTTCGGAGTGCACATCTGATCCAGGCGAAGCGCATCAGGGCCCGGCGAAGACGCCCTTATTACAGGCCTCACCTCATTACAACCATCATAATCCCCAACTCCCCACGGCACCCGCATAATAAGGCTGGAATGTGCCTCTCGCTCATTTTACCTGGGAAAAAAAAGAATAATAATTGCTTCGGCGGCAGAGCTTACACATCCCAGACATAAAATCTAAATAACGTTTTTCAAACAGGAGCTGCGGTGCGCCTGGACGCGGGGTCAGGACGTTCAGTTCTGACCCGAGACGAACCTTGGTACAAGGCAAACACTCTGACGCTGTTTGGTGATTGTTAAATCGATTAAAATTGATTATTAATGTAGTTGGCAACTAATTTAATAATCGATTACTTGGGTCTACGTTATAATACACATAAGTACAGTGGCTACTCCCTAATGTGGGGGCAGTAAGCTAACCAAAGCCGCAGTGGCAGTAAAGCAGGATTAAGCTGGACGATGACCGCCATAGAAGAAGAATAATGAGACGAGAACCAGTGCCGTGTCTTGTCGTCACAAAAACTGAAGTTATTGCATAAAAACCCATGAACGACATTTTTCACAATGTAAACACGTGCTGTTTGTTTGTGCGCACCACTCTCTCAGGGAAGTCATTCACTAAAGCGTCCAGTTCAGTCAAATTTTCCCATTTATTACAGACAAAACTCATTTTTAGCTGAAAAATAACAAAAACAACCAGCGCGGACAATGATTCGATGTGTGCCAATACCACAAGGTCTGCTACAATACAATTTCAATTTGAATCACGAGACATCATCATAGGCAGATTTAACACTTTCATTCATATCAAATCACAAAAAGAAACTACAATATCACTTTACATTTTTATTCTTCAGTGCAACCAGGCATTTAAATTAAAACCAATCTTCTCTTCAAATATATAGACCTCCTCTTCAATATAAAGTTGCAATACTGTATGTATGATATCTGATCAATATTTTCATTTTGAATCAATCCTACGTGCTCCTTGGTCACTGAATCGCTGTAGATCGCTTCATAATTACTCCCCTTCTACATGTATGGGTCCAATGCAGAGGTCAGATTTCGTTGTGAGGCACCGTGTGCTGTGCTGCATTCACAATGACAAATAATCACTCACTCACAGAGTTAAGTGTAGAGCCGTACAACATTCATTCATGCACTATAATGTAAGCCTTGAAGGCCAAAAACGGACCTTCACCCTCCTGCTTATCGCCACTTAACAAGCCGCGTGTCACATCTCGTCCTCTCACAGCATTAAGCACTGCTCGTCTTGACCTCCCGCCACTCGAGAGAAGAGGACGACATGCATCAAGACTCTCTTCAGTCCTGACTCTTCACTGGTGGAACCAACTTCCCCTCGCTGTCAGCACTGCCCTTGGTGTCTTCAAGCGTTGTCTATAGATCCACCTCTAAAATAGGAACATGGGAAACTACCTGCACCTTGCCCCTATTCGTGATTAATTATTTTACTCATTTAAAAACTCTCTTTTTAATAAATGCAGTACATTTTGGGAACTTTTAACTTGTACGTTTTAGTAACTTGGCTGAGCAGCGGCCGCTGATGTAAGTCCAGCTTGACAAGCCTGAAGCACAGCTTCTGTTGGGCGGACAACAAAGCACTATGTCGCGCTGGATTAGAGGATCAGCCAAATGCTGTACATTAGACACAGTAACAAGTAACGTGCAAACCATTTTTTTTGACCGATGCTTTTTGAGCGATGCTTTGGCGATTTTACAGCTTTAGTAGCTCTTGGTGTGAACTAAAGACTAAATCTAAAGTAGCTACCAAAATTAATTAACACTGGTTCAGGTCAGTGGTGCTGCCAACTCTAAGGGCCAGGATATACTTAACGCTCAGACGCGTCCTCTGAGCACGGTGTCAGAAATGAACCTGACGTGCACAAGTGGTATTAAAATTGGGGTGGAAGCGTGTTCAAGTTTTGGTACGTCACATCAGCATCGTTGTTTACTATCAACATGGCCGTCTTGCATCTTTGTAACATCAGAACATTTTTTTATCTTCAACATCTTTCTTCCTTCATTTCACAGCAAAACCGGCCGATATTTTCTTGCACTGGCACCTTCTACTTCTTCCTCTTCTTTCTTTAACTTTCGGCGGACTGGGCGCTATTAAGAGTGTACATTGCCACCTGTTGGAACCCTCAAGATTAACACAAAGTATGCGCGCAAGTATAGTCAAGTACGCCGCGTCCTTAAGCGTCCGTGTCATGCAGCGTCAAGTACGTCTCGGCCCTAACCAGCATCTGAACAGGAGCGGGTGTTTATGAACTAATTCAAAACAAATTAGCAGCATATTGAGCTTCATCAGAACGCTCTGCACACGAGCAGCCAGAAGCACGTGTGCATGGGAGTTCTGACAGTGCGTGGCATGAAACTGTTACACAGTCCAGTAAAACAAAAGCAAACGTTGTCAAAAGAGTGTCAAGAGAGTAAGAGGGTCCTAAAGCAATCAGCGATCCTCTTTCCTCCAATTCTTTGTGTGGGCAATGGCACAGACAATCTGGTTGGAGAATATCAGGCTTTTCCCAGAGATTTTAAAAGCACGCGCAAGAGCAGCAGACAGCCGTCGAAAAAAAACACACAGAATACATTAGCAAATGCCTGCAGACCATTAGCAATGGATAATATCTTAACAAGGACAGTTTAAAAACGTCTGAATGCAAATTAACTCGCAGCTCGTCTCCCCGATAATATTTTCCTTGTGTAATGCATGTATATTTATGGTGGAATCAGCTTGAAACTAAATCCCTCAGGAGTGTTTCCAATGAAAGCGGTGCTACAATTCATTTCAGCCTGTTTATGCACCAGCCCGGTGGTGGTGGTGGTGGTGGTGGTGGTGGTGGTGAGCATTTCGGCTCCAAGCTGAACGGCTTCTAATCTTCCATGTGCAGCCCCTAATAAGGCAGCTATCTCAGGATTTATAATGAGGATTCACTGATGTGAAAATTCAGGGCTAATCCTGAAAATGTCCATATCAGATGATAACACAACCCAGTACCAAACTCCCCCCCAACACAGACCCACCATCCATATGGTAATTAACGTTAAGCAATTATCTACAGATATCAATACAGTACCACACACACAATCGGGCAAATTTGCTCGTTTAATGCCAATTAAACTCAAACAGCAAAAACAATGTGCCATAACAAGAAATTAAACGTGTCGAGAAGGCTCCGATCGTAGAACTTGTTTTTGGCCCGTGGTCTACCCTACGGCGCTGTAATACAGCGAAAATAAACTCTGCTAGTCTGAGGGTGCTTACTGTAATTCGGTGGTTTCAACTTTAAGAAATGTTTACTTAGCAGCTGAAAAAACGGGAGTCGCCATGTGTTTTGGGTTAAATACACATTTCCGCGTTAAAGAGCTTTAATTGCCAGGCCTGGCGCGCTCTGCTCCGCGTGGAGGAGCCCAGAAAGGCAGAGCAGAAAACCGCAAACTCCAAACGATAACTCGCCCAGCGGCCCAACATGTGTTCTTAATCACACAATCCGGACCTGAAAACAATTTTCACAATTTCCCATATGGCTGGAGACAACAAGGCCCGTGCCTCTCAAAAGAAAATTTAAGATCAACACTTCAGCTATAAAGCAGTTTACGATTCCTTTTAACGGCTGTTTTGATGTGAAATATACTTTTTATACACCGATCTCTTCCAACAAGGCACTCATGGCAAATGACAAAGCTCTTTAATCCAATCTAGAATTTAACAGGAAGCTCCGTCCTGCTATCGCTACGGCTGGAGGTCGCTCTGGAAAACCGGCATAACGGTAGAGGACTGGAACTATAACTGGAACCAACACTTCCTTCATGCTGTTTTTAGGGTATTTTGGAGTTCCGGTTATCTATTACCCAACTCGTGGGTACTTATCAGATCTATAGCTAACTAAGAGTTCGGCCTAGAAAAAACTGCTGATTGTTAAAAATCATTTTTATAGCCCGATGTGCTCCAACAAGCAGCCCGGGCAAGCTCTTTAATCCAATCCGGATTGTAACAGGAACCCCTCTCTCGCTTGCAGTGCAGCTGGAGGTCACTCTGCAAAAGAGCGTCTGATAAAAGCCTTGTGATCAGAAACTGACCACTGGTGAATAATTCAGCTGACAGTTTGACATGATACATGGTGCTTTAAACCTGCAACTAGAACCTTATCCTAAGCATAACTGGAACCAGTGCTTTCTGACTATCTTCCAGCTGCATTTCCTTTTATGAAGTACCCAAATAGCAGAGGGACTTACAACACCCAGGGGTACTTAGAGGCTTGGGCTAGTAATATTACTGACTGTAAAATGCACCAATGTCTTCCAACAGGGCACTGCTCAATCCAGTTTGGGTTTAACTGTTCGGGCAGTTGGTGGCGTAATGGTAGGGTCTTGATCAGAAGGTCGCTGGTTCGAATCCCAGGCTGGTAAAGTTACCACTGAGGTACTCATTAGCAAGGTACCGTCCCCAAGCACTGCTCCCCAGGCACTGCCCACTGCTCCTTCAAAGATCAAATGCAGAGGTCACATTTTGTTGTGGGCACTGTGTGCTGGTGCTGTGTTGACAATGACAAATAATCTCTCACTTTCCATTCTGCTTTTGAGAGGCAACTGGAACACTCCAAATGGAACTGGAACCACAACTCCACCTGTTACAGGAAGTAACACTTTCTTCCTTCTATCTTTTGGATATTGATGTAGTTCCTGTTATCTGGGGTACCTACAAGACCCAAGAGTACTTGAAGATTCGAACCTAGCAAAACTGTAGACTGTAAAATACACTGTTTATAACCCCAATGTCCTCCCCGCGATGTCTCGCATGGCAAATCTAGATTTTATCAGGAAGCTCTTGCTTGTCACTGCATCTGAAAGACATAAGACCAGTGATGAATAAGAGCAGGAGAAAACAAACTGTCAACTGGATCTGGAACTGGAACTGGATCGGCCACAAGAAGTTGAGGTACTTATTAACGCAAAATGCCTTCAAACAAGGCCCATCTTCAGTCTAGATTTTAACCTAGAACTCAACCACGGCTGAGCGGTTTAAGCGCCGTTCACCGAACAGATGTATGCAGAGGTCATCAGATGGGTAGAAAAGCTGTTACATGTGACAGCGCCCCGTTCGCGGTGGGAGTTCGGCGTCGCACCTCCCGTTGCCCTTGTGCCCCCAAAACACTTTACCAAGTCAGTTAAGGCTCTACATAAGGGAGGAAAAGGCGTGATGAGTCTGCAGTTTTGATGAACTTCTGAGGGCTGAGAGCTTCATATTTTTCCTCTCGCGTTTGTTCGGGGCCAGATGCGTTCGCATATGTTTTCCTGCGGGATCCAGATGCTACATCCAAACACCCATGTGCTTAACAAGCTGTGGACATAAAACACCATCTCAATCGAGATTCCAAAGCGCTTTTTTGGCGCCTGTTGCTGGATGATTTATCCGTGCATCGCGAGATACAAAGTGAGTAGAGTTTCACATTCCGACGTGTGGAGATAGGTTTCTCTAAAGCGTCCTTATCTCTCGCCATTTGCCTCTGATGGGGAGGAGCCTTTACGGATTAGAAGCATATGTCTTCAAAAGTGAAGAGGCAGACGCAGTCATGATGAGCATTCTACTGAAAGATAATGACAACACGGTGCACTAAATTAGGGTGTGATAAGAGAAAACGACGACAGAGCTGCCACCACACAGCCGGCAGAGATGAGTGCTGGGCTCCATCAGCATTCCTCCCAGCTTCCTCCCAGTGCTGCATAAACTTACAAGCCACTTTATCAGGAACGTCAACCATGTAGGTCCACCTTGGTGAGAGACTACGGCACATCTGGAGTCAGGCTAAATTAGTTTAGCATTTCATCAAGGGGTTATCTTATGACCGAAGAAATCATCTGGACCTAGCAGTGACATTAACAAGCAGAGACAAACACTTATAACACATCCACAGCATTTATTTAGAGCGACTTCCGTTTCCTATTTACAGAGACTCCCTGGAGGGATTTGTGGCTAAGGGTCCTGCTCAGTGTCCCAATGGTGGAAGTACAGGCAGCCCCCAACTTACGATGGATATGCGTTCCCATGACACCATTGTAACTTGTAAATATCGTTGAGAAACGCCAAAAACACAGGGGAAAAAATGTGATTTAACACAGAGACAATGGAACTCTGTCAATGGCTAGCGAGAGTGAGGTATCTGAGGAGACGGGACATGCGCTCGGCCCAGCAGTGTCCCAATGTATCATACGTTTGCCTGCCACGTAAAAATTAAAGGTCCCATATTATAGATTTTTTCAACAAGTTAAAATAGGTCTACGAGTTCCACTAAACATGTCTCCGAAGTCGTCTGCTGAAAATACCTCTCAGATTTTCACCTGCTTTTCACTCCTCTATTTCAGTCTCTTATTATTTCTGACATTCGGAAAATAAAAGTAACACAACTGACCATTTTTTATTAAACTAAGCGTGTGTAGAGGCAGTACAGACCCAAATGGAAGTCCAAAGAACAGAAAAAGTTATTTCTTTTTGACAATATGGTATCTTTAAAATATTTTTACAATTTTGCTATATCGCCATCATCATTGTAAGATCGAACAATCATAATTTGGGGACTATCTGTACTTGAAACAGTGTTAATCTTCTAAGCAAAAACTGTGATCAATGAATGGTTCATCAATGAACTTTATTAGAGGATTAAGAGAAACAATAACTACTGTATATACAAATGCATGTTTGAAAAATAAAAAATGTTATAACTTTTGTTGACTGATTATGATATGAATGGACCAGAAATGGATTTATTTGTATTTTAAATGTATATGTGACCACCCTGTGTTTAGCCAAAAGGCAAGACAGACGCACACACATGTATTGCATAGCTTCATATGTGACCCTCCATGGCAAAAGCAGTCGCTTTTCGCAAATAGTCAAAATTGACTTATGTTTCCATGAAAGGGCATAAATCAAGCTTGAAAACAATACCTATATGGAATGAATCGGACGACATATGACTGAGATATCAACATTCAAAGGAGTCGGGTTTCTCCTGTCACGCCAAGTGAGAAACGGAGAAATCTGCCTTTGAAGTTGACTATCGCCGTAGCACTCACAGACACTTGGTGCGGTCGCGGCTACGTTTGCATTTACGGTAGCCTACGCTGCATTCACAGCCACACGGATAGCCTACCTGCGTTAGGTTAACTGAACTCGGGAGACGAAGATGGATTCCGGAGAAATATCTTCACGCTAGTCAACCAATGGATTTACCGTAAATATTGAAGTAGAGCGGTCAAAACAGAAACTTTTAACATTCTGCTGGAATTGAATTCCTCACCTCAAGAAAGTCACGTTTTTAGGATGGAAAGGGTAAGTTTTTCAGCTAAATTTATTCACAACAGTACAGTATAGACCTTCCACTGTTTCAAAACACAAAAACAAAAAATCCAAAATTTTACCCCACGCAACATAAACGCTCGTTTTTCTCGGAAACCTCCGTTGCGACAAGCGACTGGTTTTGCCGTGGAGGGTCACATATTAGAAAAATATCAGATTGGCAGAAGGAACATAAACCTATAAACTTTGTTGATATAATAAATAATAACACCACACACTTTCCTTCATTTCCTCTGAAATGAACAATAACCACCACCCAAAATAACTTGCTTTTCAAAAGTTTTGGTTTGTACATGTTTTCATTCTACAGATGAGTAAAAGTGTAGTGTACAACAAAAACCCTGTTTTTATATGGTATTCAGTGACGTTCATTGACAATCCGGGTCCCTGTCAATCTTGGGCGGTGTCTATGATCGTGTAAAATTGGAAGCATGTCATTAATCCGGATTTAAATACATTTCGCTGGAACCTGGGAGGGAGTTGAGTATAATTAGGAGAGGTGGTGATGAGAGGATGGGAGGCGGCAGGGGTTGGTATGACGGATCCTGCGTTTGACCCCGGCAGGATTGCTTTAGCTGTCTGCTGATGTCCCTACGTGCCCTTTATTGGCCTCTTCTGATACAGTGCCAGTGCCGCCGCCGCCGCTGCTGCTGCTGCTGTACGCTTTTCATTTCAGCAGCCTATGAGCCATGTCAACACTAATATTTTCATCGGGGTGGGGCAGCCGTCTCAGTGCCACATGCCGTTTTAAGCTTAAACTGGCCTTGTGTTGTAGAGGATGCATCCTTGAAATAGAGAGAGCGGGAGAGTAAACGAGAGGCCAGCAAATACGCCAATAAGGAACTTTATTCACACCACAAGGACCAACACCTCGAGACCTTGTTATTCATGATACCCCGGTAAGAAACTGCCACTTCAGGAAGAATGTTTTACGCCCCCACTTCCCAGCAGAAGTCGGCTGCTGCCGCTCAGGTGCGCCTCTCCCGTTAACCCGTTTCCTTTTTACACAACACAGGTCACGCAACACACAGCAGAGACGCGTTCGCTGAAAGGGATTCCTCGCATTCCTCGCCGCTGAGCGCTGCCATTTGAAAATGCCTTTGCTGACAGAACTTCGACATAATGAAAGGCGACACTCAAATCACGATAATCCAGCGATGGAAAAAATGCTTTTATTGGGATTGTTTACCCAAGCAGACACTCGGCAACGTACAGAGAGCAGTTCCGGGTGAAGGATTAAGGACCACAGGGGTGTAGGGAAATGTGGTACCCCTTTTCCACTGTACTGGAGCCTGTGCTGGTCCTGAAGTTGGGAACCAATGAGAACCGACCTGCATTTCCACTGACTAGAGATGGCACCCATCCGATACGTGGATGAAATATCGGTGCAATAACGACTCAAACAGCTGGATCGGGTATCGATGGCATTGGGCCGATCTGTGTAGCTGATCTGTAAATGGTTCTGCAAAGTGTTACTGCGGTAAAGCTGGTTTATTGTTTGACACTCACCCTAATTCCTACATATTGATATGACAATGACCAAAACAAGCAACGCAACGCACTACAAGCCCAAAAGCAAATCATATGATCATCCTGTTTAATTTTTTTTAACAACACCAGATCTCGTTTGCTCGCAATCTCTGTGTTCCACAGGAGTAGGGACCGTCACGAAATTACACAACTGTGTTTAAATGCATAATTCTTGAGATGTTATTTATATAATAAATAATAGAGCATATACATACAGGTGTGTAATTATTACATAGCTCTAGTTAGGAAAATATGAGTTAAGTCAAGTATTTTCTTAAGCATAAAGCATAAGAGAATAATCTCAGTTATGTATTCAGACATGAGTCTTATTAAGACTGGTTTCGTATCGTATCATATCCAAATTTACAATATTAGTATTGCATGGGACATAAAAGTGGTATCGTGCCATGTTTGGTTAAGACTTAGGAGACTTAAGAGAGCTGGGTGATGTCACTGCAACCTCATCACGCATCATGCATACTACACACAGCAACAGCAGCATAACGTCTTGAGTTTTTAGATGTTGCTTAAAGCGTTGAGGATGAATTTCCATATACAAAAGCAGTTCATTCTCATTCAACCGAATATTACAGCTGTACTTGAAGCAAGGTAAACAATGTTAGTCAGCTCACGTTTTAATGTTATGGCTAATCGGTCTACAGTAATACCTCGCTTTAAGTCAATTCAACATGCGTCTTTTTCAAGGTTACGTCGCTAATTCTAAAATAATAGAAACAATTAAATTCTATAAATCACTGTTTTATTCAGACTTTAACAACAAGCACACAAAAATGTAAATAACCAATAACAAGACTAATGTATCCTAAAATAAAATGTTTCATACATAAAATACTGTTAAAGGTAGATCCCAACTTATGATGGAGATGCGTTCAAGATGAGCCTTCATAATTTGAAAATACAGTCAACAAATTGGGCTTAGAAACACCAAAAACACAGAAAAAATACACCCTTTAACACCAAGACACCTGATCAAGGTTGATCGCTGGAGAGAGTGAGGAATTTTACGAGGCAGGAGATGCGTACATCCCGGCTGCGTTGGTCTGCAGCGCACAACTTAAAAACTTGTTGAAGTAAAACTTGATTTTCAGTTTCAGTACTGAATCACTTGTTGTACTTCTATGTGACTGCACGACTAAGTGCATTTTGTTATGTGTATTTGGGTCTAGGTCGTTTTTCAGGGGCTTTATTCGAGTTGCGTTTTCGAATTAAGTTACGTCGTCACGACCCAACGAATGACGTAAGGTGAGGTGTTACTGTATATCTTTTTTTTCTTTGTGTTCTTTCTAAATTTTGCTGAACTGCTTTGATAAGAGCATGCATTTCTTCAGCAGCTCAACACAAGTCCAACATCTGCTTTGCGCCCTTCTTTGAGCTCAAGTTGTCGTTGCTTACTCCGCCCACCTCTCATGACATGACAGGTTCTTGGTTCCAGACCAGCTCAATTTTGTCGCCGGTTTCGAAGCCGATTGTGCAGCAGCACCACCATTTTTTTTCCAGTGCAAAAAATACATCAATTATGGAATCCAGTGCCAGAACTGCACTGGCGCAAGTGCAAACCAGAGAAAAGAGGAGTGTGTGTGTGTGTGTGGTGGAGTTACCTGGGAGTTAGCCAGCTCCTGAGATAGCTCCTGTATTCGTTTTTGCTGCTGGACCAGCAACTCCTGCACCGAGGCTAAAGTCGTCTGCAACTGGGTCACTGCGTGCAAAAAGCAGAGAGAGAGAAAGAGACAGAAACAAACCTATCAATCAATCAGTCATCAGACAGACATTTCACAACACAAACCAGATCAACCAAATAAAACACAGGCCGATCCCTTCCCCGCCCCATCAGATTTTTTTTGTTGCATTCATTGCTTGCGTTTTTCTTCTGCGGCTCTGCTTTGCCCTGAGTCAGTAATGGAAGACGACTACATTTGTCCATGATTAATCACCAGTGTCTGATCTCATATCAGCCCACCGTCTCTAAACCTCCATTAGCATGGGTTAGTCTCTCTCAAACTCTCCAAACAATCAACAAGACAGCAAAGGGAAAAAAAAAAAAATCCCCTCATTTGGGAGTCGTCGGCGGAGGAGGCTAGACAAAGTGTCCTCGCTAATCTGAGTAAATATAGCTCATTTTCCATCGACTGGGAAGATTGAATTATTGCCAGGTTGCGCCGGTCCCGAGGATCAGAGAAAGCCGGGGAAAAAACAGCGCTAACAGGCCAAGAGTTGGTGTTATTAATGGGGGTATCATTTCAAATAACCCTGAGCACAAGTTGCTCTGCCTCCTGCTTCCAGTCACACATGCATTCCCAAACAATGCATTAAGTTTCCAAACTGATTATGTTACAGAAAACCAATAAACGCCTCTATAAATCATGCTCTGTAAAGTGTTAAATCAACTGTAATTGGATTAACATCAACGGATAATATTAGCCGCCGACTGCCGGCTCTCCGCCGCCTCTCCTTTCTCAGAAACCGCTTTTCGCCACAAGACGTGGGACAAGCTACGTATGTTCCGGAGACGTTTGAACGTCAAGAAGCATGCTGGAAAAAAGAAAACACCATTATTGCTAGTTAACGAGGCCGAAAATCGCTATTTGGAACCGATATGGCACAGAAAAACCTCTCCAAAGTCCAAATTTGGACTTTTACAAACCAAGCGGGCAACATGGTGGTGCAGTGGTGGCGAGAGGGTCCTTGGTTCGATTCCCGTGTCGGCCGTAAAGCCTTCTGTGTGGAGTTTGTGTGCTCTCTCTGTGTTCGTATGGATTTTCTCCACTGCATGTGAATGTGTTTGCGTGAGCTGTGTGCCCCGCAGCGTGTGGGGTTGGTCCCCGCCTCGTGCCCGTAGTCCTGGGACAGGCTCCGGTCCCCGCGACCCCGACAGAGATTAAGTGGTTCAGAAAATGAATGAATGAATGAATGCCAAGCTCAGCTTACACTCTCCTCTCTCTCGTCCCCGGAGCTTCGCGCTGCGCTCGTGTGTGAGCACAGAGAGAAGAGACGGCAGTGGAGCCACAGTAGCGCACCTTGTAATTACTTAATATTGGCGATGGTCAAAATTAAACGCTGATACCGATAATCGGCAAAAAGCCTAGTATCGGCCCCCCAGATAAACTGGGAGCCCTTAATACGTACTGTAAAGTCAGAAGATGGTTTTGATTTAAATTTAAGGTTAAGCCCAAGATTAAAAATGTCGACATTTTTGTTGATTTTTGTGATTTGATATGAATGGAAGTGATTGTGTACAATGAGTGTATGATATTATCTCTGGCTCCTGAACTGCATCAAAGCAAAATCGTATCTTATCGTAGCAGACATTGTGATATCGGCAGACGTCAAATCGTTGTCCGTTGAATCCACGTGCTTACCTTTCGATGCTTATGAGAGAGAATCTTTTTGTTTTGGATGCGTTTGCTTCTCAAGCTTTTTGCAAACACTTACATTCTTGCCTTGTCCCTTTTGTTGTCTCAGACTTTCTGGAGTCAAGAAGCGAGAACATTGGAGAGCAAAAAATGAAAAAAAAAAAAAAAGTAAGCGAGTGCAAAGCACACCGAGAAGTCCATAAAGCAGCCCCCACCCCCACACTTTTAGACGCTTCCGAGAGCAAATCAGGTAGCGTAGCGGATGAATAACAATCCCAACATAAAGCAGCTGACTGTAAAAAGCGAAGCCGCTTATCAGGCAGAGAGCATTATCGCTGATGAATTCTTGGAGCGCGAGTATTTATTGTATACAGGATAATGGACTTTCTGTGTACGCCGATACGAGCGCTGGACCCCGGCTCCAGACTCGGGGGGTTTCGGCCTGAGACGTCTTTCACTTACTCCTTCAGGTTCCACTCTGACGGCAAGTGCCAGCTGCTGGGGGAAAAGCGAGCAAGCTGTGGAGTTCTGAGGGAGAAAGTGAGCGATAACGTGGCCGTTACGCGTGACTCACGTCGAAACAAGCCCCGGCTTCATGGGAGAATTTGAGAAGCTGCGCACAGCGCTCCCAGCTGCCGGACAGGTCAGATTGCAGCGGCGTGCGTGTGGCAAAAATTACCACAATCCTGCTTTTTCTTTGCCGTGAATTACTTATATTTTTGCGATTTCAAATGTAATTCAAAACACAAAATACACTTTTTTTGCAATATTCGTTTCCAAAACCAAACAGTGAATCTTTTTTCAGATTTAACATTTTAAACTCAACTAAAAAATGGAAACGCTTTCCATTATTTATATTATTTTTTACATTCTTTTCTTATTTTGTCAATGTTCTTAATCGATGTATCATGCGTAGGTTTGTTTTTCACATTAAAGTAAAAATCAAGTCCCAAACAACGTTCTTTGAAATATTTGTCTTCCAAAACCAAAAATGAGAAAACAAAAAACACAAGATTTTTCCCATTTTACATTTTGCACTGAAATGGAATTTACACCATTCTCCGCAGCTTGTGTGTTGGGATTGTAATTTAGCTGCTGGGCAGGTCAGCAACATAAATTATTACATTCTTTTCCTATATTTTGTCAATGATGTAACAGTCGCTCATTAGCTTTTTCACATTAAAACAAACCACCAAAATCCCAAAAAACACGTTGTGTGCGATATTTGTTTTCCAAAACCAAAAATTTTGCACTCGAAGGAAAAATTTAAATATTGGTATTGTCATTCAAAAGCCAATCTCCGTGGCATGTGAAGCATAAATTATAATATTTTAGAATTAAAGCCAAAAATTATTATTTTTTGCAACAGAAAACAGTATATTGGTATTGTTATTCAGCTGTTGGCTGAATCCCTGCGGCGTGTGCAGCGTAAATTATTGAATAAATACCTCATAAATATATCGTACGCTACATATGTCCCTGCAGCTCAGCTTTTTTGTCAGAACGACCAGCTGGACACCAATATGCTCACTGCTGCCGAAAGGGCCAAGCGAGCGGCACAATTCCATTACAGACTCTGTGTGAGTGAGTGTGTGTGTGTTTTGACGGGCTTCCAAGACCCTTTTATTAATTGTGTGTGCAAAGTTGAGAGGGGAGGGGGCGATAATGGAGCCCCCCAACGCAGAGGCGCGGAGAGTAAACGCTGCCACGCTTTAAAGGGATCGGCATCGGTTCGGTTCGGTTCGGCGCTGCGGAAATACATGAACTATAACAAAGGGGTGTGGGGCAATTGGCACGAGAGGCAGTCAGTTGCTATTACTCATGTTGTGAGGACAGAGGGTGGGGGACGAGGGGGACGAGGCGGCTCTGTAATTGCAACCCTCTCCCAACTGTTAACTGAAACAGTCATTAAGTACAATAGCAGCTCGGCTACTGCAGCCACAGCAAATTAGATCAGCAGCGTGACTGACTGACTGAGGAAAAGGTGGCCTATTCTGAGAGAGAGAGAGAGAGAGAGAGAAATGTAGAAATGGAGAGAGAGTCAGACAGAAGCAAAGGAAGCAGAGAAAACATACAAAGAAAAGAAGAAAAATGGGAGGATATGTTGAGAGAGAAAGAGGGAGCGAGAAATGGAGAAAGATAAAAGAGAGCGATCAACAGACAGACAGAGCAGGGTGAAAACATGAGCAAAAAGGGTGAGGGAGAAACACAGACGGACAGAGAGAGAGGGAGAGAGAGAGAAATGAGAATAAGAGTGAAGGAGGGAGAGAAATGCAGAAAGAGAAGGAGAGAGATAATGAGAGAGATGAGACAGAAGGAGAGATTCAAGAGAGGAGAGCATACTGGGAGGATGAAAAACAAAAAAAAGAACAGTGAGGGAGAAAGACATGGGACGGAGAAAACAGAGAAGACAACGTACAGCAAGAATAGAGTGGGGAAAAAGAGAGAAAATGGAAGGAGCAAGAGAGAGAGGGAGAGGGAGAAAGAGGTGATATGTCAAATGTAAAGAGGACAATCTGAAATAAACACAAAGGAGAGGTAGAGGTACAAAGAGGAGGAAGAGAGAGAAAGACATGCAAAGGTGTGCAAAAAGAGGAGGAAAGAATGAGAAAGAAAAAAGGGGGAGAAAGAGTGAAAGAGGGAGAGAGAAAGAAAGAAAGACAGAAATAAGGAAAGAAAGCGTGAAAGATGGGGAAATAAAGAAAGAAAGAAAGACGGGTAAGAAAGAGTGAAAGATGGAGAAAGAAAGAAAGAAAGACGGGTAAGAAAGAGTGAAAGATGGAGAAATAAAGAAATATAGAAAGAAAGAAAGAAAGAAAGAAAGATGGGTAAGAAAGAGTGAAAGATGGGGGTAAGAAATAAAGAAAGAAGGGGAGGAAAGAAAGAAAGAAAGAAAGAAAGAAAGAGTGAAAGAGTGAAAGATGGAGAAATAAAGAAATATAGAAAGAAAGAAAGATGGGTAAGAAAGAGTGAAAGATGGGGGTAAGAAATAAAGAAAGAAAGAAAGAAAGAAAAGAAGATGAAAAGAAATTTGAAGAATGAAGTGAAATAAGCTAAATGAAAAGAAAGATGGGGTGAAGAGTGAAAGATGGAAGAAATAAAAGAGGAAGAAAGAAAGAAAGAAAGAAAGAAAGAAAAGGAAAAGAGTGAAAGATGGAGAAATAAATAAAGAAAGAAAGATTAATTAAGAAAGTGAAAGATTAAATAAAGAAAAGAAAAGAAGAAAAGAAAAAGAAAAGTGGGTAAGAGAGGTAGAAGATGGGTAGAAAGTGAAGATGGAGAAATAAAAGAAGAAGGAAAAGAAAGAAAGATGGTGAAAAAGGTGAAAGATGGAAAAGAAATGAAAAGAAAGAAGGAAGAAGAAAAGATGAAAGAGAAAAGAAAGGGGAAGAAAGAAATTGAAAGATAGGGAGGGAAAGAAAGAAAGAAAGAAAGATGTAGAAAGAAAGAAAGAAAGATGGAGAAAGAAAGAAAGAAAGAAAGATGGGGAAAGAAAGAAGGGGAAGAAAGAGTGAACGGGGGAAAGAAAGAAAGAAAAAAAAAAGGAAAGAAAGGAGGAGAAAGAAAAGGAATAACGGGGAGCAGAGGCCAGATGAAGTGGAAGCTGGCAGGAGGAAGGAAAAATGGGCAGAGAGGAAGAGTGAGAGAATGAGAGAGAGGAAGGAGGGAGAAGGAGAGAAGAAAAGGAGAGTGGATTAGAAGAAAGGTAAAGGTCTGGAGTGGGACTTTGGCGTGCGGTGGGAGAAATGCAGTAGAAGCCGATGGAAATAGAGGCGGCTCTTATCGTGGCATCTCCTGCCGACCCTAAACAAAACAGGAATTATGGTAAAACAAATGATCGGCGAGATGAGCGGCGTATAGCCTGACGCCGCATTTTTGCATATATGAACCGTAAGCAATGAAAAACAATTTGTCAGATAAAAGCCACATGGCAGCTTGCACCGAGGCCCCCGGCTCGTCCGAACTACTCCAGCACTCCCAAAACACCGCCCTTTAACACACACACACACCTCCAAATCTTATCTGCTGCTGCTGCGCTCCCCAACACACCCCTGATGTAACGCCTGTAACCGATGCTACCGTCCACGTTTCTGTAATTTGCTTTTCGGTGATCAATAAAACATCAATGCGTATAAGGCAGCCTTGACTGCACCGCCCAGCAACGTCGACACGCGGCGTAAACGCCAGCTGGCGAACCCATAGAAGACAAATATCAGCCAACTACAGCTACCAACTTCAACAAATGCATTCTCACCTTCAACAATAGAGCTGAGCTACCATGCACAGCAGCTACAGCCATCGCACCAACTTCATCTGGCAAAGAGAAAAAAAGCCTGATATGTAAACATACGCTCTCACGGCACAGACGTTTATTCATAATTCTCTTACACACACACGTCTGCGAGCTTTGTGATGTCCGTTCATTGACTCAGGATGAGCGGACGTAAATAATACTACAGCTACACCTAGGGATGGGTCTGGTTACGATTTTAACGGTTCTACTTCTCTCAGCCGTGCTGTTTATCGCTCCGCTACTTTCGCGGCAGTGGTTTCCAAAGTTGCCGTGCCGAGCCCGTTTGTGTAGACAAGAATCATTTTGGAGACTCTCTTTCTGCTCAGGCAAATCTAAGACCCAGAGCTGGGTATGCGTTCTTTGATTTGCTTTGCATCAATTGATTCGATTCACAAGATCGCGATCCGATTGATTTTCTTGATTCGATTCGATATCGTTATTTAGAATTTTCTGATAACTGTATAGCTCTATTTGGTTTCGGTTTCGCCGGTCTCACGTTTTTATGACTCTCTTTGCGCGGTCGCGAGAACTAGTGCATAGACGCAGGAAAAGATCGATCCATGAATTTTTGAATCGATATCGTATTTTTCAAATGAGAATCGATATTGATGGGTGAATCGATTTTTTGAACCCAGCCCTATACAAGACGTCTATATATAACTACGGCTAGATTTTCTCCGTAATAATACTTTAGAAAATTTAGTGAGTGATTATTTATCATTGTGAACACACCACTGGACCCATCGGTGAGCAGTGAGCAGCTTTTTGGCGGTGCAGAGTGGGTACCTTTACGGGTCAGAGACTAGGGCGAGCCTTCGATCTGGGGCCAACTCCTAATCGTTACCATCTGTGTCTGTTGCATCTTTAGAGGCCCCGCATTAAGTATGAAAAACGTCGAGTATGAGCCAGGCTTCAGTCAGATAAAAATAGGGCTGGGCGATATGGTCTAAAAAATAATATCATAATAATGTTAACCTATATCACGATACACAATCTATAACACAATATACTCTCACTTTCTGGGAGAGAACATTCTCACACATTTCCCATAATTCCCCGCGCATGACTTGGAGCCGCATCACAATCATACGATGGACGTGTGTATGGAATAAACACTGAAAATATCAAGTAAATAGCTGCATTGTGAGTAGAAGGCAGGTGGTCATTAGTTATCGGCTAAAATATGAGTTTTGTCAGTAATAAAGGCAGAGATTTGACAACTGGAGGTTTTGCGAGTGATGGCGTGCCGGTCACGAGTGCCGGTTTCAATTTTGGAACCAGTGCAGCACTTTTCCTGAAACAAAAAATTGGTGCCGATTGCCCTAAAACCGGCTCCAAAACCCGGCCCCTAAACTTTTGCTGGTCTGGCGGCGGCATGGCAGGTACAGCACATATGTCACGAGAGGTGGTAGTGATGAATAGCTTCTAGAAGAGAAAATAAGGAGGCAAGGGAATCCGATAACGATGGGTACGGAAGAAATTAAAATATCTTTTAGCAATATGGACGTCAGATTCAGCAGAAATTGGAAAGTGCACAAAAAATCGAAGGCATATGAAGAAATAAAGAAGGAAGAACTAAAAGTTACGGGCTTAAATGTATGAACAACCCGTTAGATTTTAGTGGAAAAATGACCTGCCAATATTATGATCATCACGGCTCCTTCAAACTCCCCTGGTCGAAGTGTAAATCACGGGCGGTTTGGCACCAGCACCAGTGTAGTGGAAAAGAGGTATTAGAGAAAGTTTCTCTGTTTTTGGAGAGCGCTTTTCCAACATTCTTAACCCTAAGTTGCTCGCAGGGGAACTGTACCTGAAATTAGGAAATGTAAATAGCTCTGGAAAAGAGCGTCTGCTAAATACTGTAAATGTGTGTTTCCTCATCCACTAAACCACTAGCGAAAAGACTACAATAGCTGCGCTGGTTAAAATAGAAGCGTCCCGTCAGGTTTAAACCATAATCTTCTGGTTTTGGCTTTAGGTCGGGTCCATGTCGACAGCTCCTGGGTCCAGTTCGGGTATCCTGTTAGTAACCTCTATTCTAACCAAGTTGTCCCATTTCTCTTCAATTACTACTGACTCCTGAGGAAAATGCTGGATATTCTTCTCCTCTCTACCAGCTGCAACTCCACTTTCCTCCTTCTTCCTTTAACAGCCACGCTAAAGCCCAGTGTTCTGGATGGGCAGAAGAAGCGAGAACTGAAAGTGACAGGTTTAACATTAACATCTGAGGATTTGTACTCGATGTTCACTCAATTAGTCAAAAATAGTCCCGTTATTACTCGTTATAACTATCTTCTTCTGTTCAGTGTGGTTCACACACAAACACAAGAAACACCAAAGAAATGGCCTCACAATGCCACAAAAGTCAAATCTGAAGTTCTCTATCTTCCAGGGAACAATCAAGTCCTAACAAATGCCTAAAAACCAGCCCCCACACACACACACAAATACACACACTATTTACATATAAAGGGTGGCAGTGCTGTGTGGTGAAAGCGGCACTAACGAGACTAAAGTTTCTCTGGGAAGTGTCCCGCTTTCATGGTTGCCAGCTCGTTTAATTACGGCAGCGCCAAGAAGCGTTACCCCGGTTGTGTGTCGTGTGTGTGTATGTGTTAGAGAGGAAGGAGTGGGAAGACATCCCTCTCGACAACCTGGCTTGAATTCTCCCCTGTATAAAACGAAGGAAGCCGCTTTTTTGTCATGCAGCGCCCTTCATCACGGCCCTTTCAGACTTCCAACCGCCAGCCCCTCCACCTGCTACGCTTTGCATACAGCGAAATTAAAATAGACTTTCTATACACAGTTACAAGAGGAAAAAAAACCTCAGAAAAAAAAAAAACAGAAAGCTGTCGTCCCCTTCCCCTCATTAAAATATTCCGGGTTAAAGAGCTTTTCAATGACGCGTAATTAGTGAGGCTGACTGACAGTAAATAAACGAATTTCAAATTAAAAAGCGAAATAACCAGGACCCGTCCATTTTATAAAATGTGAAGCAGATTTTGGCGCAGATAAATGAAGGAAAATGTTAAGGAGGGGAAAAAGTGATGAAGATATTAATCTTCACCTGTCTGTGTCAGCGTGCCACTCATCTCGACGATGCTTTTCTCCATCCTCTGCAGATGCTTCTTGTCCTCTTTGCTGCCCATAATGAGGGGAAGGATGTATTTCTGCAATTAAAAACATGACAACATTCATTAAATTCCTCTCAGGAGAAAAGGGGAGCAAGGGAGGGCAGGGAGGGAAGCCGGGCATTGAACTGAAAACGCGAGGGCATCAACTGCGGTAGTCTGCTTTTTGGCTTACGCGAACACAGAACCTCTTTCACTTTTGTCTAAACACAGCTGATCCCAAAAGTAGCAATGGAGACCACACTGGACTAGGGATGTAAATCACACAGGAATCTACATCAACGAGCCTAAAGTACTCATCTAAAATGAAAGTATGGTTCTGACATCAAACAGCGGGGGTGGGCAATTCCAGTCCTGGAGGTCCAGTATCCCGCTGGTTTTCCATCATACTTGGCTTCAGAACATTCGAATCTGGTCTTAGGTATACAGCTACAAGAAGATACTCACCAGGTAGGATGGAAAACCTCCATAACACTGTTATACATTTTAGAAGCTTCCTATATAGAGAACAGAAGTGATATTTTTTAGGGTGACCAGATTTAAGTTCGTGACACTGGGTAGCAGGTCGGGAACGGGCAAAGTAACTAGTGTGGGACAGCCCCAGGGAAATGCAATGTAACAATATTTGAGACTGGGGTGGAATGAAATCCTGAGCGATTTTAGAATCCCGACCGGACGCCTTTTAGGTCTTAAAAAGAGGGCATGAAGAGGACATCTGGTCACCCTATATTTTTATCAAAAGAGAAGATTGTTATTTATTTTAATGTCTGGTTGAGCTCAGGAATTAAAATCGCAAATGATCCATTAGTTGCTTGTTGTGATTTGATATGAATCAGCACATGATATTGTCTCATATTGATCAGTTTAACAGCTAGAGCAACTATCAGAATAAACATCCATAAACACTTTTCCCCCCTTTTATCCCTTTCCATGTTTTTTGTTACAGAAGCAATCACACGATTTCTTCAGGAACTGCACATCCAGATAAAGTTTGGAATTTTTTGGATGAAAGTCAAGTCGACAAATATGACTTCATTGTTTAAGTCTTAAGTGAATGATTGTCATTGTGAACACATCATAACACAGCACAATGTGCACCACGAAGAAATGTGAGCTCTGCATTTAAGCCACCTGGATTTAAGCCAAGCAGGAAGCAGAGCTTGGGGATGGTACCTTCTCATGAGTACCTTTATCGGTCCAGGAAGGTACTGGTTATTATGAGGAACCTTAAATTGGTGAAATATTATACATTTTAACTGTATCGTCCAAATGTGTCCTTCACTTATTTTCTATCACCACACATTTACCCTTTTAACAACATGTACCCTGCTACAGGGTCAAAATATTCCCAGATTGCACTGTGACACTTTCTGCCTGAAAGCTCAGCCATTGTAAATTGCACGTCAACGATCTGCTACCACCTTGCAAAACTGGTTTATGTCAAACTCATCACGACACACCGGAAATCAAAGGGAAAAATGAAACAAAACTGAAAACAAAGTTGATTTTACCTGCAAATCTGATTCAATTCAGTTCATTAGTGCAGTGTTCATTTGGGTTTTTTTTAATCTAAATTTTATTTCTAAAGACTTCCTTTTTACATTTTTATTATAGCAAATAAAATGACCTTTTCACTGCTACTTTTAGTCTTGGCATCGGTATAATAACCATGCTCTGGAAGATCTACGATGAACTGAAGATTAAATGAATATAAGAAAAGATTTTTACTCTGAAAAATCATCTCAGCAACACTACAGCGGCAAATCTAGCAGCAAAGCAGAACCCAAATGTAACTGAGATACTTATGGCTAAGTTTCTTCCTTTTCGTCTCACTCCTGTGGAAGAAAAGCAACGGTTCACATAACCCATCTGCAACAATCTTATTAGCGGCCTGACCTTTGGGCAGGAATTAAGCGTGACTTTGGGTTCAACTTCATTAAGCCTTTTTGCCCGCAGCCGGCCTGATCCATTCCAACACGTCACCTTCCGAGGACAATTGCCTGTCAGAGTTAAGCCGTGTTGAACAACACCATCGTACAAAGAGAACCAGCGACTGGGTCGTGAGGCTAACGCACAGCCCCCCTCCTGATGGAAGTATTTCACTTGTATCCCCGCTAGAGATAAACGCACTGCGCTTGTTACCGAACCAAGCGAGTTAAACCAGATTCACACTATGATTTTACAACTAAACCAGCCAGATCTCTGCACAGTAAAACCGGTAAACGCCATAAATTTTTCAAAAATTGGTGCCAATGGCTTTCATGAAAGAACGCCATCAGCTTCAAAAGCGATGCGTATTATGAAATGAATCGGGATGACGCTGCGGCTGAATATCAACGTACCAAAAGGTTGGGTTTCTCTGTGCATGCGTGACGGAGAAATCTGCGCTGAAGTTGACCTCGGCGTGCTTACTCACAAACAGTCGGTCGGCGACTACGTATTGAATTTCTGAGTAGCCTATGCCATTCACATACGGATAGCCTACCTGCGTTAGAGTTAAACTGAACTTCCGGAGGCGAAAGGCGGATTCGGAGAAATATCTTCAGCTAAGTCAACCCGGTAGTTTACCGTAAATACTGAAGTGACGGTCAAAACAGAAACACCTGCTTTTATTCTGCTGGAATTAGATTTCTCACCTCAAAGAAAGAATCACGTTTTAGGATGGGGAAAAGAATGGGATTTTTTTCAGCGAAATTTATTCACAACAGTGCAATCTAGACTGGCACCACTGTTTAAAACACACTAGAAACAAAAATCCAACATTTTACCCCACGCAACATACATGCTTGTTTTTCTCGGAAACCTCTGTTGCAACAAGTGACTGGTTTTGCCGTGCAGAATCTCATATCTGAATTTCCAGACAATTTTAAGTTCTGATTCATTTCCGCAATGAAACCGTGACCCGATCTGAAGGATGTCTGAAGTTTCATCTTTGAGCGCCTCAAAAGAAAGGAAGGAAGGATAGATAGATAAGTAGGTAGACAGATGGATACATACTGTAGACAGACAAGACAGACAGACAGACACATGAATAAATGGATGGATGGATTGGTGGATGGACGGACGGACAGATGAATACATACATGGATAGATGGATAAATGGAATGGACAGATAGATAGAAGGACAGACAGACAGATGGACGGACTGACGAATAGATAGACAGACGGATAGATAGATAGATGGATGGATGGATGGATTGAAGGACACACACACACGTCCACTCTCCAGTTCAGTTTTGTGATCAGTGGTGTGAGAGCCCGGATTAACGTCAGATTAACACTCCAGCTCATCCTGCCCTCCCAGCTCCGGCTCCCTTCCAGCCCTGTCCTGTGTGTGTGTGTGTGTCCCAGCCGGGGTGGAACATTGGGCCGACGGGATTCTCGGTAGCGATTATTGACACAGCAAATATTAAACACTTTTTGGGTTGGAAAGATGAAGCGAGGTAGAATTGATTAATAAGGCGCTGCTGTGGGGCCTGTTTTACCGCTGCTCTGTAGCATGAATAAGGATGGACCAGCGCCGGGCATATGGTGGCAGCGTGCGCTCACCTCCGACATGACAGCGAGCTCTACTTGCAGAGATCGCCACCTACACACACACACACACAAAAACACGCGCGCACACACTCGAACAGCAGCACTGAGATGCTGACGGGGAGACGACCCACCGCAGAACGTGTGAAGAAAACGGGAAGAAAGCCGAAAAATGACACATATATTACAAACCCTTTAGACATTTCATGTTTTTTACATTTATATACATTTTTGGCATTACAGGGTCTGTATCCACCAAACACGGTTTTTGTGCTGTCGGCCGCTATTTTGATGATACAAATCCCAGAGCTTCAGCAGAAAAAAAGGCTGCCCGATTAAGGGCGTTAAGTCAGTGTTGCTTCTCTCTTGCTAGCCAATCAAAATCGAGGGAGGGGCGGGACATACATAAAATTATTTAGCCAGTTTAGTGATATTGTAGTTATATTTAAAGTTGTCAAAATACATTTATATCATTTCTTCATTTCATTAAATTAATAGTGCTATATAAATAATTCTTATGTTGATAAAATTTGAACATGGCCAGCAGCGAAATATCTTTTTAAAACGGCAGAAAGCACAATTCTGTCAGGAAAAGAAGTGGCTTTGGATGTGAGAAGTTATTTCAAATAAAATTTCATACCGTCATAATAATAACGTCCAGGAAGGCGAATTGGGTTACTGGGGAATATAAGCTGCATACGACGTTCAGGAGAATGACTGAGTGAAAATTAACTTGGCTGGAGGCAGATCAGGGCAGAATCCCCAGAGCCCCAGTGTGTTTGGCGTCAACCTCTGGGGATTCTGCCCTGATCTGCCTCCAGCTCGGCCGGCTCGTGGTGGACACACACCAACGCATGACATCATGGGAGTTCGCTAACTCTGCAGAAGGATTTTGGGCCCCGTGTGCTCCGTGCTCCTCCACCTATAAAAAGCCAGTAATGGACTCCACATGCCCCTGCGGCTTGGAATGGGGGATTACTGTTCCTCCTCCTCCTCCTCCTCTTCCTCCCCCTCCCCAAATGATCCTCTGCCTCTTCCGCCTCCCCTCGCCCACCCCGGCCCACCGTTACTGGAGGGAGTTACCGGAGTCGCTCTCCAGCTCTGGGGTTCCAAATGAAAATTGGGAACGGAAAGAGAAAAAAAAAAAAAAAAAGCCAGGGTCCTGACGTGAGCTCATGCTGGTCGTGAGTCGTACGTGTGGCTTTGCGCCGTAAAATAACCGCGCGCTCGGCTCAAGTAGAGTCTAGGCTTTCGTCCTAAATGTGGAAAAGTGGGAGCCAGAATTTGCATGACGCTAAACACCAGATCGTGAAAGTGAGAAGACGACGATGACGACGACGACGGTCCGGGGGGAAGCAGGAGCGTACATACCCGGTACAGGTGATGAAAGCCAAAGGCCATTCCTGCCAAGATGATGGCCAGGGCACCGTAGTCTCTCCATCTGTAACCAGGGGGACCTGCAGAGACACACACACAAACACAGCAGATGAGCTGACAAGAGCCACGGCCGGCGGGCAAACAAATCCCAGCGTTGACGGCTGCAGGGAGAGCGCCATCTCTGCGGACCCGTTTTGTTTGCGACCTAAAATGCCTGATTTTGCGTCAGCTTTTCGAAAAAATTTGCAGGGGGTTTAGGCGTGTTTTTTTTGTTGCAATAAAGTTGCGAGAGCAAGTCAAAGAATGTGATTTTGTCCCCTTTTATAATGATTCTTTAACAATTAAATAAAATGAAGGAAACAAAAACACGATTTTTATTAACCATTAAACATTGCGTTATTTTTGAAGGTTTCCTGCGGCTTCTAAACGTAACAAGGAAGTGAGCTCGCTGACATACGGGTACAGCTCACAAAATTAGAAAAATGTGAAAAAGTTCAATATTTTTTGTCACTCATTTCAGAAAGTGAAACTCATATATTATATAGATTCATTACACATAGAGTGAAATATTTCAAGCCTTTATTTCTTGTAATGTTGGTGATTATGGCTTACAGATGATGAAAACCCAAAATTCAGTGTCTCAGAAAATTAGAATATTGTGAAAATATTGTGGAACGTCATGGTGTCACACCCTAATCAGCTAATTAACTCAAAAGACCTGCAAAGGTTTCCTGAGCATTTAATTGGTCTCTCAGTCTGGGTCAGTAGCCTACACAATCAAGGGGAAGACTGCTGACTTGACAGATGTCCAGAAGACAGTCATCGACACCCTCCACAAGGAGGCTACGCCACAAAAGGTCATTGCTAAAGAAGCTGGTTGTTCACAGAGTGCTGTATCCAAGCATATTCATAGAAAGCTGAGTGGAAGGAGAAAGTGTGGTAGGAAACGGTGCCCCAGCAACGGGGATAACCGCAGGATTGTCAAGCAAAATCCACTCAAGAATTTGGGGGAGCTTCACAAGGAGTGGACTGAGGCTGGAGTCATCAGTGCATCAAGAGCCACTACGCACAGACCAATCCTAGACATGGCCTACAAATGTCACATTCCTCGTGTCAAGCCACTCCTGAACCAGAGACAACGTCGGAAGCGTCTTACTGGGCTGGGCTGAGGAGAAAAAGAACTGGACTGTTGCTCAGTGGTCCAAAGTCCTCTTTTCAGATGAAAGTAAATTTTGCATGTCATTTGAAAATCAAGGTTCCAGAGTGTGGAGGAAGATTGGAGAGGCACAGAATCCACGTTGCTTGAGGTCCAGTGTGAGGTTTCCACAGTCACTGGTGATTTGGGGTGCCATGTCATCAGCGGTGTTGGTCCACTGTGTTTTCTGAAGTCCACAGTCAATGCAGCCATCTATCAGGAAATTTTAGAGCACTTCATGCTTTCTTCTGCTGACAAGCTTCATGGAGATGCTGATTTCATTTTCCAGCAGGACTTGTCCACCTGCCCACACTGCCAAAGGTACCAAAAGCTGGTTCAACGACCATGGTGTTACTGTGCTTGACTGACCAGCAAACTCGCCTGACCTGAACAAGAGGGCGATGAGAGACACAAGACCCAACAATGCAGATGTCCTGAAGGCGGTTATCAAAGCAACCTGGGCTTCCATTACACCTCAGCAGTGCCACAGGCTGATCGCCTCCATGCCGCACCGCACTGATGCAGAAATTCAGGCAAAAGGAGGCTCAACCAAGTACTGAGTGCATGGAAATGAACCTACTTTTCAGAAGCCTGACATTTCTGTTCCTTTTTTTATTGATCTTATGTAATATTCTAATTTTCTGAGACACTGAATTTTGGGTTTACATTATCTGTAAGCCATAATCATCAACACTGCAGGAAATAAAGGCTTGAAATATTTCACTCTATGTGTAATGAATCTATATAATATGCGACTCTGCACGGCAAAACTAGTCGCTTGTTGCAACGGATGTTTCTGAGAAAAACAACCGTTTCTTGAGGTGAGGAATTCAATTCCAGCAGAATGTTAAAAGTTTCTGTTTTGACCGCTCTACTTCAATATTTACGGTAAATCCACTGGTTGACTAGCGTGAAGATATTTCTCCGGAATCCATCTTCGTCTCCCGAGTTCAGTTAACCTAACGCAGGTAGGCTATCTGTGTGGCTGTGAATACAGCGTAGGCTACCGTAAATACAAACCAAGCGTCTGTGAGTGCTACGTCGATAGTCAACTTCAAAGGCAGATTTCTCTGTTTGCAAGATTCAGAATATCTCACGATTCGATTCTATTCCGATTCACAATTAATAAACGATTCACGATTCATAAACAATTCACAATTAAATACATGTATGCGTTTGTTTCCAGATTGCTGTTTTGAGTTACTTTTCCCATTTGACTGTGGCAGATCAACATAAAATCACCTGAATCAAATGTTATTTTCTAGAAGTAATTCATATGCAGTGTTTCTCTGGTTTAAAGCTTTACATGAAAACAAATATTCTCACACTACAATTTACGCTGATCCTCAGCATTAAGTATGTTTTTTTTAATACAAGTTGCGCAACACTATTTTAGAATTTACTGCCAAGAACGTTGTCACATACGAGGAATTTGCCTTGGTTCTGTTTGGCGTGTTCTGCATGCTCGTTCACTCGCTCGCTCTAGATTCCGGGAGATTTTCTCTCATTTGCGGGCATCAAGAAGCCACTAGCAATATTCAGGAGACTTTGGATGTCTGTATTAAATCTATATTAACATGCGTGTGATAAGTAGTAGGTAATAAATACTTTAGCAACTGTGATCTATTTTATTTGTAAATTGTGTTTTTTTGTGCTGTAGCCAAATATGAAATGGTGTAACATGTACTGTACCAAACAGCAGATGTAGCCTCAGTTAACTTGCGTTTGCAGTGTAACGATGTGATTTCATTACGCCGCCAACGGAGAATATCGCAAAATTCATTTTTACCCCAGAATCAAAATTTATCCCGGAATTAGCGTGAACGATAGGATATGGCACTCCCCTAGTGTGTGTGTGTGCGTGCATCAGGACGGAACTGTGCCCTGCGCAGTACAGAGAGCAAAGGAGAATTGTAAACGCGCGACCACGTAGCAGAGATGACGTGGCGTTGTGTAAATCAGAGCAATAACATCAGGCTGTGTAGTTTGTTTAATAAAAAGATAAGGTATGGAGCTGTTTTATAGGAAAGGCAACCTTAAATGACTTCTGCTGTGAAAATATGAATCAATTTTTGGAATGCATGATTCGATTTTGAATCGGCAGAGAAAGAATCGCGATTCGATTTCTTTCTGCACCCTTAACGGGATACAGTGTAAATTGTGAAATTAAACATGACTTTTGTTTTTCGTGGTTGTAGCAGGTCGGATCGACCGCAGTGTCAAACCATGACGTTCATATCACAGCTTTTTAGGTCTGCATCAGAAAAGCCTGGAAGGAAATGACCAGAAACTGAAGCAATGTTGGTGCAAAAATGGTGCATGAGTAACAATAAAAGTGAAATAACGAAAAAGGATAAGTTTCACTCAACATGGCTAAAAGGTGAGACGTTCATTATTACAGTGCTACAACTGTTCTGGAAAGTCCCGATGAAAAATGTCTGGAGGTCACTTTAAAGCGACGCCACGTATTGCGAAGGGCAAACGACACTTTTAGCACAAGAACATAGTTTGGTAGTTCATTCTCACAAACCCAGCTGAAGCACAACGAAGCGCAAACCTGCACTGAGCTCGATCTGTCAGGAAACAGATGCCACATCAATGATTCCCGCATCACCCCAGGCTCGTTTTTGCAACAGAAAAAAAAACGCGTCTGACCCAGAAAAAAACTCACATTCGTGCTCTTTACGAAACCTCTTCTTAGCGTAATGAGCAAGACAAGCGCACACAAACACCGCACGAAGAAGTACAGTAATACTGGGGTTGTATTGAGGGAATTCCACATATAACCACACCTTAAGAGCACTCAAGGACGAGGAAACAAATGACGAGGCGGTTATTGAATGTTCAAGCGACGTTCCGTTTTCTCGAAGGCCACGTTTTCATCTTGACGCTTCTCTTTGAGCCAACCTTTCGGCAACAGGTGAAGAAAATATTCATGCAAATGGCCACGGCTAGGTAATTAAGGCAAAGTCTGGCTGTGGCAGGTCAACATGTCAGATACAAAATGCTCCATTTTGTAACATACCGAGCCTGGGGAACAGGTGTGTCGCAGTAATTTGTCTAAATCTGCTCTACTGCATACAAATAATGAGGCCCACCAACAGACCTTCTAGCGAATCTGTCTCTGTTTGCTTTTTTTTTTTTTAATCTACGTTCCACACGCTCTGAGAAAAACAGGTGGCCACGTCTGAATGAGCAGAAGAGAAAAATTTCGGATGACACTTCTCGTGATTTGACACGCACTCCGCCATCCACCAAGCCGAGTTTGAGTTAAGGTGATTTCGGGTGACGTCCAGAGCCCACGGGCATGTCAGCGCTGTTCGTCTTGAAGTCTTCTTTACCTTTCACGACGAACAAATAACGATAAACACCACCTCGAGTGAACCGTCTGGCAGGTGCGGCCGGTAATGAGGTTGTGTTGGTGGGAAGAGCTGGGTGTTATGCTTCAAAATATTATCACAATACTATTTTCTATTCATGCTCCAGTTTATGATGATCGCTTATGTTTCCAGTTCACATGGATATACTGCAGTTAATCACTATCCAACTACATGCAAAACAATTCTTATTAAAGACCATTCATCTGCAGAGTATGGTATTGTATAGAGGTGGGAATTGAAAAGACTTGATCAATATCAACGCCACTGTCGATTCTGCCTATCAATCCAATTCCTTATCAATTCTTTTATCCATTTTTTTGAGTGTGAAAAAGTAGTTCTACACAGTCTTCCGCACCAAAAGCAACATTTTATTTTTCCGAAAATGATGTCTGTACAGGACTGTGAACATTCATATTGATATTCAGAGTTGTTATTCTGCAGAGACATTCTCTGGCTTAATACTATGAAGAACAATAAGGTTAGTGCAGGTGGAAACACTTTTTTATCCATTTGGAATCCATCTGGATATAGAATAAAATTATTTGATAACAAATGTATATTTCTATATATCTTTTTTAGTTTCAAACATTATAGATTGGGAAAAAAACATTTTCCAGTTAATGGAAAACGAAGAAATATTAAAGTTTTAGCAGTTTTTGAGCATTTGGACTCATTTTGGCCTATAACTCATTTTTGACTTATTTCTGGGAGGGAAGTACATTTTTGCCACGAGAGCGTTCCATATGAGAGCCGCGGCACAACAGCGCTGTGGACGCGCGTCGGGAATAAATAAACATCAAGTAAACGGCTGTACTGTGAGCAGAACGCTGGATGTTTTTGATATTTGTCAGCTAAAATATAAGTTTTGTCTGTAATAAATTGGAAGATGGAACTGAACCGGAATGTTTTAGTGAATGTTGGACATCCCAGTGAAAGTCCTGTGTGCTAACAAACGCAGTGCGTGTTTACATATCATTTATGCGTCATGATTCCTCGTGGTCGAAAGTCGCAGAGAGTGTGGTGTAATGTACCGCGACGCAAAACTTAGGGAAAACGGGAAAACGTTGAACTGGGAAATGAGAGAAAAGTTGGAGTTGTACAATTCAGATGGAACTGATCAACTGGAACCGGTTCTGAGTCGACACCTGTTTCTGATTCCCACCACTAGTATTAGGTGATGTACTGACCCATCTTGCACTGGGGGTTTGTCTTGGAATTTATTTTGTCATTTTGAACACACCACAGCACAGCACACAGTGCATCACAACAAAATGTGAGCTCTGCATTTGACCCATCCGCAGCGGGCAGCTAACAATGAGCAGTGCTTGAGGACGGTACCTTGCTCATGAGTACCCCAGTGGTAACTTTATCGGTCCCTGGATTTGAACCTGCGACCTTCTGACCACGGGGTGAACACCCAGCCGTTACGCCACCAACTGCCCCCCGTTTCCTCATGAGATAGGATGCATGAGCTGTCTCTCTCACTCCTTAATCAAACTCTAACCGGGTGACCGTTATCGTCCAGCTATAACTAGCGAGGGATCTGGAAAATTGGAGATACGAATCCATCCAATGTCGTGAAGGCCTTACGCCAAGGTCCGAGCTGGAGTTCCTCCATCGCTTCCTGAGTACCGTCTCCTCCTCCTCTTGCTCCTCTTTCTCCTCCTCATTCTAGTGCTTGCTTTTCATTTGGTCACTTAAGGTTTGAGCCCGAGCCCCATTCCCCCCTTTTTCCAATCTCCTCTCAAATTTATTGGGTTCAGAGAAGGCCCTACTGTCCTTCTGCAGGCTGAAAATAGAGATCAGAGTATCCATTACTCCGACAGAGATGGATGCAGGTCTCCGTGCGTCGTCCCCATAACAAGGACATCAAAGACAGGTAGCCCCCTCTTTGCGGCCTGACCCCCGAACAAGACTCCCCCCTGCTCTCACCTCATTATGCACTTCTCTTATAGCCGTTTTGATATAAACCCCCCACCACCGCACACCCCCACTAGAGTCGGCACCGGAGCCTAACTACACGGCCATCCCATCAACATCGCTTTCATTACAAAACATGAGATGCTGAGGGAGTCAAGGACAGTGTGGCAATAAATGAGGGTGGAATACATCTGGAATCATTGTCATATGGGTTAAGCATTACGCCGACTTCATTCTGCATTGGTAAATCAGCTGCCGGTCCCGGCGCTCGTAACCCGCGCAGGTAATAAAGATACAGGTTTCGGAGTAGGCCCTCTTCTTGCCGGCCGCCCGGCCCCCCGGCGCACGCTCCACGTGCCGGAGATTGCCGTGATGGAGTGGTCACGGTATCGCCCGGCACCGTGCCGTATCGTCACCCCGCGCGGGGGAATTAATTACAAGAGGGAGGTCATCCGCCGCCATAAGCTAACCCGGGGGCAGAAATGATGGGGCCCCTGTAATGGCGTTCAAGGTGCGCAGATTGCCGGAAATTCGGCCTGAACGGCGTACAGTGGCGTGCTCTCCTCCTTCCGATGATGACTTTGAACTGACATGCTGGGTTTAAGTTTTAGTGCGGAAACTTAAAACATCAAATGGGAACATTAACGCGGAGTGGCCCTTTAATGGGCTGTTAATAAGAGGAATGAAAGAGGAAGGAAATGGGGAATGAAGTCATGCATGAATTGGGAAAACCAAACTGTGATACACTGCACCCGGTCATCACTCCCCACCCGCACTGAGCCAGCCCACCACCATCACCAAAAGTAAGTCAGTTTTAATGTCACAATTTACACTGTAACAGAGTAACAGCGGGGGCAGGTGGTGGCGTAACGGTAGGGTGTTTGCCCTTGTTAGCTGCCCACTGCTCCTTCATGGATGGGTCAAATGCAGAGGTCACATTTCGTTGTGGCGCACTGTGTGCTGTGCTGTTGTGTCCACGATGACAAAATAATCACTCGCTTTCACAACAGATAGGGCATGCAGTATGTACGTTAACAACTAACAACAGTGTACGTTAGCGACTAACATTGTGTTGCTAACGTAGTTAGCAATACGTTAGCAACTATGCTTTTGGGAAACGCACCCCTGGACGGTTATGACATCACAGGTTTGTATCTGTAGATTTCTACCTCCACCTTTTGGTTCCTGCCACAAAAGTTCCCCAACAAAAGTTAATGGTTTGGTACCAAAAATGGTTTGGGTATCAAGCTACAGGAAGTTATGAAGAAGAAGCCACACAGGTACAGGCACAGACAGTACTCACTGTACGGTACTGGAGCCAGTGGTGGGCCCTGCATGAGGTGTGGGGGTCCCACAGGGCTAAGGG
This sequence comes from Distichodus sexfasciatus, assembly GCA_032718565.1. Classification (NCBI taxonomy): domain Eukaryota; kingdom Metazoa; phylum Chordata; class Actinopteri; order Characiformes; family Distichodontidae; genus Distichodus; species Distichodus sexfasciatus. The sequence continues at coordinate 37,713 of JAVGVS010000498.1, read as the reverse complement.
CCAGCGGCTCGTCTGTGCTGCCAGAGCGCTGGATGGCCAGATCCACCTCCTCATCCGACAGACCTGGAAGAGAGTGGCGGATAAGAGATGATAAACAGGCCAAAAGGCAGTTCTTACTGAAATAAAACGTCACAAATATTCCAAATATCCTTCACAACATATAATGTGACGTCACCAATATTCTAAACTATTTTCACTTTTTCCATTTACATTTTAACAAATATTAACATACGGCACAATGCAGCCAGTACAGTGCAGTACAGAGTGTACACAGTTTTGCAATTTTCAGTACAATAAATTCTCTCACGTCTCCAAAAACATATTGTGCAACTTAAATTACATTTTAGAAGCCAGACATAAGAACAGACAAGAGCCAACATGTGAGCATCGCTGTAATGAACACAGCAGACATTCTGAGCGCCAGATTCTCCTCCTAACATCACACTTCTCACACCTCATTTAGGCGTAACCTACATTTGACCATCCGTGTTCCCTCTAAAACTGTTAACTGCATTGAAGACACAGGAATAATCACAAATCACCAACTCTGGAGGCCTCGACGTCGAGCCTGGCTGCTGCTGCTGGTGCTGCGGAGACTCGCTCCATTACAGTGAGAATGGAAGCCTTATTTCCCCAGGTGGAGCTCCTCGAAACCCCAGACAGATAAAATGCATTATTTTAATTTCTTCATTGTAATGTAAATGTATTACATAATTTTGCAAATGCCAATATAATCTAATCTTCAGATCTTTTTTAATGATTTTAGTCATGATTAAATTGCATAGTGGTCCCTGATGGAAAATGACAGGGGAGGTTTAAGGGAGGAGATCGGGGGGGTGAGGACGGTGGGGAGGGGGGGAGAAGGAGGAGAACAAAAATCTAATTTTAACATTTCCTTTTGTGGAAGAAAAAAAACCAAGGGGGTTTATTTTCAACACCTCACGCGGCCACCGGTCTGCGTCTCGTCTTTATTAAGCGAGCTGAAGTAAACAAAGAGTCGAAACCGAGTTGTTGAGCAATGTGTAAAGAAGGGGAAAGGGCCTTCGGAGACCCGTCGACTTGTGCATCCGGAGCCTAGCTCGGGACATTTAATGAACACATAAAAGTGGTGAAAACATTACAGACTTCCCTCCGCAACCAGCACATAAAAAACAAATCGTTCCCATTTAGAGCTACCGGATTCCAACGGAAACGGCCTGCGTCAAAATACCAGTAAAACGAAAGACTAACACGTGCGCTAAATAACACACATCTACTCCCTCGGTGACCTTTGTTTGTCCACAGCGGACTGGAGTGTGTCATTTCTGTCATTGTGTGTTTAGCGAACACGTCTCAGGGTTCTGCGGTCGCTCTCTCTCTCTCGCTCTCTCTCTCTCTCGCTCACTCTCTCTAATGCGAGGGCTGTTTACTGGAGACGTCCCCGCGGGCATTTCAGCACTCTACTCCACATGCTTTCATACGACTCGGCCACTCTGCCGGCTGCCAGGGAGCCAAAAGGCTGAGCTTTGCTCCAAATTGAGCTGTTTAAAGAGCAGACAGCGAGCTGTTTTCCCGCTGTAATACACATATCATAAACGTGGCAAATGCCAGTGGCACATGTGCTTAAACAGCGCAGACGGCGATGAGAGCTTTGGCAGCGAGCAGAGACTCGGCCTGTTCAGCCCTGCCTACTGTCAACCGGCAGCAAATCCCCAGTTCCCAAAACACGCTGTCTTAGGAAACCTAGCGACTGAGTTTAACAAGAAAGGGCAGAAATATAATACATGTAAAGCGATAAAAAGGGAAGAAAATTTTATGACGGGTCAAAAAAAAAAAATATGGCAGTGATACAGCTGCCAATTACGGGCTGCATTTAGAAAGTAATCTCTCAAATTAGGGTTATATTAGAAAAAAGGCATTGCAATAATTTGGAAGGAGGTAAATGACGGTGTGATTTTGTAGAAGAGTTTTAAACATGGATAATTAAAAATAAATAAAATTATGGATTTATTTGTTTCATTTTAATCTTTAAACAGAAATTAGAGACAATATGGTCCTAATGTTCAACTCTTTCACAGCTCCCAATATTAAAAGCAATCTGATCTTTTATACTTTAATCAACTACAAGGCAAAAAGATATTTGTATCAATACATTTCAATTTACTATCTACATTTAGCGGGGTTGTGTCCATGTTTGAGCGACTGAAGAGAAATCGGATCCAGCTTTTACACCACTACTGGCCCTCTCCCAGCAGCTCAAATCTTCAGCAGAACCGTTTTGATTTTTGAGAATCCGAAACATCCCTGTGCCCGGCTTTCAGTTCGTAAATGTGCCAAGTGCACCAACATTCATTTAAGTATGACAACCAGACTCATCAACCGGGAGTCATAAAACGGGGCAGAATCCAGTTTCTAGGCCTAATTTTTAGCGAGCGAAAGGGCTCGGCGCATAGCTGCAGACTCATTCGCCGTCAGAACGGGTATTAATGAAATTTATAACTCCACCATTTTCATTAAAATGACCATTTACTCACTTTTATCACTCTTACAGAAATCTCCAGGTTAAGGTCAAAGACAGGAGGAGATTCTTTTAACTCCGCTGAGCACATGGGCCGGGTAGGGGGTCGAGAGGAGGAGGAGGAGGAAGGGGTGGGGGGTGGGGGCACCGAGGCGACGTAGGACCACGACGCCGCGATACTATTAAGTTGAATACTTAAGTCAAATACACATCCTGTCTTGCAGTATGGCAGCAGTGCCAGAAGCCGTGGCGCTGAGCTGCTGCAGTCAGTCTGCACTGTCCAATAAGCAATAATGTGTCCCTGGACTCACCATTCATCTGACCACAGCAGACTGCATGGTGGCAGACTATTGAATGAGACAGAGAGAGAGAGACCCTCCCCTTCTGTCCGAGCCATATCACCTCTTGAAGGAGACACACACACACACACACTCTCCTGGGACGCTCATGTGTCTACCTGACATGTTCGGCTTTATACTACAGCTAACACATTTACATATCATGAGCATAGCTTCATTAAGGAGATCTGTCAACATGGCCATGTTAATTAATTAATTAATACAGTATTTATTAATTTATATATATAAGTTTCAGTTTTAAGGGTTTTTTTTGCAATATACAACAATTTTGATCACAATTTCACAACCAAAACCATTTTAAGTGTATTATGTGCTGTTTCTTCATTAAATAATCACACAACGCTTAAATAATCACACAACAAAAGACAGGGAAAATCCGTTTTTCTGTTTGTCTCCTTTCACAAACTCACACTGTTAAACTGCAGTGAACACATCTACATTGGCGAGTTAATAATTTAATGGCAAAAAATGTATATTTGTAAACTGTTAAGAAATTAAATAAAATTTACTTTAATTTTTCATTCTTTTATTGTGTATATATATATATATATATATATATATATATATATATATATATATATATATATATATATAGTTTTTTTTCATAACTGCATTATGTAATGTTTCCTCCTGGTAAAGATTCTTCAATAACTACTTAGAATTAATGTTAGGTTTCCCCTCCCAAAAATATTCCTGTGACGTTCTGCTGTGCTGACATTGCATCAATGCACTTAATCCTTTACTTTTATTATTTATAATCCTGGTACTGCAACGCCTGTAATCTGTTCATATTCCGCATTATTAATTTCAAAAGCTATTCCTGAGTTCAACATTTCAGGGTCAATTTCCCAGTCCAGGATTAAGCCTATTCCTAGACTAGTTTAGCACTTGAATGGCAAATCTCCATTGGTACTACAACTTTGTCTAAGACTAGGCTTTTTTTTTAAACTTGTATTCCTAATTTTACACTTTTTCATATTTTTATGATAGCACAGTCAAAGTTAAAATATATTATAACTATATGCAGGACAAATAAAGAACCTTAAATCTTTAAAGATACCACAATAAATGTTTGTACCACTGAGGTACTCATGAGCAAGGTACTGTCCCAAAGCACTGCTCCCCAGGTGCTGCCCACTGCTTCTTACAGATGTAATGTTAGGTCACATTTATTGTAGGACAGCTAGGTTCACAATGACAAATAATCGCCCACTAATTAACATGAGAACAAGTTACATTCTACTCATTGTTTTTAAGTTATAACAATGTGGCGCACAATTTGTCAACACTCAAGACACAACAGATGCATAAAAATAATCTTTAACATCAGCTTTAATATCTGTCACACTTACAGTGGCATTTCATCTTGGTGAGGACTCCAAATATACCACACAAGAAATGCTAAGTGGGAAAAATTCTGCAGGCTCTGCCCACTTCTCTCCAAGACATATCACTTATGGGAGAACGCACGCACACACACACACACTCCCAGGGCATTCATGTATTCACCTTGGAGTGACTGGCCCTTTTTCTTTTTTCGAAAGACATGGCAATAAACAAATATGTACATATCCGTAGCGTCATTAGAATTCTTAAATAGGCTGCCGCTCCCGACTACAGCACCTACTACAAGATCAAATTAGCCGCATGCAAATTCATTAACGCATTTGCTTTTCTTGTGGATTTTAAGCTCAGTCAGCTCTGTCCACGCCTCTGATGCCATTATTGTCAAGAAAATGGGACGACAAATAAAAGGGCTTTTAAAAGGAAAGACAACAAGGCGAGGGCAAAATTTTAACAACATATAAAAGGAAAGTGGAAAAAAAAATAGTGAAACACAAAGTATCTGCTTCCCGCAACCCAAAGAATGACCTCTCTGACTCTTATTTGGTATCGAATCATGGGAGATGAATTTTTATATATACCATCTAATGATGACAATCAGAAAAAGAACAATAATGGAAAGCTATTCTGTATTTCATTATACTGTATTATTTGGTGCACCTGATACACGCGCCGCCTGTTTATGAGTCACCGTATTAGCACACGCTCAGCCGAAGCATTTGCTTTGACCTTGCCATTCTCATTGGGGCATGAAATTACGGTGGTGGCACCTCGATATTACGGCTATAAATACTGTAAACTGCATATCTGGGCTACGTTTTCTATTGTCTTTCAACATAAACCTGATCGGTATTTATTTAAAGGAAAACCCATCGCTCCTCCCGCTATTTACGGCTCTATTTTCCGGCCTCTTATTTCCAGGCTGTTTTCCCTTTTGCTCTCTGTGTTTTTTTTATCCCCCACACCCCGCCCTCTTCCTTTTTTCATTTTAGAGGTGATGAGGCGGCAGGGCCAACCGTAAAAAAAAAGGCAGTTCTCCAATTCTGGCACTTCTGAACTTTATGGGTTAGGAACAGGCTCGGACAGCCAATTATAAAATTGCTTACTAAAATATTTTGGGTGCTAAAAGGTGAATGCTGTTTTATTGCTCTACAAGGCCTGAATGATTAAGTTGCCCTTGACTTGAATATTACTCCCATTTTTGGGGGAATACAAAATTAGAAAAAAAAAAGGGTAAGGGTCATAAATAGATGGAGGTCAAAAGGTTACAGGAGGGCGTTCGAGAGAAACCCGTTTCAGGACGTGGCCGCTTCAGGGGGCCGACGGAAATCAACGCCCCTAAATAATGACCTCATAGCTGCATTCATTTATGTGTATTAAAAAAAGGGACTCTGCTCATCTCCTGCTTGATCGCCTCCCGCCACGATGAGTCAAAGTGAGGGAGGACCCGCCTAGGTGGCGCTGCGGAGTAATTTATAACTGGCTGATCAATCCCCTTTCGGCTTTCTCGCCAGGCCTGGTCATTGCCATTTTGACCAAGAGGTGAGTCGCACGCCTCACCTTCTGGTAAAACAACCGCCCTATTAATATCGGGATGATGAAAGCATATCCTTTCCTTCATGGCGTGAGTTGTATTAGGCCGCGCCGGCTGCCGCGCTCCTCGTGACCCTCCGCCGTAATGAAACGCTACAACGAGGAGCACTACAGAGGTCAGAGAGCCAACGTTCTCGAACGCTGTCCCAAAAGTTCATGAGCGCAGCCTTAACAAGACGGCCGTGTGCAGATTTGTAGAGCGTCTGACGGGACTTAACGCTTCTGTGGGGGCAAGGTCAAACTCGGCCCGGATCGTACAGACAGAGAGGAAGTAGATGACGGAAACCTTACATGGACTGTTCCACCCAGGTGTAAGCATAAGCGTTAACTATGCTAGCAACTAGCAGGTGCACGTTAGCTACTAACATTAGCAAATTGGCCATAGTGTACGCATAACAATAGTAGCAACTAACATAGTGTACGATAGCAACTAACATAGTGTAATGACAGCTACTAACATTAGCAACTAACATAGTGTACATTACCAACATTAGCAACTAACATAGTGTACATTAGCTACTAACATTAGCAACTAGTATATGCAGCTACTAACATTAGCAACTAACATAGTGTACGTTATCTACTAACAGTAGCAACTAACATAGTGTACGTATTAGCAACTAGCATAGTGTACGTTAGCTACTAACATTAGCAACTAACATAGTGTACGATAGCTACTAACAGTAGCAATAAACATAGCAACTAACATAGTAGTAACGCCAGCTACCAACATTAGCAACTAACATAGTGCACGCCAGCTACTAACACAGTAACTAACATATGTACGTCAGCTACTAACATTAGCAACTAACATAGTGTACGTCAGCTACTAACATTAGCAACTAACATTGTGTACATTAGCTACTAACATTAGCAACTAACATAGTGTACGTATAGTAACATTAGCAACTAACATAGTGTACGTTAGCTACTAACATTAGCAACTAACATAGTGTACGTTAGCTACTAACATTAGCAACTAACATAGTGTACATTAGCAACTAACATAGTGTAGATTAGCAACTAACATAGTGTACATTAGCAAATTCAACATAGTACATTAGCAACTAACAGGTTACATTAGCAACTGTCATAGTGTACGCCAGCTACTAACATTAGCAACTAACATAGTGTACGCTAGCTACTAACATTAGCAACTAACATAGTGTATGTTAGCTACTAACATTAGCAACTAACATAGTGTACGTTAGCTACTAACATTAGCAACTAACAGTGTAGATTAGCAACTAACATAGTGTACATTAGCAACTAACATAGTGTACATTAGCAACTAACAGGTTACATTAGCTACCAACATAGTGTACATTAGCAACTAACATAGTGTACATTAGCACCAACAGTGTACATAGCTACTAACATAGTGCAATATTAGCAACCAACATAGTGCACATAACCAACAGAGGTACATAGCACCAGCATAGTGTACATTAGCAACTAACATAGGCTACATTAGTTAACTAACATAGTGTACATTAGCAACTAACAGTGTACATTAGTTACTAACATAGTGTACATTAGCAACTAACATAGTGCACATTAGCAACTAACATAGTGTACATTAGCAACTAACAGGTTACATTAGCAACTAACAGGTTACATTAGCAACTAACATAGTGTACGTCAGCTACTAACATTAGCAACTAACATATAAAAACAAGTAGGCTACTAACATTAGCAACTAACATATAGTAAATAACATTAGCAACTAACATAGTGTAATGCTAGCTACTAACATTAGCAACTAACAGTGTAGATTAGCAACTAACATAGTGTACATTAGCAACTAACAGGTTACATTAGCTACTAACATAGTGTACATTAGCAACTAACATAGTGTACATTAGCAACTAACAGTGTACACTAGCTACTAACATAGTGCATATTTAGCAACTAACTGTACATTGGCAAATAACATTGTGCACATTAGCAACTAATAGAGTGTACATTAGCAACTAACATAGTGTACATTAGCAACTAACATAGTGTACATTAGCAACTAACATAGTGTACGCGAAGCACAACATTACAACTAACATAGTGTGCGTCAGCTACTAACATTAGCAACTAACATAGTGTACTATAGCTACTAACATTAGCAACTAACAGTGTAGACACAGTTAACTAACATAGTGTACATTAAAGAACTAACAGGTTACATTAGCTACCAACATAGTGTTAATTAGCAACTACAGAGGCATTATTTAGCAACTATAAAAGCATTAGCTACTAAACATAGTGCGGCCATTAGCAGCTGACATAGTGAACATTAGCAACTAACAGAGTGTAAGCAACTAACATAGTGCACATTAGCAACTAACATAGTGTACGTTAGCAACTAACAGAGTGTACATTAGTAACTAACATTATAAATTTGTTAGCAAATGAATGAGGACAAAGTGAGACCAAAATAAGATAGAAGTACATACTCAAGATAAAATAACAACTAATCTGCCAGAGCCGGATTTAAATACTGCACATTTGTTCAGTATTTCACGAAAATAAATATATTTTCATGAAATGTACAGCAACATATATTTAAGTTCTTTTATATAAAAATCTATACGTTATCTATACTAAACGTTATCATGTGCAATATATTTTATCTGCTTGTCATTTTACTATTATGCTCTTACATGTAAATTCTCTGTTGTTCTATATATGATCATGTCTGTACTATATTGTCATGTGAAAGCTGTTTTTAGGTTTTTGTTCTAGTTTATGCAGTTTTAAGATTTCTATAAAAAGTACATTCAACAAAGCTTGAGAAAAAGCATTAAAAATGTTTCAACTGTCGTTGTCTTCTTATTAATGTTCCTTTATATCTGTGATTTATCTGTCATTATAAGCACCTATGCCAATTTGCTGGCCACGGGACGATTTGTTGTTTGGGCTGCGCTTATTTGTGTTACTTTTTACTTTATGCCGAGCGTATCGCTTCTTTTCTTTTTCTACCTCTAACTCTGAGTTTATATTTTGTAGTGTATTTATATATGCTTATCCTATGTGCCTTCTTCGTTCGTTCTAGACTGGAGCCACATCGTCTTTTCTCGCTATATACATCTTCATAAAGCTGACTACACAGAGATAAAGTTCATTTTGACTTCTCGTGGAATTACTTCTCGTTCTTAGACTAATGCCATGATCTCAGCTTTCATTCTGCACAGCCGTATTCACAGTTTGCACCAGTAAAATTATCCACTTCCAAAACATTAGTATATACTTCTATCTTGCTCCCCCAAAAGAAAAAGAAAACCTCTCCTTTTAATAAGCAGAAAGAGAAAGAGAGAGAGAGAGAGCGAGAGGGGGGACAAAAGTGTATCGCTCAGTGCAGACTGGAGCATTACGGTGCATGTAAATCATATGTGGACGAGAGATTATTGTGTAAAGATCCTGCAACATGTAATCAAAGTGCTGCCTATTTTCCCCTTCATCAGCTGCCCGCCTTTGCGGCTGCCTGCTGGAGGAATCCAATTTAAATCCCGCTCCGGTAGGAGATGGTATTGTTTTATTTTATGTGAGCTCTGACATTTCTCCCTGTTAATACAGAGCAAAATCGCAAAATATTTACATAAATATGACATTAAACTGTATTAGGAATTAAGACGGACAGTGCGGCGCCGTTTGGGGGACGTGATGGAGCTGGGGCGGGTTATGGAGGGTGTTGAGGAGGTCAGCGAATGAGGAGGAGGAGGAGGGGGGGTGTCGTGTTGGGGTTGTTTGGAAATGAAAGAGAGACAGAGAAGTTCACAAGCATGAAGTGGGATTTGGTGAGCAGTCGCATCACAACAAACAGCTGTGTGTTACATAGTGTGCGCACCCACACGGTTGTTTTGTTGAGAATTTGATTCGAAGACAACTGGACGTCTTTTAAGGTTCTTGAAGACGTTTCAGCTCTCATACGAAAGGCTTCTTCAGTTCAGAACAATGCTATCGCACGCCGTGTGAAAGACATCCTGCGCGACTGAGAACCTACACAGTCACCATTGTGGTTTCAGCATCATGCCTTACACAAAATCGGCTGTGACTAGCGATGGGTAACTGCTACTGAATAGACAGAGGTGACGGGGCAGTTGGTAGTGTAACGGTTAGGAAGTTCTCCCCGTGATCAGAAAGGGCGCCGGTTCAAATCCCGGACCGGTAAAGATACCACTGAGGTACTCATGAGCAAGGTACCGTCCCCCAAGCACTGCTCCTGAGGCGCAGACAGAGCTAGAGCTATCCACTGCTCCTTCACTGATGGATAGAATGCAGAGGTCATATCTCATTGTGACGCACTGAGTGCTGTGATGTGCTGTGTTCACAATGACAAATAATCACTCACTTTAACTTTTCACTTTATATAGATCAGTACTAAAATTTTGCTAAGCTATGTACAAATATTGCCATCTTTTTTGTGTGGTCTGAGCAATCACTTTGTTCTCTTCATTTCCTTCTGCTTCTTCTTCTTCCTACTTTGTCTTGCTAATTCCCTCTCTCGTTTTTTGTCATAGAGACACCGTTCAAGGTTTAAAATGTTTACATTTTTGTCAGTAGCCCAATTACAGCTCTCTTTGCCCCCCTTTATCTTTTGGCTAAAAATTGCAATTCCATATTTTTTGGCCTGTTTTGGCCACAAGGGGGCGTCTCCATTCAGAAGAACTGTGCTATTACTTTTCTTGAGGTTAACGGTTAGATCAAACACAGTATAAACACCTGAAACACCTCTGAACTTCGTCTTTATCATTTCTCCTTTTACATTTTTTCCCTTTTATCCTTTTCAACGTTTTTTAAGCGCACAACAATCACAATTTCTTCAGAAATTGTCCGTCTAGTTCATTCTAACATGGCAGTGTTTCCCAACTCTAACCGTCTCCTACCAACAACCATACAGACAGCGTCTGGCAGTAAAGTAATTTGTTAATGTGGCTTTTCTCTGCATTTTGTTCTTTTGCCCACACTCAAAACAGCATTTTTGGTTGCTGGATTCTGAGCTTTTGCCTGTTCTCCTTCTCCGAGCTTAACGCTGCGCTTGTGTGTGAGTGTGGTAGGTGTGAGTGACAACAAGGCTTCGGCGTTGACTGGCTACTACTCGTGTGACATATAGGCTAGTCAATCAGTGACTGTTGTGGGCGGGGCATAAAATGAAGCAGTGAGTCAAGAGCAAACGGCACAGAGAGAAGAGACGGTAGTGGAGCCACAGTAGCGGCACCTTGTAGTTACTTAATATCAGTGATGGTCAAAATTAAACAATGATACTGATAATCAGCAAAATGTCCAATATTGGCTCCTGATAATTGGTCCGGCCGATTATCGGTTGAGCCTTAATAAGTGCAGAAAGAAGTAGAAGCAACAATAAGCAGCATAAGTTTCAATATCATTACTGATAAAATCCTAATAACGACACGCGCATAAATATCACAGCACCACATTCTCAAGATCAGAAGCTAAAACTCCCACTTTTTAGCAATCTGCTGGTGTAGAAGCAGAGCGTATTTAAACACAAGCACACACCAAAACACACTTGCTCCAGCTAATTAAGGAGAATATTGAAGATGGAGCGAGCCGCACGGTTAAATCTATGTTTAGAGCTTATTACTATGACCTTGGCTTAACCTCAGCCCTAATTAATAGGTATTAGCTATAAACAGAGAAAATTAAAGGTCAGCCGTATAACTATCATGCTGTTATTTCTGCTTCTGTATTTAAGGCGTGTTTTAATATGAAACATGTCAGTCAAAGCAAATTCGGGCTCTAACTAAAAAGAAAAAAAAAAAAAACAAGACCGCAGCAACAAGCGAGTGAGGAAGAGCCGCTCGGCTGAAACTGCTTCGGCTTAAAGCAGCAGGGTTTCAGCGAAGGGAGGAAAAAAGGTAAATTTTGTGTGAAATTTAATAAAGTGAAATTGGCGCACGATTACTCAGCACTTTGCCTGCAGATTAGCCTGCCTCCCCGCTACCCTTCAAATTGCACAAGTCGCTCTCAAAGTGACACAACATAGCGACATAATTACATTGTTCAAGGTGAGGCGGAGCAGAAATGGGCCTTGTGCTGACACTGGCCGCTTTTCGACAACATGCAAATTCAAAGAGAAAGAGAGAGAGAGAGAGAGAGAGAGAGAGAGTACGACGTGGACAAACTCTTGGCGGAAAGTCTTTATCTTAAACTAGAGGTGGCTAATTGCTGATCCACGGTCGGAGGTTATGGTGACACCATGACAGCGGCTTCTTCGGGAAATAGGGCAGCGCAATTTGACGAGGGGGAAAATAACTCTTCAAAAAGTTTATTCATGTCAATTAGCCTTATGAAACGCTGAGTGCAAAATGGACTGGTGCTGGGAAGGCTGGGAAATGAACTTTAAATGTATTGAAAAAACAACACTTTGAAATTCCCACAAATAAAGTTTGCTTAACGGCAATATTGTCATATCAGTGATGCATGAAATTCTCACTATGAACAATGTATGAACAAACTCAACAGCCCTAATCCCTTTTTTTTTTTTTTGCAATTGTGAACACAGCACAGTGCACCACAACCAAACGTGACCTCTGCATTTGACCCATCCATGAAGGAGCAGTGGTCGGAGAGCAGTGCTTGGACCATACCTTGCTCATGAGTACCTCAGTGATAGCTTTACCAGTCCAGTGCAATTCCCTAACCGTTACACTACCAACTGCCCCAAAGTTGTAAAGCCACTGCGATTGCATTTTCGGTGGTTTATGCAATTTTTGGGTTTCACAAGTTGTTGTAGTTACATGTTTAAGGCGTGGTGAGAAATATAATCATGACTTTGTTGCAAATGTAATTTTGAATGCAACAGTTAGAAAAAACAGAAAATTTGTCAACATTTGCCAGAATTGAGGGCAAAGGTACTGTATAGAGCCTGCTTTTTGACTTAAGTTAACAATGGGCCAATCTGTTAGCAAACTATGAATGCGTAATTCAGTTTAAATTTTGTTCCACCAATATCCAATTCATCAATTTTATTGGAATCATACTGGCAAGTGCTTATCAAAACACTACTGAATGTTCTACTGAACACTGCATCATATAAAAAAGGATTAAGAAGAAATGTTACACAGGGAAGCACAGGAAAAGAGAAACTATTATGCTAATAGTGGTCTGTGTAAATAAGCTCTTTGTCGCAGGGCGGCTGAACAAATGGTCAGTGACCTGGAAACTATGCCCTCATTCCAACATCTCCCAACGTCTGACCACCAAACACATTCACTCAGAACTGCAATGTCATGAGCTTGATTCTTCCAGCGTATAGATCTAGTGGAGCTCAAACGCACCCCGGGGACACGTTGCTATGATAGTCCCGCGTCCGCCGCCGCCTGCAATCGGGCCTCTGGAGCAGACTTCCTGAGAGGTCATGAGCAAAGTACAACACTGTCACCGCCGGCTTTTAATACCACAAAAACCACATCTGTCGAGCTGCACCAATTTACTACGATTACTTACTGATGAAAGTCTTATATTTTAGGATTCAACACCCTTTGTTTCTCACATACTGAGTGAAACAGAATCAGAATGAAGTTTATTTCCAAGTACGTTGTCATATACTTGTGTGTGTGTCACACACAAATCTACACAGACGTTTTCCGCGTGAGCAAGCAATGTTTATTGCGTGAACATGAGATTTTTTTCACATGTGCACAAAGTAGTTTTGGTGTACAAGATGTCGTCCATGAGCACGAGATGCTTTTGACTGAGCACAAGCCTTTTGCATGGATGAGCACAGGATTTATTGCATGAGCCTGAAATTCTTTGTGAGCATTTTTTTTTTTTTTGCGTGAGCACAAGATTTTTTTTTTTTCATGTGAGATGTTTTCCGCGTGAGCACGAGACTTTTTTCGTGTGTGAGTATGGCACATTTTCAGTTGTGCACAACATGTTTTTGTTGTGAGCATGAAATTTTTTTAAAAGCTCAGAATGCTCTTTAAATGGCATTTAGAAATGACGTGGCGATGTCTAGCTGCAAGCACACAAACTGTGTCTTTATAGCAACGTGTTAGTCTAGCATAGAGCTATAAACTCCATGTCGCTATCGGTAAACAACAAAGCAATACACAGGAAATCCTTCAGCGTGCACTCGCAAAAACATCAAATACTCACCAAAAAAACCACATTTATTATTTTCTCACTAGTACTTTTAGGGACACTGTGCAAATGTCTAAACCATTATTAATATAAAAATTCCATGTTGAATATTATAAGCTCCAATTTAATATGAATTACTGATAAAGGTCTACTATCTACAATTCTATCTACAACTATGTCGTAGTGTTGACAGAAGCAACGGCAGCTCTGTTTTCTTCGCTTGTGTCTGTTTCCACGCGTCGCTATACTTTCTAGAGGCAAATTGACCTTTAATAACGGAGCAGAACGCCAGCGCGTATTTAATGCACTAATCTGCGTTATTGTGTTGTACCTCTCGCAATATTTCTGTCACAGGAATTACAATAATCGTCTTATTACCTGAGAATGCATGAAAGCTAGCAGTTATGGACTGAAGAGAAAACATTAAAAGGAAAATAAGAGGCAATCGCTCAATATCAGCACAGGCCGAGCAGCAGCAGAGAGTTATGAATTATAAATAAATGCGAACTGCCGCTAACGAGAAGCACTGATGAGGGGAAATTCTGGGGGATACAAGGTAGTCATAACAGGCCAGCGATGCGAACGAGAGCAGGCGGCAAATATGGATTTCGGCTCACGTTACCTCTTCTGGTCATGCAGCGTTTTAGCTCGCTGTGTAACTGCCTTTAGCTGCCAGTGATGGAGAACAAACCTCCTGCATTTAAGGTTAATTAGACCCACTACAGCTGAGGAATTTAAGGGAGGACGTGGAAGGAAGGATTACAAGTAAGGGTGAACTGATCTCGTTATTTTTAGGGCTGACACCGATACCGATTATTATTGATCATGGATAACTGATACTTTGAACCAATATGTCAAATTTTGAAAAACAAAAACTAAAATGCAAAACTATATTGAATTCTGGGAACTTTTCAGGATGTTCTTAACACAAAAGGCGCAGAGAGCTTTGGGCTTTAGCATAAAAGCGAAAGTAAAATATTTTTACACATTTTTAAATAAATCAGCCCCTCCAGGATTTCGCCTTTTTGGAGATTGTTGCGGCCTAAAATGCCTGATTTTGCAGCAGCTTTTCAGAAAAATTGTAATAAAAGTTGGTGTTTTTCAGCGTTTTGTTGCAGGAGGATTGTCGCAAAATCTTGGAGGGTCTGATAAACAGACTGTATGTACAGTATACTCCTATCAAACTGCTGCAGATCATATGCACATTTAATGCAGAAAAGTGCCAGTACAGTCCAGTACTGTAAATGAAGTTAATCTTCACATGACCGCTGTTGCAATATTTGTACGTTATGTAATACCTCACTAACATTTTCTACCTCTAGTTTTTTTTTTAAGAGTTAATGTTTATAGTTTATTTATATACATGTATATTCTATGTGCCTACTCTGTACTCTGTAGAAGCTGGAGACACGTCGACTCGTCTCTCTGTATAATTATCAATCTTCAAAACCTTTAAAGATGATGATAATCTCTTACATTTTTAACTTGTAATTGTGTGGAGCATTAATTCCACGCAAAGATTAGGGAATATTGTCTAAATCCAAAATAACTTCATTTTAAAAAATAGCTGGAGGAAAGGTTTTGTTCCGGTGGTCTGTGACGGCAATCCAGTTTCACTACTGAAATCACATTAAAAATCCTTTCATTTGATTTATTTTGCAAGATGATAATTCCAGATGATTTGAGCATCTTTATGAATATTTAATTAAATGCAATTATCTAAAAAATAATTTAAAAAATCTATTTTGTCTATTATCAAAATAGTATACTATAGTTTTGCACACACGTGTACTGCTTAGTCCGAACGGTGGTCCCTGGGACAAAACCAGTAGAAAACCCCTGCTTTAGGAGGAAAAGTTGAGGATAAGCGATGTGTGTTCTGTGACCAGCATTCTGATCAAATAATTCGTTTTTTAAATGCTATATAAATACCTTTACCTACGTACTATTTCAGATTCATACTGTATGATTTTTTCAGCCATTTGAATTGGGCTGAATCACAGTGAGATAAATATCATGGAACGCTGCTCAGACTTCAACATCGATCACATTCGGAGCTTATTCCAAAACAAAAACATTACTGGATCTATTTGGTTTGACATCTAAACATTTGAAAATATTGATATGTTAAAGATATTTGCCACTTTGAATTTTGCATTTGATAAGCACAAACCCTTGCTGTAATCTGGTAGTTTCTGCATCACCTGCGTCCCAGATGAAGATGTTTACCGCCGCGCCGGCGTCTGGAGCTCTAATTCAGTGCAAAGATTAGTGAATATTGGTTTGGACGCATGGCGAGGCATACATCAAACACGGGTATTGATAAACACCTAAAACGGCTCTGAATTTAGAGGGAATGCATATGTATGCTCACAACACGTCGGCCTCCCGATCGATAAAATGTTCCGATGCGTTCCGCTGCTTTAATATTTATGATAACAGCTAAATTAAGTAAAAGCCTTAAAATGCTGGGAGGGAGCGTAATTGACAATTCCACTCAAAGTACAGGAGAGTTTGTCAATATTAATTTTCTGCATCCCCAAGAAGCGTCCCAACCGGTAGGTCATTTATCCCCACAGCTGGGATCAAGCTCCCCGGCAACAAAATCGACCCCTCGCTGACCCCGCGCAGAGGGGCGGGGAGGCACTGTGGCGTTGACCTTTAACCCTTAAAAGCAAATGACCTCATCAGAAGAGCATCTCAGACTCGGTGTCCCTCTGACATTAAGACGTCCTGCGTACGAAATAAGGGATTTATGAATTTGCTGCTGCATGTTATTTTGCGCAATGCATCACTTTCAGCATCGTGTGCATGTGCACCTGTCATATCTATAACAATCAAAGGATCCGCAAGATCAAATAAGAGAAAAATTTTTTGCTGCTCAATACAAAAGGAAAACTGCGCCCACCTCTCATTTTCTCATGAGAAGTCTATAAGCCGTCCCACAGACGTTTCAGGGGTTAGATAAAGTTCATGGAACGACGGTTCACACTCCAAAAAGTATTCTAAATAAAAAATTTACTTTTTATTATTATTTATTGCATTTTATATGTTGATGCACTCTTTAAAAATGACTCCAGCAATTTGTTTCCAAAAAGAGCTTATTTCCCAGTAAGATCCTGCAAAACATTTGGAAATTTTACTGTAATGTTCATATTGCTATTAGGGCTGTACGATATAACCGAGATCTCATACCCTGATAACGATATAGTATATTTTCTGGGAATTCAATGAATTAATACTTTATGAATACTAATCACATGGAAATTAAATTAATATTAGAGGTCGACCCATATTGTATTTTTAGGGCCAATACTGATACTGATTATTACTAGTTAACAAGGCTGATAACCGATATTTGGGGGAAAAAAACCCCCAAAAATATGTGAATTTTTTATTTTACAAACACCAACACAAAACTTTATTATTCATAAATCCTTAACTTTTTACATTATTTTAATTTACCTCTAAATAATATTAAATAAACATTTTTATAACATTATAAAACATTATAAAACTTAAATTTTAAACTTAACCCTTTAGTTCTCCATTCACCTAGATCTTGTGCGACATGTAGCCAATCAGAGACTGTAGTGGGCGAGACGTTAAACGAAGCAGCAAGTCGAGAGCAAACAGCACCGAGAGAAGAGACGGCAGTGGAGCCACAGTAGCGCACCTTGTATTTACTCAATATCAGTGATGGTCAAAATGAAACACCGATACCGATAATCAGCCAGGCCGAAAACCTGTCGACCCCTAATTAATACCCAAGCTCTGTTGGATTGTGATTTCTCTGGAATATGTACTGACAGTCCGCGGTAACATTGCAGGAAAATAAGAAGTTTCGATTTTTCTGAGTCATTTTACATAACAGCATGACCAAGACCCTTCAACTGCTTTGAACGCTACGGTGTTGCATAAAGTCTGACTTTGCCACGTGATGGTATTAAACACTGCAAACCCTTATTCAAACAAAAGTGTGTTTTGTGACACCAGGAAATAAACTGAATAATTTAAAACAATATACTTTTTCCTAAATATTGGATGGAAAAATCAAGAGTATTGCAATGCCAATGAGTCCCAGCATGCTGCAGCCCTAAATGCATGACGCTTCACCCTGAGGTCACTCACCTTTTTTCTTCAAGAAGGCCTTCCTGGTGGCCAACGGACTCTGCCGAACCTTTGGGTTTTGCAAGAATTTCACCGCAGTGGCGATCTGGAGAGAGAGAGAGAGAGAGAGAAAGAGAGAGAGATATTAGTGTCTGAAGTGAAACGGTCTTTAGCAAACAGCAGCTTTAAAAGCTCATTAGAAAGTGCAGAAAAGTGGAACAGTTCACGCACGGCTCATAGTACGCGGTACATCGTCTCCAAACAGCGGCAACTTTAAAGAGGAAGCGGCCCTAAGTACGTGGAAGGCCAGACCGCCAAACCACTTTAGAGGTAAATCTGGGAAATGAGAGAATCAGCAGTTATAAAATTATCCCATCAAGGTTTGCTGAATAAATGGGGTATGGAGTTTAATTTGCCATTATCCTCTTTAAGACAAACTCCAAAGCCTTAAGTGAGCAGGGACTGAAAATCTATCCTTAATGCAGGAGTGCCCGTCTGTATCTAATAAGTGCAGAACACCTGGCCTGAAAACTTCAGCGATTCTTTAAGAAGAAAATGCATGATGATCGAATCACCGCGGCTGCGCCTTGTAATGACGGCGTGTTAATGCACTAGCAAATTAAATATCATCAGGACACGTGTAGTTGTAAGTGCAGAGAGGGGGGCGTTGATCGATTCCTTCGTGTTTTCCTCCGAGATGCCCCTTAATCTGCCACTTTAGCCGCCGCTTCTTGCCGCAAGAATTAAAAAGAAAGGGGCACTCCTCGCTTAAGACGCCATTACGACACAAATCTGAAGTGGACTCTGTGAAGTGGAGCTTTTAAAGAACGGTCAAACATGAAATAACATCTGCAGATAGGTGGAAACACACTCACACACACACACACACTCTCCAGGCCGGGAGCTGAGCCGTCTCGTTATCGCACCTGCGGTCCCCGTGATTCAATTGTAAAAGTCATCCCTCTAATAGGTTGAAAGGTTTTGATTACTCTTCTGTTTTTTTTTTCCTCCTTCTTCTTTAAGCGGCAAAAGATAAAAAGTGATTGAGCGCGCTGTCTGCGGTAATTCATTTTGGGTAATGCATTGCATATACTAAAGACCTGTTTCAAATCCAAAAGAATTGCATTTTGAAAATAGGTTTAAAGAGGAACACGTACGGAGAAACGGCAGGCCCGGCGTCCAAGCAAAGCTTGTGGAAGAAAAAATAAAACAAAGACGGGGCCGAGTAATTCCGGGGACGCGGTTTTAGTTTCCAAAAATGGATTTTAGCTTATGTTTCCTATAGTGCGATTTTTTCCGGCCGTTCGGGGTTGGGGGATGGGGGGGTAGGGTTAAATAAATATAAACAGTGAAATCGGCTCAATGTTGAACACGGGTTTTGACAACGATCACGTTTGTTCGCCCTCAACAAAAATATTACTGTATCCATTTACCATGAGATAACCGCATCCCTCCGTCCTACATCAAAACATTTGATCACGAGAGGCTACTTAAGCTCCACGTTCTTCGTCTCAAAAAAAAAAAAAAAAAGAGTTGTGTTCCAAAGACTATATAATCCTGCGTGTTTGTAGACTTGTACACTAGGGAGGGTTAAAATTAATTGCGTAATCGATGCATCGTGATGCAGACATGGACGATTCTGCATCGTTGCAGTGGCAGACCATAATCAATTATAGTGGTCTGTGGTGGCATTGCAGGTGGTCCGTGAGATTCACTTTTCACTACTGAAATCACTTTTTTCATTTTTCGAGACATTTCCAGATGTTTTGTGACTCGGCACGGCAAAACCAGTCGCTTGTCGCAACAGAGGTTTCCGAGAAAAACGCCCATTTATGTTGCGTGGGGTAAAATGTTGGATTTTTTGTTTTTAGTGTTTTGAAACAGTGGAAGGTCTATACTGTATTGTTGTGAATAAATTTCACTGAAAAACCTTACCCTTTCCATCATAAAAGCAGCAGCTTTCTTGAGAATTGAGAATTCAATTCAGCAGGGTCGTATTAAAAGTTTCTGTTTTGACGCTCTACTTCAATAGCTACGCTTCATCCACTGGTTGACTAAGCGTGAAATATTTCTCCGGAATCCATCTTCGTCTCGAGTTCCCAGTTAACTTCGCGGTAGGCTATCCGTTAACATGAATGCATAGTAGGCTGCATGAAGTTACCGCATGCTTGTGACCGCGCAAGCGTCTGCTGGTGTACTCGTCGATAGTCAACTTCAAAGGCAGATTTCTCCGTTTCTCACTTGGCGTGACAGGAGAAACCCGTCTCTTTGAATGTTGATATCTCAGTAATATGTCGTCCGATTCATTCCATATAGGTATCGTTTTGATTTATGCCCTTTCACGAAAACATCATAACTCAATTTCGAAAATTTGTAGTTTTGCCATGCAGAGTCACATTTGGGCAGCTTTTTGCGGCAGCTCATGACTGGAACATACTACAATACACTATGAAACTTAAATCTCTGATCCCAATCTCCACCTTTAAGCAGAAACTTCAAAACATCATAGTTGACATTTCTGCTGACATTCCTAAATACACATACTTAAGCATTTTATTTTTCTTTCTGTCGCTTTTTCATTTCTTTTTATGTAACTGTTTGTTGTCGTTGTCACGGGCATGTCTTTGTACAGCTGTGTAGTATGTTTATATCTATGTCTGCAGCTTCTTGGCCAGGTCATGTTTGTAAATGAGATATAGTTCTCAACAGTTCACCTGGATAAATAAAGGTTAAATTAACCAAAAAAAATTATGAATGTAAATATCTAAAAAGTAATTTAAAAAATACTTTCTTCCGCACTCAAGACAGCTTAGTCTGAGCGGTGGTCCCTGGGACAGAAGCAGCTGAAAATCCCTTATGATAATATCATAACGACATTACTTGGTGATTTTCTGGCCACGGCGTAAAAATTCTAGATAAAAAGAACATCCCGGTACCAGCTATGGCTGCCCGAACTGCGTGCAATGTTACACAATGTAGAAAAATCCATCGTGATGCATCGGACTTCATATGGAACTGTTGACCTAATAATTGCAATCGAATCGAATCGTGAGACCAGCGAGGGTTCACCCGTCTTACTGTACAGTGGTACGGAACTCCAGAGCTGGTAATGAAAGCTTTCATTGTGAAAACCCCCACTTGTTGAACCCCATTTACAGTAAAAGGCCACAAACAACAACTTTCAGAAGATGCGCTTTGAAGAGTTTTTTCAGATTGTGAAATGTGATATTGCGCAACGCGGAACGTTCCACATAGTGCAGCTCAATGTAAAAGCTGAAAAAAGATTTGTTTTTGGTAAACTGAGTCATCGCTGACCTAAATTACGCTGTTTTAACCACAAAAAGGGTCAAAACTGTAATTCTTTCATCTAAAAAAGAAAAGCGTGCACTTCCTGCTGCGGAACAGACCCGACCCGACCTTCTCAGGGCCGCTCCCCTAAAAGACGAGATTCAAACAAAGGAGGCAGATGTCCATTTACTTTTCCCCGAGTGTTGCGTCTGATCTACAGGGAGAAGGAAAGTGCTTTTCTTTGCAGATGACATAGCTGCCTTATGCAAGTTCCACTCAGACATCTCAATCAATTATAACCACATTGCACAGATTTTAGTCTTGTCTAGTTATTGACTTATAGATCACCCCCCTTGTAGTGTAAGGTAGAAGCGCACAATCCTGCTTTTAAGGGGGGGAGCTGCATCACAATAAGTGAGTACAAGACGCATTTGGTTTGGCAGGGGCCGAATCCTAACCCAAATTAAAAAGGTGGCGGCGCGTCGCTTTGCCGAATACCAGTAAATACTCTTTGTTAATAACCATTATTTTCTAGTGTTTCTTGTAATGCTCAAGCGGCTTAATGCATTGCCAAGCACTGCCCGTTGTAACCGATAATCTTTACAAACGAGATGACCGATCGAGTGTCAGGCGCAAACTTAAAAAGTGGCGAAAACTCAATCAGGAGGCCTGGCGTTAGCGTTACGCCGGGAGACGAGATCGCCGCCGCCACTGCTGACGCTGACGCGAACCTGATGACTGGAGCAAGTCTCACAAATCATACAGCAGTCTTATTGAGTTTGGATCGGACGAAGGTTTAATAGAGCACTCTCCCTTCACACTTACCTAAAAAAAGGAAGAAAGAGCAGCATCGGGACACCCGATCTGCAGTGTTCCCTCTGCTTCTGTTACAAGATTATTCCACTGTCATTACAAATAAATAAATGAATTAAAATCTCTTTCCTGAGAATGATGACATCTCAAGTCTCACTGCATAGATTTCAGCCAAAATGGATGATTTTTAGGAGAAAATCCACCTCGGCCCGACCTAATAAAAGGTTCAGACGCCTTTAATTTAGTAGGAACAGTAGGAACTGTTGAAATTCCCCTTCCCAAGACTAAAAGGAAGATAAAAATTAGACGTAATTATAGTTTTCCTTGAAACATCTGAAAAAACCCACAGTAGACACTTCTCGGTGAGGCAGGGGCAGTTTATGGACAGTTATGAAAGTGTAACCTGCACGAGATACGAATCTAGAAAGGAAGTTAGCAAGCTGCCTGTGTAAACATCAAAGGGCCCATAATCAAATTTAGCATTTTAGCAACTGTGCTGGTGAACGCTGATGTTCCACCGTAAAGGGCAACATGTACACGAACAATCTGCAAAACATGATATGAAGATAGCAAGGTGCAAAAGAAAATATAAAAAAACGGAAGCTGCTGTCCCCCTCTCTCTACCCCAGAGTACACGGCTCCAACAGCACTCAGCTCAGCACCCTACGGGCCAGTTCAACACACTAACTAAATCCAGGCGAGTAAAAACGAAATTTAGTACGGGAAAATACAGACGATGAGAAGAAATTACTAAAGGCTTTAAAGTAAACCAAAAACGCAATCTGAAAATACGCAAGACGAGATTCGGAACTAAAAAAAGGAATGAGGAAAAATGACAAAAGATAAATTTCTACATTTTAGAAATTCAGGAGATTGGAAATAAATTGAACAAGGCACTGATATATAAACTGATATATACACACTGTATACACGCATGTTTACCATGGATTATACCTCAAATATACAACAATTCATTGTTACTTCAAGAATTTAATTTGCCCACCACACCTTAAACATGTTGCTACAATACGCTGTGAAACGACTCTCACAAATATTATATTCATACAATCAAGACGACAACTTTTACAGTGAAATATAAAATACCTACATTTCTTGACCACATTCAAAATTTTTTATTTTGCAAAAATTTGTGAAAAAAAGCCAACACCACTGGTTAAATTAATAGACTAATATAAATATTTACTATTTGGGGGTTTTGCAAGGTTCTTTGTATGGTAAATGTAAGGTCTGTCTTTGCTGCAAATTTAATTTCAAAAGCAACGGTTAAAGACCGTTAAAAAAACAATCCACATTTGCCAAAGTTAGAGCTCCTTCTTTTGACTCGGTGCAGTAATCTCGAGTGACGATATTTTCTGCTGTGCTGCATAAAAACGAGTGCTAAAAAAGTGATCTTCTAAGAAATGCTGCCATCTAACTACCAGATATGAAAAAAAAATTACACTGAAGATTTTTGTGTTAGTTTAGATCATCAGAGTGAGTGAGTGCTCAGTTTTAGACAAATCCAGCTCGGGAAGGGAAGCGGAGCAAACATGGGGTCTTTACATGACCTCTGACCTCCAGCAACTGTAAAATTTTAGCTCGCTTTAACACCTGAAAAGATCAGGATTCAATATCATGATTAATTAAATATTTTACCTGGATCCCGAATAATGGAAAATTTATTTTATTTTTGCGTGTCTTAGAAGCGAAAGAGTAATGACTTCATAACGGAAAGGTCGCCAGTTCAAGTCCCGGTCCAGTAAAGGTATCTTGGTTATTTTAAAATAATTAAAAGGGAACACACATATGGGGGCGGTAGAATGTTCTACGTATGAACACAATCTGGTGAATGATTTTACAGAATTATTATTCTTTTTTAAGTATTAACTTTTAAAAATGCTCAAAACAACCGCTATGGGTAAGACTACGTCGATTAGAGGTTGTGAACGTCAGTTCTGATTAATTTGCGAATAATAGCCCAGTTCTACCCGCACCTCGGGGCCTCAGAGCAGCTGAAAGCGGGGCACAGCAGGGTTTTACTGGATGTTGGGGTGGAGACGCTGCAACTCCGGGGCTGTTGACAGTAATTAGGTGGGGTCAGGAGCTGACAGTAGGTGGGCGCGCTCGATGGCGCTAAAAGGAGACGGCAAGGCGAGCTAAAAGGAAATCGTTACCAAGTGGTGGGATCCTGTCTCGGCGTGAATCAATTCATTTCAAATGGCCCTGTACGTTTGGGCAGAAGTGGCCGTAATATAATAAAAGGCAAACAGAGACAGGTGCAATCGTGTTAGGACAGTCTCAAATTCCTCCAAAACAACATGTAAAAAGAGAGAGAGAG
Source organism: Distichodus sexfasciatus (assembly GCA_032718565.1). NCBI lineage: Eukaryota > Metazoa > Chordata > Actinopteri > Characiformes > Distichodontidae > Distichodus > Distichodus sexfasciatus. The sequence goes on along the minus strand of JAVGVS010000498.1, from coordinate 13,271 downwards.
AGAGAGAGAGAGAGCGAGAGACAGCTGTAGAACACAGCTGCTTCTGTTACAGACGAGAGAGGAACACACATCCAGTCTACAACTTCCTGAACGCAACATGCCGCTGTGTGTAAAAGCCTGGAATAATGTTCGAGGGATGTGATGTACCGACACTTTAAGGCTGATGCAGCAGAGAGAGTGTGTTTCAGTCACAGGAAAGAATCTCTGCACGTCTGTCTAATTATAACATCTTTTCAAGTTAAACTGACCTTTAGTGGGGACGGGGGCTCTCTTGGGAGCTCCGAAGAGAAATGACACCTGACTCTATGTGTGTGCGTTAAGGGGCACGTGTGTGTGTGGGGAAGCCAAGTGGCGGCTGTTTGAGCGTCTGTGTGTAGCCACATGTGTGTAGGAGCAAGTGTGTGAAGGCGAGTGCCTCTTTGTGTGTTTATGAGTTAGTGTCTGTTTATACAGATATGTATATGCTGAGTGTGTGTGTGTGTGTGTGTGTTGGAGCAAGTGTGCTGAATGCGTGTGTGTGCGTGTGAGAAAGAGTGTGTATATGAATGTGTTTGTGAGTGTGCGTTGGAGCAAGTGTGCAGAGTGTGTATGCGAGTGTGTGTGTGTGTGAGAGAGTGTGTGAGTGTGTATATGAATGTGTTTGTGGGTGTGGGTGTTGGAGCAAGTGTGCTGAATGTGTGTGTGTGTGTGTGTGTGTGTGAGTGAAAGAGGTTGTATATGAATGTGTTTGTGAGTGTGTGTTGGAGCAAGTGTGGTGAGTATGTATGTGAGTGTGTGAGAGAGAGTGAGAGAGTGTGTGTGTGTTGGAGCAAGTGTGCTGAGTGTGTATGTGTGTGAGAGAGAGTGTGAGTGAGAGAGTGTGTATATGAGTGTGTATGTGTGTGTGTGTATGTGTGTGAGAGAGTGTGTGAGTGAGAGAGTGTGTATATGAGTGTGTGTGTGAGTGTGTAAAATAGAAACAGATGTAAAGTGGTTTCATGCAACAATATGGCAAAAATTCCAATCCCGAGAGCTGTAATAATCCCATCACTGCTTCACATATCATTATGAATCATGTTTTTTATTTGCACTTTATTGCGACGTGACAGATTTGGGTCTGTCTCCCGGCCCTGAACTTCTAGAAGGTCACATTCACACTCTGCAGATTAAAAAAGCCCCATCGGTGGCCGCTGCAGTTTTTCCGTTTGCTGTGTAGCGACGCGAGGGTGCGAGCTCCGGCCGATCGCAACGCGGATATTTCAATCACGCCGCCAGCCCTTTTTTTATTGAATGCTCTGAACTTCTGCATCCGAGCAAAGGTCAGAATGAACGTTTCTACGAACAAAACTCAGAGTGGAAAACTTCATTGATGTTTGCTTAGCAAGGGTTTAAAAATAACACCCGGTCCTGCATATCTGACGACTGCGAGCCCTTCAGGCAGCCCACAAAACACCACACATCAACACGCCATTACACAACTCAACAGCGTGTGTGTGCAAAAACAAATGTAATAACCTAAATCCACTGATTACAGACCTGAATTATGCAGCACAACCCCAAAGCAAATCTGGACATACACATCCCAACAGAGTTCCACCAGAGTTTTTATTTTAAAACAGAGATGATGGCAGAGTGATTTTGTTGTACATTAAACTGATATAAAATATACAGGATTTCTACAATTTTACCTGAATAAATAAATACATTTACAAAGGTGATATTGTATGGGATGTATAAATGTATATGCATAAAAAACAAAAACAAGAGTTTATATACACACTATCAGTCAAAAGTTTGGACACACCTTCCCATTCAATGTTTTATTCTTTATTATCATGACTATCATTATCATTATCATTTCCATTGTAGATTCTCACTGAAGGCGCTATGAATGAACACATACGGAATTCTGAAGTAAACAAAAAGTGTGAAATAACCCAAAACATGTTTTATATCTTAGATTCTTGAAAATAGCCACCCTTCGCTTTGATCACTGCTTTGCTCACTCTTGGGATTCTCTCGATGAGCTTCATGAGGTAGTCACCTGAAATGGTTTTCCAACAGTCTTGAAGGAGTTCCCACAGATGCTGAGCACTTGTTGGCCCTTTTGCCTTCACTCTGCGGTCCATCTCATCCCAAACCATCTCGATTGGGTTTGGTCAGGTGACTGTGGAGGCCAGGCCATCTGGCGCAGCACTCCATCACTCTCCTTCTGGGTCAAATAGCCCTTACACAGTTCATTCATAGTTTTGATGCCGTTAGTGAGAATCTACAATGTAAATAGTTATGAAAATAAAGAAAAAACATTGAATGGGAAGTGGTGTCCAAACTTTCGACTGGTAGTGTGGCTATAATAAATAATTAATCCATAATTATTTCATATTTTTCATTTGACCAACACTACTGCTCACAAGTAATATTTTGCTAAGTTTCAAGTAAGTTTTGTTTTAATTTTAACAATGTAAACAGTTTAACAGCATCACATATTTCTTGAAGTAATTTTAGACCAGGAATTGCTCCCTGGGTGACGCTCTCTGCTCTTCGCAGCTCACACTGGTTAAGGTCGAAGAAGACATTTCTCTAATAAGGTGTAGGCCTAAACATAACGGTAAGGAAGTTGGCCCCATGATCGAAGGCTTGTCGGTTTGAATCCTGGACTGATAAAGGCACTACCAGGTCCCCCAAGGTCCCCAAGCACTGCTCCCTGGACGGTGCCAAAAAAGCTGCCCTCTACTCCTTCACGGATGGGTCAAACGCAGGGGTGGCATTTCGTTGTGGTGCACTGCGTGTTGTGTTCACAATGACAAATAACCACTCACTTAAAACCCAAATTAAAAATTCCTCTTGAAACAATGCCTTAAGAAAAACTTTTGAAAATAAAAATTACTTTATTTGCCTTTGATGAATTTTAAACATATTTACTTTATTCAAAAATCACTAACCTAACTACTGTCTATGACTTGAGGTTTGGTCCTCACACTAATCATAAGGCTCCTAAATAAATCCTCACCAATCACTATTTTCCTTTTATACATCGTCCTTAACGAAATATTCAAATTAACCGATGAAACCAGTTTATTTAACGTTCAGCTTTATCTGCAGGTCACCAACAGCACAGAGAAGTGACCGGGTGCCAAGGTCCTCGCTGCAGGCCTGATATCAGGAAAAATATCAATATTTAATGCCGCGCTGAAGAACAGAAAGACGCACGGCTTTACTGAGGCACTGTAACTTCCTACAGGGGGCAAATGTAATTATAAAATACCTCAAAACAGCTACTGGCACCAATGACACTTTCAAAGAGTGAAACGTCCATTACTCCCATAATGCACCAGCCGGGCTGGTCATTCTAAGTTATAAGAGCACATTCAAGCAAAACAGAGCGGGAACATTCAGGGCCGAGAGCAGCACATCCATAAAGCAAAAAGAGCTACAGCTCTCCAACCAGCCGGACTAACCGTCAGCCCCGCCAAGAGAAAAGGGCAGGCGCTTCTCACAAAACACCTTTTAATTCAGGTAAAAGGCCCCCGCCGGGGTGACGGAGAGGAAGGGTAAGGTGAGCGGGGATGAAACGGTGGCAAAAATAAAGGGGGGGGGGGGAATAAAACGTCGAGCACAACAAACGACTCGCTCCAGCTCACCGCAAATACTCCAGCAGCAATCCAGTAATGGATACTTCCTCAGCTCCTCAATTGGTCAAAATGTTTTCATACAATAATTTAATTCAGAAACACTTTTACAAAGCAAGAGTAATCAATTTTAATTAGTTGATTTTTTTTCCCCTCCAATCGCATAAAGTTTAATGTACTGCCATCGATCTCCTTTGTTCTTTAATGCAGTGCTGCTTTCCTGTAATTTGAAGCTTTTATTTCCCCCCTTCAAACCCCCCCCCCACCACCACCACCACCCTGCTACTTTTACAGTCAATGATGACATTCAGTGACAGTCCACACATCTCACTGTGCAGCGGATAAGGGGTGTTCTCTCACTCACACACTCTCTCACACATGTTTACTTCAATATGTTTTTGGGGACATTCCATAGACATAATGACGAGTGCAGCTAAATAAGCCTATGCCTGGCCTCTAGCATTTTCGGGGGCAGTTCATAACATAACGGTTAGGGAGTTGGCCCCGTGATCAGAGGATCGTCGGTTCTGGACCACTAAAGGTACCGGTGAGGTACAGTACTGTGCAAAAGTTTTAGGCAGGTGTGAAAAAATGCTGTAAACAAAGAATGCTTTCAAAAATGGAAGTGTTAATCATTTATTTTCATCAATCAACAAAATGCAGTGAATGAACAAAAGAGAAATCTAAATCAAATCAATATTTGGTGTGACCACCCTTTGCCTTCAAAACAGCATCAATTCTTCTAGGTACACTTGCACACAGTTCTTGAAGGAACTCGGCTGGTAGGTTGTTCCAAACATCTTGGAGAACTAACCACAGATCTATAATCCTATAATCCTACAAAATAATATAATGACTATAATCCTACAAAATCCCTGACTTTGTGCAAGTGTACCTAGAAGAATTGATGCTGGTTTGAAGGCAGAAGGTAGTAACACCAAATAGTGATTTGATTTAGATTTTTCTTTTGTTCGCTCACTTTGCATTTTGTAAATTGATAAAAATAAACAATAATTATTTATATTTCTGAAAGCATTCTTTGTTTACAGCATTTTTTCACACCTGCCTAAAACCTTTGCACAGTACTGTACTTGTCAGCAAGGAAACACTGCTCCCTGGTCGGTGCCTAAAAAAAACCCTCCCCACTGCTCCTTCAAGGACGGGTCAAATACAGAGGTCACATTTGGTTGTGGTGCACTGTGTGTGTGTTGTTCTTATACTGATTATACTTGTAATTTCTCATATATACAGGTATAACGGGTATCTAAGACAAAAACTAAATCAATCAATCAATCAATATCACAAATAGCTGAACTGGAGTATTTTTTGGGTTGCTTTCATTATCTTTGTGATTTAAAATTAATTGTAGGAAACATACAACCGCAGTGAGCAGTATGTTTTGAAGGGGAAGTACCGGAAAACCCTCTGGAGGAAATATAAACCGAATTATTGTTTTAAAATTATTACCAGAATTTTTTTTGAAATAACCGAAATAATTGTTATGGGGAAGATTACATCAATGTTGGCTTCAATTACCTGCCCTGATCAACGTCCTTCCCTGGTTGGCAGGAGAGCAATCTAAAACGTGTCACCAAAATAAGTCTAGGTCAGAAACACACACACCTTTGCAACCTCCCAGTGATCCCATAATAACTAGACGGAAATAATGCCAACCCTAACCTTATCCCATATTTTACTCTTTTAATTTTTCACATTAAACCGTGACCTAAAAGATTTTTATTTAAGTGTTAATTCTTTTTGCAGAAATAAGACCATTCTCAAGTTTTCCTGTCTTTTAGGGAACAATAAGGTCCCTAAATACGAACTCCTAACACCAAAAGCAAAAATGTTTCCCTCTTTAACTTTTTCCTATTTTTCTTTAACAAAATGTTTTTTTTCCGTTTAAATTAACTCGACCTCAGAGACAAAAATCTCCTCATACAGACAAAAACAACGTCAAAGGATTCTTAGGTTTTCCCATTTTTAGGGGACAATGCTCCACACAAATTCCTAAAAACTAACAACTGAAGGGAGACGATAAGAAGGAAGAGGAGAAGAAACAGGACAAATAAGGGCCACTCCTCCCTGAGCTGCAAGTCTTTTCTCTTTTCTACAATGCACTCTGTAAAACTAGACAAAAAATTGGACACCTTTTCTGTTACTTTTGTTTTCTTTCTGTTTGAGTTTTTATTATGTTGGAATCCCAACATCATTAGACCTTTGTGTCTCTTTGTCAATTAAGATGTTTCACCCAAACACAGACACACACACACACACACACACACTTTCCGCTAGTTCTGTGGTTCATTGGGGTCGTGATCTACACTCTACACAGACCAAGCTTTTGCCATCAAAAAGTTTGTACTTTGTGATCAATACCGACGTTTTCTTTTCCGGCCCTCACAAATACCTAAAACTCCTTCATAGTTGTGGTGTGTTCACAACGACAAATAACGACACGCTTAAAAATCTGAGAAACAGCCTGTGAAAAAAATCTGAACAGGAAAAAAAAAATCCAGAGTCAAAACCCCAGACGCGGACCTAAATGAACGATGACACGTAATACTACGAAGGCACGGGGCAACGCAGCGTTGATGAGGCGCAAGGATGAACACAAAGGCAATCTGGCGCCGCAGACGGATCCGTGCCCTTCATTTCCACAGAAGGGACTGCCACCCTTCACATCCAATTAGCTGATTGAAGCCAAATGAAAACGGCACTAATGGCGACAGCGACGGCACTCCGGTCGTCCGAACCGCGTTTCAGGGGTGCGGCAGAGGAACCTCCCTGTCAAGAGCGAGCAGTGCTCAGCTGCTGAGGCATTTCCCACCCAAAACCAACCCACCCACCCACCCACAAACCCACCGACGCCAACCTTCGGCCTGAAATTCTCCACCAGAAAGCATCGGTGAACCAAGAAAAAAAAATAAACACACATCTGCGTCCTCCATCACCGAAACGGCTAATAGACGCGCAATGTGCCACCACAATTAAAGGGGAGACGCGCTCGCCGGTGATCAATTGCTCGGGCGTAAGCACAAATGTGACACCGGGAGAGGACGGCCGCCCCGGCAGCAGACAGATTGTGACATTCTGGTGACATTATCATCCCGGGACGGCTCGCGCTCAATAGGGGAGGGATGCTAATCGCGCGTCGCGGATCAACAATTTTGCGGTCTTCAAAAGGCTAGGAATTGGTGGCGTGACCCTCGCGCCGGATGACGCCGGTTCTCAAATCACCCCCCTCACCCCACCAGCGCCGCTCCACCCTTCGTTGGGTCTCGCCATTTTGTGTGTGTGTGTTTGTGACAGCAAGAGTGAAAAGTGGCAAATCATTGTCCTCATTACAGCAGTGGAGGGAAAAGCAAGAAAGTAAAGTAAAAAGTTTGAGAAGAGAATGAAGAGTGTGAAAGGTAGAGCAGAGGGAGAGTGGGAGACGGATGAGACGATGAGAGAGAGTGAGAGGAAAAGAGGGAGAGAGTGAGAGAATGTTCCAGGAGAGTCCCCGGGAGCTGAGAGTGAGAAGAGGAATACCGCCATCTACTGGCCGGGAGCGGCGTTGCGGCGTAAGCGGCGGACCTCGCAGGCTTTTTCTGTTAGTCAGAGCTGTCAAGACTGATTAGGCAACGGAGGGGACAATAGACCTCACATTTAAAGAGATGCTCAAACCGCAATCAGAGCCGCATGACAGAGAGGAAGAGAGAGTGAGAGAGAACAGTTGCTATCCCCGTGGACTGTGAACTCTCTCATACGTTGAACTCTGCACTACTGAACATCCCGGAACACTTTTTGCTTTTAGTTATGCATTTCAGTGCACTGCAAACGTCATCTACTCTTCTTTTTTCATCCTGTGCACTTATTTAGGTAAATTCTGTGAAATACTGTATTTCTTACACTTTAAATGTGTGTATTTTTTAATGTGCTCTTCTAGTACTTGGTATCTTTTTGACCTTAACTTAAAATCCAAGTACATGAGGACATTCTTTACAACAAACTTAATTCTGATTGTCATTCTGGATATAGGCAGAGCCACTTCTAAACCATAAACGGCTCTGGCTTCACATTTTGCCAGGTAAAAAGCTCATATTTTTGCCCGATGACTCAGATCGAGATGTAGCGCTCGTTATCTGCAGCCACAAACATTTCCACGTACTGCGTTATCATCTGGAAGAATCAACCAAATCATAAAAAGTGTCACTGAAATTGATCTACTAACTTTTGTTACCACACATCTGCTCACAGCAAACTGGTGCCACTCAACCCCCTTTCCATCTGGGCGGCTCGGTTAACAGACAGCTTACACAATTAATCGTGCAGTAATCACAATCACGGTTTGGGTCTCTGCAATTAGCCGATCCCGAAAAGCCACAATTAACGCGTTGCGCGCGTGGCGCCGAATCAAGTACTGATATTAACTCCTCGGTAAACAAGAGTTGTAAATGAATCGGGGGTTTCAGACCTGATCTGCTCTGCAGAAATACTTTTCTTTGTGAGGTCTTTCCACTGACTTTCAGAATGAGTGGACAAAACCTAAAGTTACACCTCATCCTTATCTTGACCTCTGTAAGCAAAAGCAAATCTTTCACCACTTAGTTTCTCACATATAACCAGAAGTCAGAACAATCCTCACATTTAAAAGGTACAAAGCCACAAAAATCAGCCAAATTTGATGTTGAACTTAATTTTTCTGTTTTTTAAACAAACCTGCAACTTTTCCATTTCCTCTTTAGCCCTCACATGCAGAAAATGTTCTCACAAAGCCACAAAAACGGACAAATCTCCGGTCTTCCAAACTTTAAGGGGAAACTCGGGTCCTCACAAATACCTAAAAAGCGCTTCAGCACACTGGCATTCAGAACCTCTAATCGTCAAGAATATCCCCACTTTAATAGTTAAACATATTACACTACACACCTTGTCAGTGGACTTTGAGGGAAAAAAAAAATCATACAAAAAAGTGGGTAAACTCTAAATAAAATTAACTGTGATATTTATTTGAGGTCATACCGCCCAGCTCTACCCCCACACACACATACTGAATGTTCAGATCCTGTTTGTTCGACTTGCCAAGTTGAACAGCATTTATCCTGTGTGCAAAGCACATTTCCTTCTGTTACAAGATTTCCTAAATCATGCTTCACATTTGCTTAATCATGTAGCTAAGGAGAAAAAAAAAACGGACACAAAACAAACGGACGTGCGGAGGGGTCACGTCACGTCACGTCAGATTAGAGCTCTCTCACGCAGGCCGGATTCTGGACAGCTAAACCCTGGGAGGGAACTTCTTGTGGACAGTGGTTTTATTGGGAGCAGAGGTAATAAGGTGTGTGTGTTGCTCCAATGTCACAGCGTGGCGTGTGGGCGCTCGGGGGCGGCGCTGGCAGGCCACTCAGTGACAGACACACACCTGCTCTGACATTTTCTGCCGACCTTGACTGAGAAAAACACATGACAATGCCACTGTCCCAGCAGGGGCTTCTGAAAGAGTGCTTTCTCTCTCTCTCTCTCGCTCTCTCTCTCTCTCTCTCTCGCTCTCTCCGATCTCCTCGTCCACCCCCTCCATCCTTTCTTACCTAAAAGCACTTTCAGGCAGGGAGAGGAAAAAGAAGTGACAGAAATCGGGAGGGAAGGTTTAGTCACACACACAAGCACTAAATCAGTCCTGAGAGTCACGCAGGTCCGGCGCTGGGCCGAGCGGGAAACGCCTCCGTCTCCGCGGGAGCTGCTAGCGTTTACCGCCAGCTGCTGCTGTGTGTTTTCGGGTGTTACATTGTTAGCAAACACCGTGTGTGTTTTTCCTGCTAGGTGCCAGCCATTCATAGCCGCAGGGCTCGGCCCGGTGCACGACTTCACCATAATGCATCTCAGCTTCTGACAGCTTCCTACAAAACTGCTTTCAGAAGAAATATAAAAAGTGGGGAAAAAGAGAAGCAACTCAGAAATAATGACCACACGGAAAGGACTACTACCTTTTCAGGTGTTAAACGATGTAATCAAAAATAAAAGAATAATTGCAATTGCTTAAAAATTTAAAATACGGTTTATTTTCTCTGCCCATGCATTAAAAGGCACATCATTATCGCTCATCATGGAATTACCCGCTAAAAAAAAAAAAATTCCTAGATTGTCACTCACTCTCCACATATATGCTTATCAGTGAGTCAAATGAGTCATTATTTGTCATTGTGAACACAGCACAGCACAGCCCACAGTGCACCACAACGAAATATGATCCTTGCACTTGACCCATCCATGAAGGAGCAGTGGCCAGCAGACGTGCTGCACCCAGGAAGCAGCGCATGGGGAAAGTAACCTTGCTCATGAGTACCTTAGTGGCACCATTTACCTGTTTGGGACTCGAAACGGTGACCGTCCAACTCCCTAACCGTTACACTATTGACGCTAAATCACAATCAGACAGTTGTGTAGTAGGAAGAGAGCAACTACACCACTGTGCTCACCAACCACACCATTTTCAGCACAACTGCTCCATATGGTCAACCCAACAATGTTCCAACCAAGTGATGTGAGAAAGCTATGGTTTGCACGATGATACATTGTTTTAAAAAGCTCATGAAAAGATAAAGAAATGAATAACGTTTTTTGTGAGCTGAGCAGAGGTCATCCACCTCGCATCCTGCGCTCTCACTGGCCGTAGCTCATTAGCGACCAGTTCAGTTACTAAACAGGCTAGATATTTGGTCAGGAGATTCTAGTTGCCAAGCTTGTTTGACCTTTGTAGTGTTCACAAATAGCAATTGTTGATCGCTGATCAAATGTGAAGGTGCGTCAGGTTGAGGGCTTTTATCTGCGACTAAAACACAGCTTTGCAGTTACATTTATGGCATTTAGCAGACAAATGTGACTCTGCACGGCAAAAGCAGTCGCTTGTCGCACATTCTCAAAATTGAGTTATTATGAAAGCTTCAAAACGATACCTATATGGAATGAATCGGACGACATATGACTGAGATATGAACATTCAAAGGAGTCGGGTTTTTCCTGTCACGCCAAGTGAGAAACGGAGAAATCTGCCTTTGAAGTTGACTATCGCCGTAGCACTCACAGACACTTGGTGCGGTCACGGCTACGTTTGCATTTACGGTAGCTTACGCTGCATTCACAGCCACATGGATAGCCTACCTGCGTTAGGTTAACTCGGGAGACGGAGATGGATTCCGGAGAAATATCTTCACGCTAGTCAACCAGTGGATTTACCGTAAATATTGAAGTAGAGCGGTCAAAACAGAAACTTGTAACATTCTGCTGGAATTGAATTCCTCACCTCAAGAAAGTCACGTTTTTAGGATGGAAAGGGCAGAGGTGGACAGTAACTAAGTACATTTACTTGAGTACTGTACTTAAGTAGAGATTCTGAGTATCTGTACTTTACTTGAGTGGTATTTTTCTTGGAAACTTACGACTTTCACTTCACTACATTTGAAAGACAAATACTGTACTTTTTACTTCACTACATTTCTATCAAGGTTCTCGTTACTTGTTTCTTTCAAATCTGTGGATAAAGTGGATGTTATTCTCCCTTTTCTTAAACGTGATTGGTTGTTTGGCAGGTGACAGTCTATCAGTAGGGTTACGTCACACCTGTAGACTGGAACTATAAAACCAAGTTCAGACAGTTCTGCTGTTTTCTGTCTTGATTAAAACATTGTTGCTGTTGGAAAGTCAAGAAGCTAGAGGTGTAGAGCTGGGGTTTAAGCAGGTCGGAATGTTCATTTGATGTTCTGAGCTGCATTTACAGCTGTTCTCCTGATTAAGTTGGGGTTGTGTTTCATTCTTTAACATTCCACCAGTTCCTCATTCTACAGCATCTACAAGCTAGTCAGAGCCATTAGGTATTGTAAGTGTTGTGGCAATAATGCAACAATGTGGTGAAAGATGATGTACTTTTAATACTTAAGTATTTTTTAAAACAAGTACTTCAGTACTTTAACTTAAGTAAAAATTTGACTGAACGACTTTCACTTGTATTGGAGTAACATTTGACTAGTGGTATCTGTACTTTCACCTAAGTAATGAAGTTAACTACTTTGTCCACCTCTGGGAAAGGGTAAGTTTTTCAGCAAAATTTATTCACAACAGTACAGTATAGACCTTCCACTGTTTCAAAACACTAAAAACAAAAAATCCAACACTTTACCCCACGCAACATAAACGCTCGTTTTTCTCGGAAACCTCCGTTGCGACAAGTGACTGGTTTTGCCGTGCAGAGTCACAAATACTTAAGCGCTGTGCTTTATGACTGAGTGCCTATACAGAGTGCTGCAAAAAAGTTGCGTAACGCACCATATAAACACGAATAGTATGGTTTCATCTCGCACTGTTTTTAAAAATATTTCAATATAACAAACAATTGATACAGCACAGATTTTAGAACTACATAAATCAGTGTTACAAAAATCACATTTTTTACTATCATTTTTTAACCTGCATCTACAGTATCTAACCTGCATATGAGTATCTGAGAGTTCACTCATTGAGTCTTCATATCCAGAACGTCAAAAAAACTGCACCCAAATGAAAACCCTCTTCGTAAGAAAACTTATTCTGTGCAGTAAAAAAGGAGGCCATCATTGGTTTTTGTCTCCAGCAGCCCTGAGCTGTACCTCCTGCTAGATCTATCGTGTTACACAAGTCCCCGCTGAACTGGAAGCTCATTTTCAAAAACTAACATATGAGCAACAGATGTCTAGCATAACTGGAGGGCAAAGGGTGACAGCAAAGTGGGAGGAAAAGGAGAAACGAAGAGAAAAGGGGGATGAGTGAAGAAGACGGGGGAAAGCCAACGTCCCATCCCTCCCTCTCCGGGCCGGTGCCACTGGCTGTAATGTTAATGTTGGCATCTTGTCAGGCTGCCCCCGATTCCTGGGCTTTGTGGAGGTCTTTCCCCCCCTTCCCTACCCAACATGGTGGTGATAGCAGAGGGGCTCCGGAAATTCGGAGACTGCTGAGCCAAAACAGATCACTTCAAAGCGCCTTATTTAACGCTCGCTAAATTTTTCATCACAGTCGCTTAATATCCTGGGGAAGGGGAGCTTTTGAAGTCACGGCGAGACCGGGATGTTCTTCTGACAACTTTCTCTTTTTTTTGCTCCTCCCTTTTTCTTTTTCTTTTTACCTCCTCCCTCGGCTTTTGCGTCCCTGCCTCTTTCAACGGGAGACCGGTGATATTTGGGACACACAGAGCAAACCCCAGCAGGCCTGGACAGCCAAGGAGATGGAAAAACTAAACCTGTAACATACTGGCTCATAGCAAATGTGGACATCCCTGCCGTTACACACGTTTATTTAGGTTTCACGACGATTAGCAGAAACATTTTTCCATGAACGCTTCCATTTTCCTAATTACAGGTCCAGCCTCCCTGGGACAAATTTGGGGGTAGGGGTCTCACTCAGGGGCTTAGTGGTGGTAGTGCTGGAGGCAAAATTGAACTTGGCGCAAAGCCACAAGCTCTTGATCCATCCAAAAAGTATCCAACAGCTAGGTCACCACCACTACCAGGCTTGACTTTGAAAGAAATTTGATGCCAAAAAACTAAAATGTCTAAAAAACTATTAAATTGTGGGACTACTGTGTGTGAAGAAAGGCAGAAAGAGTGAAAAATGTTTACAAGTATATTTACATTTTGACTGCTGATCATATTT